>CM054940.1:13696150-13814915 GCA_029168755.2 Tillandsia fasciculata | reverse complement strand
GGTTGATGTGGAGGTTGGGGTCGAGGCCGGCTGCCACCGGGGTCTTGATGGTTGCTGGGAATCAATGGATTAAACAACCAGCACAGGACACGGTGGGCCTGCTAACGGTGATCATGCATTTGGTGTGGCGGAGAGCACAGCAGATCGTTGCGCCGGCTTTTGTCTTCCAACCCCTTCCTCTGACATTGTCCTGGTCGTCGTTAGTAATGGTAACTGGTGGTAGTGTAATCCGCCGGTGGTTGTTAGTGTGTCAGCTGCTTTATCGGACATGGGTAACGGGGTGACTCTTGCCTAAGGTTGTACCTTTTAGGTCTTCCGGTTTTAGGTTACAGCGGATCGTCGGCTGAACCTTTGCATCTTGGGCAAGGTATGCGTGGGAATAAGGGTTCTTTCCCTACGGCTGTTACCCACAGTTCAACTGTTGCGGTGAATACTGCGACGGGTGTAGAAATCTTCCTGGTAGAGTTTGGGGTGCCCCTTTAGGTTAAAAAGGAGACCACCGGGACTAGTAAACCTTGTTCGTTTGGGATAAATTTTGTTCAGAGAGGCCATGCCTCGTTTCGCACAAGCGTGCGTAAGTGGCGACTTTTTAGAGGGTGTTTAGCTTTTTGACGCTGGGTGGTGTCGGTTAGCTCCTTTTAAGGGAGCTGTGGTGGTGTAGCTCTGGGCTGAGTTCTCAGGTTCGGCACAAGAGGGTCGGTTAGGTCGTCTCGTTAATAGGTTGACGCGTGATCCCTCGAGTGCGCATAGTAAATCTAGGCAGTTGGATGACAAGGTGATTCTCGCTATTATCGTTGCTTATCCTTTCCCGACCCGATGGGTTTTGGATAGGTAGTCTACTGTATCCGGAGGCCATTGTCTTAGCGGACCTAGAGCCCAGAGTCCTCTTGGTTGGGAGTGTGACTGTTTGGTCTGAGTGGTTGCTGCTCGGTTCGTTGCCTAGTGCTGGGAAGGGCGACGGATTGGGACCGAGCGTCAGTGGTTAATCAGAATGTCGCACCCTTTTCCGTGCCAGGACGGAAGGAGGTCTTAGAGCTGAAACCTAGCTTTAGTTTTGACCGTCGCCTCGGTAGGACGGACCGTCGGAGCGGACAAGGCAGGATAGTGGTTATGCTCCGAGCTAGTGGCCCGTGCTGGTGACGGGTGGAAGTGACCCGTGTTGGTGACGGGTGGAAGTGGCCCGTGTTGGTGACGGGTGGAGGTGGTCCGTGTTGGTGACGGGCGGGTTCGTTGTTTCAGAGGAGGATTACTCGTAGGCGGTGACCCGGCTGGTTTGGTTGGCACAACCGGGAGTTCGCGAGGGTATTAGAGTGGTTTCTTCCCCACTTTTTTCTGTGTTGTCAGGTTATGTTGGGCATTTAAGGGCCCGTCGGTCCGGGTTTGGTGGTAGGACCAGGGTACCTCGACGCATCGCGAGACTTTGGTTGCTGAATGCTCAGCACCGTCAGAGGTGGTCCGCGAACCGGTGGCGTCATAACAGGGAACTCCAAGTCGAGGAGCAGGCTTACTCTGGTTAGTTTCGATCAAGAGGGACGGGACGGTAGGGTTGCCGGGTGGGTTGAGCCGTCGGTTGTCTGAAATCTTAGGGCGCTTCGCGTATCATTGCTTCGGGGGTGGATATTTGAACGCCCCAGCGGTGTTCATGGGTATGATGAACAGAATGTTCAGACACTTCTTGGATCAACTCGCGTACGGGCGAGGAGCGTTTACGAGTGACCTTGCAGACTCTCAGGGACCAGAGAGTGTAGGCCAAACTCAAAAGGTGTGAGTTTGGGCATCGCGAGGTGGGCTTTTTGGGACGGCTAAAAGTCAGGAGAGCTTCGAAGAACGCAAGGTTAGGCTAACACGGGCACCAGTGTGCGCACTAGCGGCACCGGTGAGAAGTTTGAGGTTTATGGTGATGCATTACGGAACAGACTTGGAAGTGTAGTAAGGTAGCAGGGGAAAGTTAAGACCCTAAGCAGACTTTTGGTGGCTTAAATTGACAAGGGATGTAGCACAACGCGTGGCTCGCTAGTGGGTTGGTCGTCGAATAAATGCCGAACGTCAGCGCCCGTCGGGGAAACTACAATCTCTCCTAGTGCCAGAGGGAAATGCGAGGATCACGAGGGGCGCGAAGCCATTTGGGAGCGCAAATCGGGCATGATTGGGCCCTTTCCCCACTTATTGGATTCCTGGTGTGTTTAAGTTTCGAGGACGAAACTTCTTTTAAGGTGTGAGTGATGTAATACTCGGGAAATTTGAGTTGGTATAAAGAGTGTTTTTCATGTGTGAATGTGTGCGAGGAAACAAAATTAACCTTAGTGGTGTGTATACCGGTGTGCGGATGGCACAGTTTCCGAAACACAAATTCCGCCTTTCCGATCCGAGTCTGATTTCGGAAATCTGAAATCTCCAGTGCGACCGTCTCACCGAATCGAGTGAAAATGGTATAGACCGTCTGTTGATCCGACGGTCGGATCGTCCTGAAATCGGCAAGAAAACTAGTGGGGCCCGCGACTTAAGTGAATAGTGATTGAATAGTAACACCCTGATTTATTTCCCGCGTTGGCCAACGTCGCCCGATCGACTGTCTGGGGTCCGAATCTGACGATCCAGGTAGTCGATTTAAATGGCGTCATCGATCTGAGCGCTGTGGCGCCGACGAAATTTCCATTTGACGAGCCGGAAGCATCGTAAAGCGTGCAGATTTGTCTATTTTACCGTATTTGATGGATTTTAAAATTATAGGGGATCGAATGCGACAAACTAAAATCACTACTTTATAGATTTCGTCGAGCCGGACGTCGTGGTGGTGTCCGTTTTTCAGTTTGAAGACCCGATGGCCTCGTAAAGCATGAAAAGCGGCGAAAAGCGGTGTTTTTGCATAAGAGTCCCCGCATTTTATGTGCGGAATCCAATGAGATTCTTTGGAGAGGGGCCTTTGTGTGAGATGAAGTCCCCGCGAGTGGACCCGACTCTAGATAGTGTTGGATGAGGGACCTTTTGGCATTTTGTGCCAATGTATACAAGTAAACCCGAGGTGCCCTAGCCTCGGATCCATCGCACCCAGCCACGCCAGAGAAGGTTTCGCGACTCCCTCTTCTCCTGCTCCGACGGCTGCACCCGCAGCGCCGCCGGCCGCCACCTCCCCTCGCCGGAAAAGCAAGATCTTGCCTTGCTTTCGGGTTGGTGGAGAAGGAAGCAACGGGAGGCTTAGGGTCTCTCCAAATTCCATCTGAGATCATCCTCGGCCACCAGAGAGTCAGATCGAAGAACCCCGACCGCCCAGAACCGCCGCGAGCCACTGGGCCATCATCCTCTTCTTCCTCGGGTCCGACGAGGTGAGCCCCTTGTCTTTATGGATTTTTCGGCAACTTGGACCCTTGCAGTCGGCTACTGACACCAAGAGGATGATCCAGGTCAAGCCCCGAGGTCTGTGGACCTCCGGTTACAGGCGGGTGGAGAAGGGTCGCCGGAAACCTAGTTTTTGGCCGGGGTTCGCGCGCGCTGCCTCCGGAGCTCCGGCCTTGGACTAAACTTGACCAGATGGTTCTGCTGAGTCCCAGAAGACATGTTGTGAAGTCTGGTGGGCTCTGGTGCAGTGTGGAGTGCGGGCGAGCAAACCCTAGTGGGCGGGTTCTTGTTCTTGACCGCCGCCGCCGCCGTCGCCTTCTCCGGTGCCGGCCAGCCCTGGTAAGTATCCTTGCACCTTAAGCTTGCCTTTAGTCCCTTTGCATGCAGCCCATGCACCACGGTTCACAAGTTGCCATTAATGGGCTTTTGAAGCTTTATCTTCTCCTTCCTCGGGTTGGGGAGCACGGGGAGCTACCAAGCTTCGTGGTCAGAGGTTGTTTCCACTACTGGATGTCCCAGAAAGGTGATGCTCACCTTAGTTTGAAGAACGACCGAGTGGGAGATGAACCCGGCCAAGCCGCGCTCCAAGAAAACGAGGGCGAGTGGCTTTTGCTCCAGCAGCCAAACCAGAGGGTTTGCAACCTGCCTTAGGTGAGCCCTTGTTTCATTTTGATGTCCTGAAATCATTGTACAACTTGGTTGCTGTCCTGAACTGTTATTTTAATTAAACCTCTACGTCGTGCTCCGGTTTGATCGTGTTACTCGTACACCTGGTTTTGGTGGGCCGGAAGAGGCTCAGAGGCGAGCCTCTGTTCTCTTGGACACCCCTGAGCACAATGCTCACACAAAAACTGAGAATGACTTGATAGGATAATATTTTTAAGCAACATGGAACCTAGAGACGCATTGTTCATGGGCTAATTTGTAACTCCTTGGCCCAAATTGATCCGAGACCGTGAGCACGGGGTCCGGCACGTTAAGATCTAGTTACGGGTAAATTATGTTGGTATTTGGTTTCCCGAGTTAAAAGTCGGGGCATAAATAGTGGATTTTATATGTATAAAATGGGAATTTGGCAATGTCCGGGGGTCTAAATGTAATTGTAGCATGGAAGGCTGTTGGGGACAGCGTTCACTTGATCTCCTAACCTTTCGTTCGGAATCCGTTGACTTCCATTGAACAGATCTTTGCTTTACGACCCATGAGTCGGCAAAATGGTCGATTCATCGGCGGTGACGGACTAAACACGTTTTTGTTTGAGAAAAATTGGATTATTACTGATCTGTACTTTCTGGGGACTTTCTTTTAGGTCCGATTGTCGTTCGAGGGCGCGGGGCGTTCCAGGTGGTTTGTTCGACTGACTTCGAGGTGGGTACCCCTTAGAACCCCTTTGTGCATGTCTCCTTTATTGTTATATTTATCTTGTAAGGGGTAGTGGGGGGGGTGACATGGACCTCCGGATTAATGAACGTCGCGGTGGGAGACTGGACGGGCAGTTCACCCGCTCCGAACAACAGTAGGGTTGTTTGGAGCATACTAGCGATGAGGACGGTGATCGGTGTGACAGTCGGACGTAGCAAGGTGGGTTCCTCTCTCGACGGTTCTTGAGTCGGGAAACGAGGGTAATTGGTAAGGGTAAAGGTTTGACATGTTAAAATATTGCTAACCCCTGTATGCACTTACGTGTTTATTATCATCATATTTATGGCGACTGAGGGTCGGGGGCCCGATGATACATTATGTTAGGGGTGATTGCCGAGGCAGGTGCTCGGTCTAGTTTACCGAGGCAGGTGCTCGGTCTAGTTTACCGAGGTAGGTGCTCGGTTTGGTTGGCTGAGGTTGGTGCTCGGTCGATGCTCGAGGTTGCTGCACGCACACCAGCGGTTTGGCCACCGCGAGGGTGTGCTTTTCCGGAAAAGTGGTACGTTGACCCGTGTACCCCACGTGACGGTGACGTAATGGGGGCCCTCGTGGGTGGAGGGTGTGAGCGGTGATGCCGAGGCGGGTGCTCGGCGGCCGAGGCAGGTGCTCGGCGGCCGAGGCAGGTGCTCGGCGGGGTTTCCGAGATAGGTGCTCGGTGCGGTTGCCGGGGGAGGTGCCCGGATTGTTTTACACAGGGTTTCTCACTGTTGGTTGCACATTGTGGAGGGCGGTTACTCAGGTTTTTCATTGGTTTGCCTTACTTTTAGCCCTTATTGCATTTTACTGTCGAATGCACAGTGACGAGGGCGGTTGCTCTGATCTTTCTTACAGTTTGCTTTAGTTATAGCCTTCATGCTTTTCATACTTTGTATCTTGTGTCGCTGACTCCCCACTCTGTGACAGGTTCAGTCAGGGGTGAGAGCTAGGGCGACGGTGAGGCCGCGATGAGAGGTCTATCGGCCCTTCGAGGCTGCAGACTGTGGTTAGTTCTCCTTTTGCTCATTTCATTATCTGTTAATAGCTATGTGGGTGTGATACTTTTGTGAGGATGATTTGGATGTTGGATTTATTACAGTACTCTGTGGATGCATGTTTAGTTGCTATCGGATAATTGGCCGTTTTCAAACTAAAAGAAAAGGGAAGAAAACATTACGAAAAGGATTTGAAAAATACTGGTGTCGTGTGGGCACCGCTTTCAAAACCCTGCGGTTTTATCCTTTCAAAAATACTCGGCCTCTCTGTTACTTATGGAAAATGATTGTATGTATTTGATGATTGGACTAGTGTGGTTAAAGGTATGATATTATGGACTTTGTAGTCAGGACGCCGTGCATATACAAAGGAGACTCTGTCCGTTTGCAGAGTGAATTTGTATATGCGGCGGGTCTGGGCACGAGCCGGGGGAGATCGGTTTCAAAAAAAAAATGTATGTAAATTTGGGAGCATCGGTGGCTACCCTTCCGCGCGTTTAAACCCTCGGGGCGTGACAGGTACAATAAGTAAACGCCTGTAATAAACCCAATCTTGTGCCACCAGTAAAACTGGTATTGCCTGCTCTGCTGTCTCAAGTATCTGCTAACCAATCGGTACTCACTGACCGATGCTCACTGTCTGGCACTTACTGGCCAATATATCAATCGCCTACTCCGGAGTGGCACTCGAGGGGAGCGACCCACACGAGTAAAGTATCTCAGTAACAAGTATCATAAGTATCGTAAATCAGCAGGACTGGGTCACGACTCTGATCAAAGTGGGAAAGCCCATCCACTAAAGGAAAACCCGATCACAAACTGATGCAACCGTAAACAGTAAGTGGGAAACTCCATCCACTAGAGAAGCCTGATATCCAATCTAATACATAAGCAACCTCCGGTCAACCGCCCAATGTCCGCGGTTGCCGCAATACCCCACAAACCACAACCTAGTGCAACAACCCGCACCCGGCCAACCGCCCAATATCCGCGGTCGCCGAAAACCCTGCCTTCCACAATCCGGCACAACCTGTCCCCGACACCAGGATGCCAGCTACACTATCTCAAATCCCTGCTCGAACCCGAGCAACAAGAACCGCACGACTGACAGAAAAGGAGAAAAGAAGCAAAGATGGTTTCTCATAAGTCAAGTCCCAATATGAAAGTGTAGCAGTAAAAGATGGCCTATCTAGATGTCCATACAAGCATGCATTTGTCCTCAAGCAAGATAAAAGGAAGTATAATCGATAGTAGCTTCAGATAAATATAAACTCATGTCAACATCATCTATGGACTACACCTGCCCAAAATCCATTATCCATAATCCATAATAACTCCTCAGAGTATAACCCGCACATAGATCTACTATCCCGTCCCCTCGAATGATCAATCATCGTACAACACTATGTGCTAACCTGGCATGCTAAAAACCCGCTACTACCAACATGTCAAACCCAGATGAATAGGTCAATGATTAAATAACATGTACAATAATTAGGTAAGCATTCATCCATAAGATCAAGGCCACATTCCATGCCTACATCTCAAATCTATTAATTGTACATTTAATCATGCATGCTTTCTAACATAGAATTAGAGAACCGTCCACCGGTTCTGGGGATGAAGCAACCCACCTGAAACGCTTTCCGCAGGCAAAGCCGAAGTCGGTGAAGTACGTAGTCACACGCTATCCAAAATCTGCCAAAACCGCTCCCTCGGTAATCAGCCGCACAAGCCTCCGTTCCAACCAACAACATCACCAACAATCAATATCCAACACCACATATCCCCAAAACAGCACACGCTATTTTTACCAACCAGCAGAGAGGAGGGGGATTTTCACCTGCATACAGTCCTCTAAAAATCCCAGAAAAATCACGGTTGTGATCCTCGCGACGAGTAGCCCCAAAACGAGTATTTATACACCTCATTCCGACACCTGTAGGCCAAGAAACAATTAGAACAACATTGGAAGCCACTTTCTCAAGAACACAATCCTGCTGGAAAAACAGCAGCAAAGAAGCTTAATTCTCACCCTCGAAATGACCTCAAAAAAATCCAATAAAAATACGAGTGCGTTCCTCTCGAAGAGTAGATATCAATCGAGTTTTTAAACGCCTCATTCCGATGCACAAGTACAGAGATAAATATCCGACAAGACTCTGCTGTCCAAAAATGCACCAGCAAAATAGTGGCTCAAAGATGCCTCGTAAACCGTGCCAAGAACTCAATTCGAGACGAAGTGATCAACATGAGAATCGAAGGCGTACCTCTTGTAAACGCGTTTACGCAAAAATGAGCTCAAAATTCAATCGGAGTGATCCAGGGTGCCTCGCGGACCGAAAGGTGACGGTGGAAGCCAAAATCCAAGAAACGTCGCAGTGCGCCGTGTCGCAGAAAGTGCGGATGTCGAGGCTTCTGAAAAATCTGAAAATCCCTCAGTAGATGGAGCACAGGATGATGATCAATTCCTATTCAAGCCTCAGCTGAAGATGGGCTCGGGAAAGGGCTCAAATCCGCGGCCCAAGAGGAGCTATATATAGCCCAAACCAAACAATTGCCAAAATACCCACTGTGTCCCCACATTCGGGCGCCCGAAAGATTCGGGCGCTATAGGGACCCCAAAATGCACCCCAAACCGTCCGAGCCCGAAACGTCCCTGGAGCACCACGTGTCCCAAAACAGCAAACACCAAAATGGGCCAATCCCTGAGCGCCACGTGGCACAACGCACAGCGCACAGCGGCGCCAGCCGCTGCGGTCGCGCCACGTGGCCCGCTCCCGTGCTGACGCGTGGCGTGCCCGTTCGTCAACGCCCGCTACGCCGTACGGTCACCTGCCCGCCGTACGGCCACCTGCCCCAGTTACCTGCTTCGCGGCGCTGTGTGCACCCGGAGTACGAAGACCAACCAACCACAAGATGCCACGTGTCCTCCTCTTCCCGCTGCGCCGCGCGCGCCTGCCCGTTGCACCGCACGCCTGCCCGCGCCCGCGCGCCTGCCCGCGCGTGCTCCGCCGCGCTCCGCTGCTGCCCGCCGCCGCCGGCGATGCCTGGCCGGCGGGAACAGTATCCAGCTGCCTCGAAAATCATGCCAAGTCATCCGGGCTCCGAAAAATACAAGTAAATAGCCCATTTTCACCGTTTTCGCGCGCTGAATCCAAATCCGCTGTCCGTTTTGCCAAATTCAAATTCCAAAAATTTGTCGAAGGCATCCGAAAGGGTGTTTTTAATCCAAATTCCGCACTGAGTACCGATTCGCGCGAAACCACTTCTAAACAATCGACGGGGTCCCCCAAATACCTACGTTATCCATTTTACACCCGAAGTCCATCACTTGTGTCCAAATTGGTGCAGAAACACCGCCGACACGCCACATAGGCCTCCAGAAGCTGCTGGTCGCACTGTAGAAGCCCTGCAGAGATCTGGGTCACCACAAGTATGCCTCTAAATGTAATACCGAAAGAAATGACTGTATGAATGCATCATGAAACAGTATCTAACCAAATAAACCCAATCTAGCCACCAGTAAAACTGGTACTGCCTGCTCTGCTGTCGAACTCAAGAACTCAGTAGGGGACCAGCACACAAGGCTCGAAATCCCAAGGGACCAGCACACAAGGCTCGAAATCCCAATCAGATCGACCCGTCACGGTCTAAAGCCTACTCCGGAGTGGCACTCGTGGGGAGCGACCCACACGAGTAAGTAACCCTGTCACACAATCTCAATATAGCAGGACTGGATCAAGACTATGATCAAAGTGGGAAACTCCGTCCACTAATGAAATCCCGATCTGATGCAATAGTACTCAATAAGTGAGAAATACCATACACTAGAGAAATCTGATACCCAATCTGATGCAATAGTACTCAATAAGTGGAAACTCCATCCACTAGAGAAACCTGATATCTACCAACCAGCAGAGAGGAGGGGGATTTTCACCTACATACAGTCCTCTAAAAATCCCAGAAAAATCACGGTTGTGATCCTCGCGACGAGTAGCCCCAAAACGAGTATTTATACACCTCATTCCGACACCTGTAGGCCAAGAAACAATTAGAACAACATTGGAAGCCATTTTCTCAAGAACACAATCCTGCTGGAAAAACAGCAGCAAAGAAGCTTAATTCTCACCCTCGAAATGACCTCAAAAAAATCCAATAAAAATACGAGTGCGTTCCTCTCGAAGAGTAGATATCAATCGAGTTTTTAAAACGCCTCATTCCGATGCACAAGTACAGAGATAAAAATCCGACAAGACTCTGCTGTCCAAAAATGCACCAGCAAAATAGTGGCTCAGAGATACCTCGTAAACCGTGCCAAGAATTCAATTTGAGACGAAGTGATCAACATGAGAATCGAAGGCGTACCTCTTGTAAACGCGTTTACTCAAAAATCAGCTCAAAATACCATCGGAGTTATCCAGGGTGCCTCGCGGACCGAAAGGTGACGGTGGAAGCCAAAATCAAAGAAACGTCGCAGTGCGCCGTGTCGCAGAAAGTGCGGATGTCGAGGCTTCTGAAAAATCTGAAAATCCCTCAGTAGATGGAGCACAGGATGATGATCAATTCCTATCAAGCCTCAGCTGAAGATGGGCTCGGGAAAGGGCTCAAATCCGCGGCCCAAGAGGAGCTATATATAGCCCAAACCAAACAATTGCCAAAATACCCACTGTGTCCCCACATTCGGGCGCCCGAAAGATTCGGGCGCTATAGGGACCCCAAAATGCACCCCAAACCGTCCGAGCCCGAAACGTCCCTGGAGCACCACGTGTCCCAAAACAGCAAACACCAAAATGGGCCAATCCCTGAGCGCCACGTGGCACAACGCACAGCGCACAGCGGCGCCAGCCGCTGCGATCGCGCCACGTGGCCCGCTCCCGTGCTGATGCGTGGCGCCCCCGTTCGTCAACGCCCGCCACGCCGTACGGTCACCTGCCCGCCGTACAGCCACCTGCCCCAGTCACCTGCTTCGCTGCGCTGTGTGCACCCGGCGTACGAAGACCAACCAACCACAAGATGCCACGTGTCCTCCTCTTCCCGCTGCGCCGCGCGCGCCTGCCCGTTGCACCGCGCGCCTGCCCGCGCCCGCGCGCCTGCTCCGCCGCGCTCCGCCGCTGCCCGCCGCCGCCGGCGATGCCTGGCCGGCGGGAACAGTATCCAGCTGCCTCGAAAATCATGCCAAGTCATCCGGGCTCCGAAAAATACAAGTAAATAGCCCATTTTCACCGTTTTCGCGCGCTGAATCCAAATCCGCTGTCCGTTTTGCCAAATTTCAATTCCAAAAATTTGTCGAAGGCATCCGAAAGGGTGTTTTTAATCCAAATTCAGCACTGAGTACAATTTTGATGCCCGATTCGCGCGAAACCACTTCTAAACAATCGACGGGGTCCCCCAAATACCTACGTTATCCATTTTACACCCGAAGTCCATCACTTGTGTCCAAATTGGTGCAGAAACACCGCCGACACGCCACATAGGCCTCCAGAAGCTGCTGGTCGCACTGTAGAAGCCCTGCAGAGATCCGGGTCACCACAAGTATGCCTCTAAATGTAATACCGAAAGAAATGACTGTATGAATGCATCATGAAACAGTATCTAACCAAATAAACCCAATCTAGCCACCAGTAAAACTGGTACTGCCTGCTCTGCTGTCGAACTCAAGAACTCAGTAGGGGACCAGCACACAAAGCTCGAAATCCCAAGGGACCAGCACACAAGGCTCGAAATTCCAATCAGATGGACCGGTACCCGTCACGGTCTAAAGCCTACTCCGGAGTGGCACTCGTGGGGAGCGACCCACACGAGTAAAGTAACCCTGTCACACAATCTCAGTATAGCAGGACTGGATGTGACACCCCCGGAATTTGGATTAGTCCTCTATATAAATGATATAATAGGACTAAATCTCTAACCCGGCTATAGCATTTTGGATGGTAGCAAGATCCAAGAGGAACATGAGAGTTAAGCGTGCTAGAGCTAGAGTAGTTCTAGGATGGGTGACCCCCTGGGAAGTAGGGCGTCACAGTTGGTATCAGAGACATTCACCAGCCGAAAATGTGAGATTAGTCTCGGCTGAGCCAGGGTTATATAGCGGGTAGAGCGAGGCTCCCCGGCTAATGACCGTTGTGAGTGGAGTGCAGCTCCTCACAAGGTCGGCTAAGGCTAGCGAGACGAGTCTCACATCGCCTGGTGCTTGTGAGTGTGCTTGAGCCTGACGTGGACGTCAGGGCTTAAAGGGGGGAAGAATGTGACACCCCCGGAATTTGGATTAGTCCTCTATATAAATAATATAATAGGACTAAATCTCTAACAATCCTGTCATCTGGGTCCGAAATTCTCTGATCTCAACCCAGGTATCCGACCCAAAACCAATCACTCAGGCTCCACTGCTATGACAGTATGCACACGGGTCAAAACCCAGCGTCGGAGAGACACCGCTCGCCACGACGAAACCACAAAACAGCACACAACAGCGCTCGACCCAATCCAGCGAAAGTCTAAAGCATGTCACCCGTTCCACAGCATTATGTTGTCTGCACCAACTTCCCAGGGGGTCACCCTGGATCAAGACTATGATCAAAGTGGGAAACTCCGTCCACTAATGAAATCCCGATCTGATGCAATAGTACTCAATAAGTGGGAAATACCATCCACTAGAGAAATCTGATACCCAATCTGATGCAATAGTACTCAATAAGTGGGAAACTCCATCCACTAGAGAAACCTGATATCCAATCTGATGCATAAGTAAACATCTGGTCAACCGCCTAATGTCCGCGGTCGCCGCAACACCCCAAAAGACCCAAAATTTGATAAAGTAATCAACATATGGCTAACCGCCTAATGTCCGCGGTCGCCACAATAACCCACAATCCACAATCGGGTAAAATAATCAATATCCGGTCAACCGCCTACTGTCCGCGGTTGCCACAATAACCCACAAATCCAACATCAAGTACACCCTGCCTCTGACCCTAAGGTCCCGGCTACACTATCCCAAACCTCTTCTCGAACTCGAGCAACATGACTCGAAAGTCTAAATAAAAGGAGAAAGAAAGCAATCATAGTTTCTCCTAAGTCAAATCCCAATATGATAGTGTAGCAATAAATAGTGGCTTATCTAGATGTCCATTCAAGCATGCAAAAGTCCTCATGCAAGATGAAAGAGAGAATAACAAATAACAGTTTCACATGTGTAACAAATAATAAATCCACATAGATATAACCATCATGCTAAAGTCATCAGTCAACTACACATGTATATAATCCCTGATCCGTAATAAATTCCTAAGTGGTACCCGCACATAGATATGTCATCATTTCCCCATAATTATCCATTTAACCAACTTTCATAAGATCTATGTGCTAATATGGCATGTTAATTATCACTATTAAATATGTCCCCGCTGTCATGTTTCCACAACAATATTATCCTCATAATATTCCCAATATGTTATGTCCACAAAATTAATCTCAAATGATAGGCTCATATTTATATTAGTCAATCATGCATGGTAATCAATCAATATGTCCAATAGAGGGCTTCTCTAATAAACTTAGTGAGCAAGTCAGAAGTTGAGGTATGCAACAACCACCCACCTCGATTTGCCGAGCACGCGAAGCACAGCCCAACTACGCCCTCACTTCGGGTAAACACGGCACACTGCACGGTAATCCAAACGGCATACAATTAATCCAAAAAGCACAATAACACGCTGTCCAGTAATCAGTCTCGAAAATAGCTAAATTTCACCTGCGAGATGAACTCAGAAATATCTAAAAAATAACTACTGCGATCGTCGCGTCGAGTCGATCGAAACGAGTACTCGCACGTTCCGATCCGATACCTGTAGGTCAAGTTACAAATAAAACACCGCGGTAAGCCGCAATGCCACACAACCAAAATCCTGTGGCAAACAGTCCAGAGAAAGCTTAATTATCACCTTCGAATCATCCTCAGAAAAATCCGATAAAAATATGGTCGCGTTCTTTGCGACGAGTAGATCAAAATCGAGTCCTTATACGCCTTGATCCAATGCTCCTAGGCCAAGATATAAATCGAACAAGCTGGTGCTGTCCAGAATTCATCACAGAAAAAGGGGGGTCAAAGGTGCCTCGGGAACCATGCCAAAAGTGCGAAACGGAGCAAAGCGATCAACACGAAAATCGGAGCCTTACCTCTTAGGAACAAGCTGTCACAGAAATCGTCCTATAATTCCTCCTGGTTGGCGCTCGGAAATTTTTTGACTGAACTGCGATGGAAACGGGCCAGAAAATGGAAATCATTGAAGCGCGCCGCGTCGCAGAGAACTCGCTGTCGGAAACTCCAAAAATTCTGAAACTTCCTGGAGAGATGTTGGATAAAGAGGGGAACAAGTTCACTACAGGCCACTCCCTCAGTTTCTCTCTCTAAAACTCGGGAAAAACCAAAAAAAGGGGAGGGAAAATATTGAGCTCAGTTCAAAATCTCAGGCTGTGCACAAGTTCTTCAAAGATGGCTAATAAACTCCCAGAAATATTCAAATCTAGGTAAAGTGATACATACTAAAGTTGTATATCTTCGAGTAAAATCATCTCAAAATTCCATTCCTACTGTCCAGAGGAGGGAAAACACTGAGCACTGTCCGAAATCCCAGGCTGTGCACAAGGGTCCCAAAGATGGCTTAAAAACTCCAATAAAACTCAAGATCTAGCCAAAGTATTGAATACCAAAGTTATAGATCTACCTCTATTGAAGATGCAAAACCAAAAATTAGGCCAATATTCCAAGGGATGAGCTCTGTGGAGCTCCTGCATTGAAATGCGACGAAAATGGTTGGAATCAGCTTCAAAGGGTTCATCCACCACTTGCACAGCTACGGGAACTCAAAGCACACCCCAAATCCGAAAACTGGTGAAGGAGAAGAAGAAAAAGGAGATGGAGATGCTCTGAAAAAATTAGGAAATTCGGCCAGATTTCAAAAGTCCAAAAATAGGAGAGAAATGGGCTATTTATAGACCAAAACCTTCTCTGCAAAAAGGGTTCGGGGGACATTTTGGGAGACGCGAAGCCGGCGGCCTCCAGTGAGTGGAAAAGACTCGCTGCGACGCACGCGCGCCGCCCAACCAGCGCGCCTCACGCCTTGTGTCGGGCCAATCACGGCCCGACACATGGCGGGCGCAATTTTGGCTGCGCCTGGTGTACCCGCACGTCCTGTCCACTTAAAATATGCCCGTTTTTTGGCGTCCGGACTCCGAAAAATACAAGTAAATAACCATTTTCAAGCGTTTTTCCACGCTAAATCCAAATCTGCTGTACGTTTTGTCAAATTCTCATCCAAAATTTACCCGGAAGCCTCCGAAAAAGCCCACTTGATCCGATTTTTGCGCGGGGTCCATTTCTGGGGTCCGATTTCGATACTACAACCTCCATTACACTGTGTAAGCTTCCTATAGTCGCCGTTAACGCTGCAAAAATCTCTACAAAAGTCCGGATCATCACATGCCGTGCCTCAAGATCCATGCCATCTACCTCGGGATCCGTGCCACTTTTCTCAGGATCCGTGCCACTTGGAATTCGGGCGCTGCTACAGTAGATTCGGGCGCTGGCCCAAGCCCGAACCGGGTTGCTACAGTGAACCGGGTTCGCAACAGTGCAGCCCGGTTCGTTGCAGCCAATAAAACCCGGCCTGCTACAGTAATTTTCGGGCGCCCGAAAACAATTTTCGGGCGCCCAAAGTTTGGCCTAACTCCGATTTTGCCCGTTTTCGTCCGTTTTCGCCCGTTTCTCGCCTGTTTTCGCTCAAATTTGACAGGCAGCCACATTTTAACTTAATTTATCACAAGGTACTTTAAATTTTCAGTTTGGACCCTCTCTAGGTCACCAAAAGTCTCGCTGTATTCAGAATCGCTGGCGGACCCCGTTCACACTGCCTGGGTATCCGGTCAATGCGAAACTTTTACTGTGGCCTTAAAACATAATTACAGACCTCCCGTAATTTTCTCGAAATTTTCTGACACTATGAATTTTCTGCTAAAAATCTAGGCCCACTTTTCATATAAAATTCTAGAAGCCTCTTTTTTAATCCGATTTCGGCCCAATTCACTTCCAGATCATCCTTTACTTCTCTAAATTCAATAAAAATAGTATTTCATACCATTTTTATTTATATTTATTTATATACCAAAAATCTGGTACATTACATTCTACCCCCTTAAAGAAAGTTTCGTCCTCGAAACTTAAATCGCACCTCGACTCAAGTTCGATCGAGTGGGAGGAATCTTGCCCCCAATGCTGGGCCTACTATACGTCGTTACTAGGCATCATATTGCCTACTCGACAAAACTACACGAACATCCCGTTCGTGGATCCCTAACTCCACTCAGGGAAATCTCAGACCTTGTGTCTGGCCATTCTCACTAAGCAGGTGAAAGACACAGTCGAGCACTTGCTCCCCCAATTGCCACGAATGACCCAGTCTTTACTTGCGAAATTTCTCGACAATTTTGCAATCGTTTTTCCATAATAAGGCTGCATTCACAACAAATTACATTTACCATGTTTCCCTATAGCTCCGCTGCTTGATGTGGAGGGCAAAGGCCAATCCACGAGTTCTCAACTAACTCGTTTATTTCGGACTACTAATAGGTCCACAGACCACGGTCCAATATGGGCCTATAGCCCAACTACTAGCCTGACAATATGCAACGGCTCTCACTAGAACGCAGACCCAATCATCATACGGGTAGATCCTCAATTAGGATTACCGCACCAACACTCCCACTAGGAGCAACAGTATCTCAATCATCACCAGCCCTATGACCTGGTCACGTCTACACTATCAGTGTACTAACAGCCTCAAGGCTCACATGTGGCTTTCCACATCCTCGGGTCATCGCTCGGACTACCGCCCCGACCAAATCTCTATCATGCCCCTCCCTCAGGCCTCGGGCCGCTGACTCTCATAGCCGATTGCGCGTGCCCACTGGGCTACAGGCCCACAGTCCACATACATGGCCCAGGCGCGGATCCGTCCCACAGCGAATGTCACGCCGCGGGGTCGAAACTGCGACCTGGGCTCGCGCCGCACAGACGAAGCGTCTAACCTGCAAAAGAGATCTATAGCTAAAGATGTATCAGAGCTGAAATAGAACTAATAGCTACAAAAATTAACTGAACCTCTGATATAAATAAATAAAATCTCGATACACAGTCTCTCAGCTAAGAAAATAAAAATAATCCTCACAGATCTCTCAGACTGTCCAGTACAAAAATGGAATCATAAAAATACTGGGTACATCTACCTCTGACTCTCAATGCTGGTAAGGAACTACGCGGCCACGTCCTCACCTTGATCAGCTGTCTCCGCGCGTGATAAGCTGGAACAGCAACCTCAGTAACCTGTCACCGCAGCGAGTGTGAGATCTACTGCAGAAGGTAGATCCTAGTGAGTACCGTCACCAATATCCACGGTATGCCCACTAAGTCTACTGGAGGCAAACAGATAGGTATGCAAATAGATAGATAGATAAAAGGTAAGCTGAATGAAAGCTACAGCTAAAATGTCCCAACCATCATGCTCAAAAGGGAAACTCTACCCAACACATACTATGCATACACTCGCTACTGCTAAAAGTGCCTCAGTATCAAATGCTCAAAGGAAAGATCCATCTAAGAACATAATATGTAAACACCCGCTCATATCACCCAATCTCAATGACTGCCAAAACTGGCTCAGTTCAGCCTGCGCCTGTCGTCTAGGTACGCACCTGCCCACTACCACGCATCCACATGAGGACGGAATTTACGTGGGGCGTCCTAAACTGACTATCTCAATCTCACGCAAAGTGACCCCATGGTAACTCGGCCAGGGGTATCAAGCGACCACTAGTATATCAACTAGGCGCATCCTCATCTCATCATCAACACGCACCCGGGGCGTAACTCCAGGGGAGCGACCCCAACGAGCTCAAGTATCTCATCAGTCTCAACTGTCTCAATAAGCGGCACATGCAGGCTATGATCCACGATCAAACAGATCGGAAACTCAATGCTCAAACTCTCACAACTCAGTCGGAAAAATACTCCACGACTCAATCTGGAAATGCCCGAACCTCACATAATCTGTCGGAGAACCCTCTACGACTCAATCTGATAATGAACAACCCATGGCTAAGTCAGGAAACCTCCACGACTCGATCTGCCAGAACCCCAAAACTCTCAAAGCTAAGTCGGAGAACCACCTCTACAACTAATCAGGAAAACATACTCCATGATCTGGAACAATCACCTCAATCCCCTAAAGGAAACTCAACTCACATGACACTAGAACTCATCTCAAAAACTCAAAAAGAGACCCCTCGGCCCCCAGGCACGAGGTCAAAAGCACCATGAACCAAAGCCCTACCTCTGGCGAACTCATGATTTAAAAACCATCTTTAAAAATGCAGAAATTTCTTAAAACGGGTTTTCTCGATTTTTAAAACGATCAGGGTGCAATTATGATGCAAACCAAACATGAAATCTATTGTCATAAAACATCAGGAATATGCTAAAAATAATCTGGGGCTCTAATAAATTTTTTGAAAAATTCCAGGCAACTATCAGATTTAATTACAGAGAAAATAACATAATAAGCATGATCAACTTGCATTCAATAGCTTTAAAGGGCATTCCATAAATTTTGGAGAAATTCCTGTTGGGTTATGTATTAATAGGATCTAAATAGGGGAAAAAATACCTAGAGGGGGGGTGAACAGGTGTAAACAGTAAACACTCAAAAAATCATTGCGCAATAAAACCCAATGCGGAAATAAAAATAACACGCAAGATTTTTACGTGGAAAAACTCCAAAACCGGAGTAAAAAACCACGGGACCGATAACACAGTGAAATCCACTAGAATTAAAACACGTACAAGGTGATTTACCGTACACACTTACGACTCAACCTTTTCCATACGCTCCTAGTAGATCTTCTCCGCTCGCTCCGCAACGCTTCTCGAATCCACGATCAGCGCCCAATGCCGAATCCACGGCGTCCAACGTCGAATCCACGACGTCCGACCGAATCCACGGTATTCACCCAGTAGCACATCTCGAATCCACGAACGTACCTCGCTCCGAATCCACGAGAGCGGTTGCACCTTGAATCCACAAGGCCACGCGAGTCCACGCGCCGATTTTTGGGAAAATCGTTGTTTTTTGGGTGGTGATGATCCGCCGAATACTTAGATTAGAAATAGATCGGAAATACCATCTAAGTATTCATTAATTTGATTCTACTGAAAATCTGAGTTTGGAAAACCTAGAATCAAATTAATCAATATAGATGAAGAAACATAGAATAAAATCTATTGATTTCCTTTCTTCTCTATATGTGGATTTTTCTTTTTCGATTCATACGGATCTATTTTGGATTTATTTTCCGTTTTATGCTTGCCCTACAAAATGAATCATAGGGTCTATTTATAGGTTAGAAACCATTGGAAGAAGATAAGGATCAAAAACTAACCATTTCTGAAATTTTACAGGACGACAGTCCGGACTGGAATTGACGGTCCGGACTGTTTCAGCGAAACAGACTTTTTCCAGAAAAGAGGACATTCGTGGTCCGGACTGAATTTCCACGGTCCGGACTGTTCATGCAATTTCAACAATTTCCACGTTCGGGGTCCGGACTTAAATTCCCAAGGTCCGGACTGAGACTGCGCATGAACAAACCTACGTTCGGGGTCCGGACTGTAATGCCCGGTCCGGACTCTGAACAAGTAAAATGTCCAGTTTTTGATTTTTATGCAATCAAACATTCAACCAAGTGTTTCTACACTATAAGAAGTATTCGGATCACCATAAATCTTTAGTTAAACGTACCTGATCTTTTTGAATTCTTCTTTCTTGAGATAGAGGTATATGATCCAAGTTTCTCATCTTCAATCTTCAAGACTTAAATAATTTCACGAAATACGCCAACTCAAATTCCGTAACATCGGAGTCTCATTGCTCCTATCCACAACGGTAGCCAGGTAGGCGACACATCCGCTCCTAATCAACTGTTTTGCTCTGGTGGAAGAGATAGTCATCGCAAACAGCAAACTTTTGCAGCCTCTGAACACAATTTCCTCTTGTCCTGGTTCTCGAAACGTCACGAGTTGATTCTCACAATCAATGGTAGCATGATATCTTGTAAGCCAATCCATGCCCAAAACCACATCGAATTCTCCAAGTCGATGGAGGGCCAACAAATCTGCCGGCAAAATCCAATCCCCAATCCTAATAGGGCAACTAGGAGAAAACTCCCGAATCTCCAACGTATGATCGGGAACTAAGACTCGTCCCGGATGCAAAGTAGGAACTAATTCAATACCATGCAACTCGGTAAACAGCAGGTCAATGAATGAATGAGATGCACCAGTGTCAAATAAAGCTCGAACTCGAATGGTATGAATCAAGATAATACCTGCAACGACGTCCTCTGCCGCTGAAGCCTCCTCAGTTTGGACCGCATACATGCGCCCACTTGGAGCCTGCCGTGGCCCCTCGTACTGTCGCGACGCCGGTGGTCGCCCAGGCTGAGAGTAGGTGGGCGGGGTCACCTGTCCTTGAATAACTGGTGCCGATGCTGAAGAAGGGGTTGGTGTCGAGCCTCGCGGGCACTCTGATCGAAAGTGGCCCTCCTGGCCACAAAGGTAGCACTTGCCTCTATGCTGTGGGCATTGCGGCGGCACATGGGGTCCACCACCAATCACGCAACGCAGCGGCCGCCGACGGTCAGGTCCTCCCTGGTGTGAAGATGAGCCGCGTCCTCCAGACTGTTTCCTCGGGTGCTTCAGCGGTTTCTTCGAATAGGGCTTATGACTTGCGCCCTCGGTCGCCGACCTCTTGCCTCGCATCCTATCAAGAGCTTCTCTCTCCTCCTTAGCAATCTCTGCCCCTTTCTCCACTATCAAGGCACGGTCCACAACCTCCCGGTAGGTTTGGAAGTTTAGGGTCTGAACCAATCTGAAAATGGACGGTCTAAGGCCGTTCTCAAACATACAGGCCTTGTTCTCGTCGTCCCTTACAACATGCGGAACACAGTTAAGTAGTCGAGTAAATTCCCGCTCGTACTCCGCCACGGTTTTGTCTCCTTGCCTCAAGTTGCGGAGATCTCTTTCCATTTGCCTTTTTGCGCTCGCCAGAAAATACTTCATTGCAAGCATCTTCTTGAACCGCGGCCATGTGATTGCCGCCAAATCGGTCGTGGGGTCATCCCGAATGTCCGTCCACCACTGGTAAGCATCGCCCTCAAGATGGTGTGTTGCCAACCACACCCGGTCTCCCTCCGCTACGAAGGTATCGTGGAAAAGTTTCTCCATGTGTAGAATCCACTTCTCAAAAACCCAATAGTCGGGTTTCTCTCCATCATAGGTCCGGGGCTTGGATTCCTGGAATTCCCTCAAACGAGCCATGAGTCGGTCCCGCTCTTCTCCTGCTACCATCATCGGTAAAACCGTCCTCGCCGGTGGAGTTTGAACTGGCGGTGACATCACAACCTCTTCCCGGCGCCCAGCACTCGGAGTGTGATGTGAAGACTCGGGCACCTCAGGTCGGAGTGCATCGGTCACTCCACCCATGTGCTCCCGTTGTTGCACGGGTGGTTGCGAAGGGTCTTGAGTTCCCCTTGCTGCCAACTGCTGTGTCAAAAGAGCTTCCAACCTCTGCATCCTTGCATCCTGCCGACGCGAAGTCTCAGCCTGCTCTTGCGCCGCAGCCGACTGCCGCTCCACTGAATCAGCTAGCATAGCCAACTGCTCTCTCAAATCTCGGACCTCACTGGATTCGGAAGTAGCGGACGTCTCCGCATCGGCCTCCTCGGCCGTCATGGAGCGAGTCGTAGGCATCACAAACTGTAACAGGCATAAAATGCATAGGTTAGGATAACCAACGCGAAACGCATCCCTACTCAGAACAAATCCCAATCATGCGAAAGCAAATGAAGCATGCCACAATTATTTCCCGATGTCAGGTTGTCGACCGCCAACCAGACCTTCCAAGGAAATAGAAGGTGCAATCACTTCGATCAACTCCAACTCTTATGAAGTTATAGTATTGACCCAATCATGTTACTTTCGCCAACTAATCATATAAGACCCCGTCTCTCACGTTCTTAATCCTTATGGTCCAACCAGCCAAAGGTTTGCTAGCTCCTCTAAGACTCAACCCTAGGCTCTGATACCAATATAATCTGTCACGACCCAGGCCCCAGCAGAAGCCTACCCGGCACATGCACAGACCCGCCGTGTGCACAAGGTACCCCCGGTACACACAAGGCGTCTACAACAACAAAGCGGAAAGGAAGCAATATACACATCCTACTAGTAATCAGAGCACAACACAACTAAACTATACATAAAAGAGGGAAGTAGATAACAATTATCATATAAGAAGTTAAAATTCAATATACAAAAGTGGTCCTCACAAATACAACCTATCAAAATACACGGGTGGTTTCTATGCCAAAATACACCAACACCTCTCCAATAAGAACAAAAGAAAAGGTGCCCTGTAACCACCTCGAGTGGTGCGGCGGGGACAAGCTAGCTATGCAATAACCCCTTGCCACGGTCCCGAGCCCCTCCCGCTGCGGATGGCTCTGAAAAACAACAACCCAAATGGGGTGAGAACTATTAATCAATAGTTCCCAGTGGGTAAGCCGCCGAGAGGAGCGAAATACACCACTAGGTCAACTGAGGCATAAAGATAGTAAAACTGCTGAAATGAAATGCAGAAAATAAACAATTGAAGTACAGCACTCTACTACTATCGTGCCTCTATGCTCTTGTACAAAGCAATGATGATATGAATCTATCATGTTATCATAATGTCCATCTGTTGGGTTATACTAATATGGATCTAAATAGGGGAAAAAACACCTAGAGGGGGGTGAATAGGTGTAAACAATAAACACTCAAAAAATCATTGCGCAATAAAACCCAATGCGGAAATAAAAATAACACGCAAGATTTTTACGTGGAAAAAGTCCAAACCGGAGTAAAAAACCACGGGACCGATAACACGGCGAAATCCACTAGAATTAACACACGTACAAGGTGATATAACGTACTCACAGACGACTCAACCTTTTTCATACGCTCCTAGTCGATCTTCTCCGCTCGCTCCGCAACGCGTCTCGAATCCACGATCTGCGTCCAACGCCGAATCCTCAGCGTCCAACGTCGAGTCCACGACGTTCGACCGAATCCACGGTCTTCACCCAGTAGCACGCTTCGAATCCACGAACGTACCTCGCTCCGAATCCACGAGAGCGGTTGCACCTTGAATCCACAAGGCCACGCGAGTCCACGCGCCGATTTGGGGTAAATCGTTGTTTTTTGGGTGGTGATGATCCGCCGAATACTTAGATTAGAAATAGATCGGAAATACCATCTAAGTATTCATTGATTTGATTCTACTCAAAATCTGAGTTTGGAAAACCTAGAATCAAATCAATCAATATAGATGAAGAAACATAGAAATAAATCTATTGATTTCCTTTCTTCTCTATATGTGGATCTTTCTCTTTACGGCTTATTTTTCTATTAAGTCCCGTAATTTTCCGATGTATGCGGATTACCCTAAAAGATGAATCATAGGGTCTATTTATAGGTTAGAAACCAATGGAAGAGGATAAGAATAAAAAACCTACCATTTCTGGAGTTTTTAAATGACGACGATCCGGATCGGATCAGGCGATCCCGATCGTCGCAACAAAACAGGCAGAATCCAGAAACACACGGGTTCGGGATCCGGATCGGATTGCCTGATCCGGATCGTTCATACAATTCAGAAAACTTAACATTCGGGATCCGGATCAGAATCTTCATGAATCCGGATCGAAGTACTGTATGAAGTAACAACCTTCGGGATCCGGATCACTGGCTCTGATCCGGATCCTGAACATGTCCGAACACCAGTTTTTGATTTTTATAGCAATAAAAGTTCATCCAAGTGTTTCTACACTATAAGAAGTATTCGGATCACCATAAATCTTTAGTTAAACATACCTGATCCTTTTGAATTCTTCTTTCTTGAGATTGAGGTATATGATCCAAACTTTCTTCATCTTCAATCTTCAAGACTTAACACTTTCACGAAATACGCCAACTCAAATTCCGTAACACCATCTACAATGAGTAGTATTATTTATGTGGTGTCCAATGTCAAGATTGCTATCATGTATGCCCAACTACCATGAATGTATCATCTATGTGATATACAATGTCAAGTTTGGTTAACTTAATCCTTTTCTCTTGAAGACTTTCTTTGAGTCTAAGCTTGAGCCACGCCTCATGGTCCCGTGGTGGCACCCCCCAAGGAGCTATGCTAATCCAACGGCGTCCCAATCAGGACCCAATCCCGCACGGCGATCATGATGTCGCAAATGGCCAACTCCGGAGTGCCGGCTTGGAGGGAGCGACCCTACCAAGCATGTGCGAATGCGCACAAACGGCAAGCAAGTCTCGATCATCGTGTCTAAAACACGGAATAGCATCATCGACCTTTAGGTCGGGGTATAGTATCTCAAGTGTCAATGTTTCATATACAACATTAACATTATCTTGCATAATGAAAATGTAAAACATTTACAAGTTGTCCTCATCATGTCTCAAACATGGAATCTAACTATTTCATCTTGGTTGTACAAGTTTAGGAATTTTCTACTTGTATCTCACTACACTAGGTAGCACTAATGTCATAATGTCTGTTTTCTTCATGATCATATGCATAACATATCTCAATAATTCTATAACATGCATAGTTATCCTCTATTCGTATCCAAAAGTTTAAGTTCACGAAAATTCCTATTCAATCCCCCCTCAAAGTGCCCATGCACCTACAATGTTTACCTCTACTACAGAGAGTATGAAATTTTCTACACATGAAGGGGTTCAAATGCATGATCATAAATCATGATAAATCAAACGATGCATGTTTAATACAACAATGATGCCGTAAAAGTCTATAGAAGACATAGGGGGAGTTCACCCATTTCGGTGAGGTCAGACCCACCGGATAGTTGCCAAATCCTTGTGAAGGATCCCAACAAAGAAGCCCACACTTCCTCTTATGCCCTTAGGTTGAGGGATTTTGCTAAATCTTGTAATCCAAGCAAGAAAAGCTTCAAAACCAACCTACAAGAGTGTTCTACACCCATCAATTCCACCCCAAAAGCTATAAATCAAAAAGCCCCAAAATAAACCCTAGTTTTCCAAAACTAGGTTTTCCTTCAAAAATCCCAAAAGAAAGGAAAAAGAAGTGTTCCAAACCTCTTTGAGCTTGAATCCCACCTTGGAAAAGCAAAGGATAGGCACAAGAGCTCCAAACTTCCTTCTTCTCCAAGTTCTAGCCTTCCTCTCTCTCTCTAACACTTTCTCTTGCTCTCTCCAAATGAGAGGAAAAGAGGAAGTGAAGGGATTAAAAACCCTAAAGTAGCAAAATCCCAAAAGCCCCCTGCAAGAAACGTTATTACGTTTCTTACTGTACTGTCCAGACCCGAACGGTCCGGACTGCCCCCAATACGGTCCGGACCCCGAACGTGAAATTTCCAGTTTCGCGCGGACAGTCCGGACTGTCCCCCGGACGGTCCGGACCCCGAAGCCAAAAACCTCAAATTTTTGAATTTTTCGAAAATTTCTGATTTGCACCCAAACTCTCCGGAAACCTTCTAGAACCTTCTGGAAGCTTACTAAAACATTCGAAGGGTATCATTTAACCCTTCACACACTAGAACTTTGCAATTTGCTAAAGTTTAGTGTACTACAGCACCTACCCACTACTACGCATCCACATGAGGACGGGATTTACGTGGGGTGTCCTAGACTGGCTATCTCAATCTCACACAAAGCGACTCCTGGTAACTCGGCCAGGGGCATCATCATCATCGCATCCGGAGCGTAACTCGAGGGGAGCGACCCCACCGAGCTCAAGTGTATCTCATCTGTCTCAACTGTCTCAACAAGCGGCACATGCAGGCTATGATCCACGATCAAACAGATCGGAAACTCAATGCTCAAACTCTCACAACTCAGTCGGAAAAATACTCCACGACTCAATCTGGAAATGCCCAAATCCTCACATAATCTGTCGAAGAACCCTCTACGACGCAATCTGATAATGCACAACCCATGGCTAAGTCGGAGAATCACCTCCACAACTAATCAGAAAAAAAACACAATCCATGATTTGGAACAATCACCTCAATCCCCATAAGGAAACTCAACTCACATGACGCTAGAACTCAACACACAATGCTCTGAAAAATCCCCTCAGCCCCCTGGCACGAGTATACATGCACCCTGAACCTATGCCATACCCCTGGCAACTCATAATTTAAAAACCACTTTGAAAAGGCTGATTTTGCTTAAAACGGATTTTCTCGATTTTTAAAACAATCCAGGTGCAAATATGATACCAACAAAACACGAAATCTAATGTCAAATAGTATCAGGAGTATACTAAAAATAATCTAGGGTTCTGAATAATTTTCTAAAAATTTCCAGGCAACTATCAGATTTTTACAGCAGTGAAAAATGACATAAATACATGATCAAATTGCATACAATAGCTTTAAAGGGCATTCCACTCATTTTGTAGAAATTCTAACCCACCTGGAACGCTTTCTGCAGGCAACGCTGAAGTTGGGGAAGCGCCGAACCCTCAAACCGGAGAAAATCCGAAAACCGCGCCGCGCGCGCACCCTGCTGCGAATCACGGAAAAATCCTCGGAAGCTGAAATAATTCCCCCGAGTCCACTACAAAAATCGTGCGCGCAAACAACTCACCCCACTCCAACATACTCCACAAATCCACCACCAAAGTCTCACAGCACCAATTAATAAAACCCACAACACAAACTCCATGCTCACAGCCCCACCAAAATACAAGCAAAAATCCATCAATACAGTCTACCAACTCCAATTACACACACAACATCCCACAGCACAGACAAAACACATTCTCGATCACACTCACAAAATCCACAGCACCCTCTCTGCGCTCACCCACAGCCAACAAGCAGCACAAATCCGAGCCACCAAGCTCCCCCGGCTCCGCGTGGTGGAAGCATCTCAACCGGCCAAGCAGCACCAAACTGCACCACAACATGCTAGAAAAGGGGAAAAAACCAAAGTCAGTGAAAACAGGGCCAATACCCGCGATCGCCAGCAAAAACCAGACCCAATCGCGAAAATCCCGCGCGCCGACGCGAGCCACAAGTCGCAAGCCGCAGCAAAACAATCAGCACGCTGCGCGGCTGCTGCCCGCGCCGCTGGAGCGCCTGCCGCGCGGCGCCCAAGCCTGCCGCGCGGCGCCTGGACAGCCCCGCGCGGCCCCTGGGCCCGCCCGCGTAGCTGCGCGCGGCGCCCCTAGCGCCCGCACAGTGCTGAGGTGCAGCTGCGCGCCGCGCCCTTGGCGCCCGCGCGCCGCTCCCTGGCGCTAGCCGCGCGGCGCCCATGGGCCAGCCGCCCCGCTGCGCAGTGTTGGGTTTAGGTTAATAAGGATCTAATAGGGGAAAAAACACCTAGAGGGGGGGTGAATAGGTGTAAACAATAAACACTCAAAAATCTTTGTGCGATAAAACCCAATGCGGAAAAATAAAAGAACACACAAGATTTTTACGTGGAAAACTCCAAACCGGAGTAAAAAACCACGGGACCGATAACACGGCGAAATCCACTAGAGTTAACACACGTACAAGGTGATATAACGTACTCACAGACGACTCAACCTTTTACCATACGCCCCTAGTCGATCTTCTCCGCTCGCTCCGCAACGCTTCTCGAATCCACGATTTGCGCCCAACGCTGAATCCACAGCGTCCAACGTCGAGTCCACGACGTCCGACCGAATCCACGGTCTTCACCCAATGGCACGCTTCGAATCCACGAACGCACCTCGCTCCGAATCCACGAGAGCGATGACACCTTGAATCCACAAGGCCACGCGAGTCCACGCGCCGATTCTGGGATAAATCGTTGTTTGTTTGGGTGGTGATGATCCGCCGAATACTTAGATCAAGAGTAGATCGGAAATACCATCTAAGTATTCATTAGTTTGATTCAACTCAAGATATGAGTATGAAAACCTAGAATCAAACTAATCAATATAGATGAAGAACCATTAAATAGATCTAATGATTTCCGTTCTTCTCTATATGTGGATCTAAGGCCGTATAAAATGATATTTGAAAATGACGGCTCTTTTTCCGATGCCCTAGAAATGAAATAGGAGGGCTATATATAGGTTAGAAACCCTAGGAAGAATATTCGGATCAAAAACAAACTTTTCTGGAAAGTTTTACCGACGGCGATCCGGATTGCATAAGCCACGATCCGGATCGCAGACGCACAGAATGCAGTTTCCAGAAAATCACCTGTTCGGGATCCGGATCATAATCCACGATCCGGATCGTTCATACATTTTCACAAAACACCCCATTCGGGATCCGGACTGCCCAAGCTATGATCCGGATTGCAGCAATGTATGAACGAACACCTTTCGGGATCCGGATTGAAAGTCCACGATCCGGATCCTGAACATGTCCCATGTCCAGTTTTTGATGAATATGCAATTAAAACCTCTTCCAAGTGTTTCTACACTATAAGAAGTATTCGGATCATCAAAATTATTTAGTTAAACGTACCTGATCCTTTTGAATTCTTCTTTCTTGAGATTGAGGTATATGATCCACAGTTTCTTCATCTTCAATCCTCAAGACTTAAACTATTCACGAAATACGCCAACTCAAATTCCGTAACAATCTCCCCCTTTGGCGGTTTCGTGACAAAACACAGATCCACAAAAGAAAATTCAAAAAGATATTTTTGTTGCTATCACCATACAACAAAAATTTACAAAAGAGTTCCAGGAATTAAAAACATGAGATAAACTCCTAAGACAGACTCTAGACTTAGACATCTGTAACCTCTGCACACAGAAAACATTCTTGACAAACAAATTCGTTAGATACCTCAAGAATTGGAAAAAAAAACCAAGTGCAGAGATAGAGTTTGATCTCACCATGACATTTAAAAGAATCAGATATGTGAAAGAAACATAGTTAAAACCAACATATCTTCTAAGCAGTTGAAAAACCAAAATGTCAAAGTATGTTAGTCCAACACCAACTTGTTAGTCAAATTACATGCCCAAATAGTTAGTCAAATAGTTAGTATAGAAGCATGTCACAATCCACAAAAGAAAAACAAAGTTGAGTTGAGATTCATATTCATACTTACCTTTTACCTTGTCATTCATTGTTCATTGTTTTCGCTAACTCTCTCCCCCTTTTTGTCACAAAAACAAGCCAAAACGTAGCATGAGCTACAATATGTAAGGAGAGTAAACAAAAAGTTCATAAGGTTCTAAAGATATGCACAAACTAAAATCAATTAAGTATAAAACTAAATCCTAAAATCAAAATCCTGCACAAAAAGAGAAGAAGAAGAAAAAAAAATGTCATTCGTCAGAATCCGAGTCGTCAGAGCTCGTGCAACCCAATTTATAGAACATCTTTGTCATCCGCTTGTGCATAGAGTTGACCTTTTTAGTGAAGGTAATGTGAGCTGCCGTGACGATTTCAAGCTCATTGCAAAGTCTTTGCTGTTCCTTCAAGATCTGTTCTTGCTTGACAGATAGTCGTTGTTGCCACTTGAAGATCGAAGTTAGTGAGGCTTCATCAGTCTCGCCGGGTTCTTGCTCAGACGGTGAGGCCGAGGTGCCATCACAAGGTTTCTTGTCAGTAAAATGAGGTAATTTGTGAAGTGACTTCACAATCGTTGATTCATCAATCATCCCGCAACTGTGCTGATATGATGTGGAGCTTACATCAATGTCAAACTTTTGTAATATCCTCATGATGAGTAGAGGAAACGGAAGTCGCTCAGACGGATGAGGATGCACAATGTACCTTGACATTCTATTCCAGATTATATAGGGGATATTCAAGTTCAATCCACTAGCCTCAGAGGGATGGCCTATGAGATACAGGAATAGTAGTCGCTCCCACCTCACAACCTTGGTCTGCATGTTAGGCAAAATGTTGTAGCACGTGATGAAGTTTAGAAATCGGTACTCCAGTCGTAGATACTTTGACCTTACACCCTTACCATCAGCTGATTTGGTTCCTTCCAGACAAATCTTGTCAATCACAGTTTGCCACAATTCTTTTGTCAAACTTTTTCCTTTCAAAAAGTTAATCCCCGATGTGCTCGATTCCATTCCAAGAACGTCACCAATTAACTGCGGTGTGATCTTAAGCTTCATTCCTAGGACATTTGTATAAAAATACATAGACCCATTTTCAGTCTCCTGAAGATGTCTCGCATTCGTGTAGAAGGTTCTCACACGATACAAACAATATCCGAGAAGTTCAGGAAAACGGCAGACTTGAAGAAGAGAAGCTTGTTCTATCAATCTTCCAAATTCTGGTGAATGATTGCGAAGGGCTTCAATGTTGACATGACGTTCTCCGATACATTCACGTCGTTCAAAAGCTCGAAGACGGTCAGAATTAACGACTACTTCTTCAACACGTGGCGGAGAGTCAGGGGCTATTGGTGCATCAATGTTAGTGTCTCGTCTTAATCCATAACGTCTAGCAAGTCGTTTCCGTTTGAAAGAGATAATTGGAGTAGACATAGGAACATTTCCAGTATTCATTGGTGCTTTCCCTTTTCGGTTAGATTTTGAAGGCAATACCTCATCATCATCATCATCAGTCAGCATATCCCAGTGTACTTCATCAGGGTTCTTTTCAAGTTCAGTGTCACTTATAACTTCCACTTCTCCTTTTCGTTGAACTTTCTTGGCGCGCTTCAATTTGTTGGTTGGTCGAGTGAGTACCATCGTGACTAGTAGCAGAATCAACCAAGAGAATGCCATTGATTCTAGTGCTTTGAGTTTTAAGAAGGTGTCCTGTGAAGACCAACTCAAGAACATATGAAAAATCGTCAATTTTGAAAAATTTGAAAAATTGTACCTAGACAATCATAATCATATAGAGAAGCCAAGAATCAAATTAGTTTTCCAAAAAGAATTTTAAAAATAGATCAAATCCATGATTTACAAAAATTCCTCTTTTATGCCCTAAACCGAATTTTTAGAAATCGAAGCCTAAAAACACGTTAATCAAGTGAAATCCCAGCATAAAAGTAAAACTAATTGATCCAGAGTTCTTATTTCAAAAGAAATTTGATCAAAAACCATTCACAAACGAAAAAAATCCAACTTTTCAACTCACGTTTGATGAAAAAACAGAAAAACTGTGAAAAACCGAGTTTTGATCATGAAAACTTACTTGAATCCAAAGAACTTTGAGTTTTGAAGCACCAGGAAGCAAGAAATCTAGAGAGAGAAACTCTAGAAGCTTGAAAACCAGAAATTAGGGTAAAGAAATCTCGAATCTGAAAGTTTCTATATAGAACCCTAGCCGCGATCCGGATCGGCCGAGAATGTGATCCGGATCGGCCACACGCGGGAAAAATCCTGCGTTCGGGATCCGGATCACTTGCCACGATCCGGATCGGCTACACCTTTTTCTTCAGAAAAATTAAGAAAAATACAGTAAAATCCAGAAAAAGTATGTAAGCACATTATCATGTCAACTTTAAACAAATGACATCGTTTCACACAACAAGAAATAGATTATGAAAAATCTATCAATAATATCCAAAAATGAAACGAAGATTTACGAAAGTTAAAACACTTAAAGTTGAACAACTTCAATTACATCTATCTTGATCCTATGTGTAATGTCTTTATCAAATCATCAATTTCAGTAAAGAAAATGAAGTACCAAGATCAATAGATGTTTGAAATCCCAGATAAGTTAAATAATATATCTAGACAATCTGTTGAAGGAGTGGCTCTTTGAGCATCTTAAATCAAAAATCCCACCTTATACCAACCATGAAATACGACTGAGTCAAGTATTTCAATATGAGTTTTATCAACAATTTTTCAACAAAAGTTTGCTTTTCATTCATGGAGTTCCTTTTTCTTTCATTTTCTCCATGTGGTGGTAGTTTTCACACTCCTCATTGGGATGTAACTCTTTCCACATCTTTTGAGCATTTCACATTTCATTGACTCCCCCTCAATTGGCTATCAATTATTTAATATATAAAGTATTCAACCAAACCATTGATCTCGAATTCATACTCGACTAAGCAATCAAATATGATAATGACTATACCAAGAGATCATTGAGAGAGAAATTGACTTTGATCACAGAAAGATGGTTTAATTAACGTAAATGATCATTGCAACATTGAAACATTATGACATCAAAAACATAATAAATTTCTAAATGCATAAAAGGATGCAATTAAAGTCAATTATGATGTATGCTCAATTAGTGTGCTATGTACAGAACATAGATAAAGAACAAAACAAAAACAAGAACAAAAACAAAACCTAATCTAAGCAAAGGTTTCAAAAAAAAGTTTATTTCAAGGAAAGCATACCAATTGCTTTTCGCAAGTGAATGAAACGTTTTTGATCCAACGGTTTTGTCAAGATATCGGCTAATTGATCTTCAGTTGAAATATATGACAGTTGAAGAATGTTTGATTCAACTAGCTCTCTAAGAAAATGATATCTAAGTTCAATATGTTTTGTTCTAGAGTGCAACACAGGGTTTTTAGAAATGTTAATGGCACTAGTGTTGTCACATAAAATGGTTACCGAAGATGTTGAAATTCGGAAATCGCTCAACACGCTCTTCATCCAAATCAATTGGGTTGAGCAACTTCCTGCAGAAATGTACTCCGCTTCGGCAGTCGAGAGTGCTATGCAGTTCTGTTTCTTACTGTGCCATGCAACAAGGCAGTGGCCTAGATAGAAGCATGCACCACTCGTGCTTTTCCGGTCATCCACAGATCCAGCCCAATCGGCATCTGAGTATCCAACAATATCCAAAGTCGTTCCCATAGGATACCAAATTCCGAAACTGATTGTACCTTTGATATACCGGATGATCCGTTTCACCGCTTTCAGGTGAACCTCCTTCGGTGCTGATTGATATCTCGCACAAATCCCAACACTGAAGGATATATCCGGGCGACTAGCCGTGAGATATAGTAGACTTCCAATCATACTGCGGTACAGTTTCTCGTCTACATTCTCACTTTGTGATTCACTTCCAAGTCCCTTATGGCTAGTTCCCATTGGAGTTGGAAAATCTTTAGAATTTTCAAGATCAAACTTTTTGACCAACTCCAGTGCATACTTGGATTGACACAAGTGAATTCCTTCATCGTTCTGCTTAACTTGTAATCCAAGAAAATAATTCAACTCGCCCATCATGGACATCTCAAATTCGCTTTCCATGGTCTCCGCGAATTTAGAAGCATCAGTATTCTTGTTGCTCCAAAAACAATGTCATCAACATAGATTTGAGCAACTATGAAATTGTTTTGATAATGCTTCACAAAGAGAGTCCTGTCAGCTCCCCCTCGAGTGTAGCCCTTTTCCAAAAGGTGCTTTGTCAACCTTTCGTACCATGCTCGCGGTGCTTGTTTCAGACCGTAAAGAGCCTTTTTCAGTCGAAAAACATGGTTAGGTAGTTTATGATCCACAAAACCTTTCGGTTGAGCTACATAAACTTCCTCATTTAAAAATCCATTTAAAAAGGCGCTCTTAACGTCCATTTGAAATAATTTGATTTTAAAATGACAAGCAATAGCAAACAGTATACGAATGGACTCGAGTCTAGCTACAGGGGCGAATGTTTCGTCAAAGTCTATACCTTCTACTTGAGAATAGCCTTGAGCAACTAACCTTGCTTTGTTCCTGATGATAGTACCTTCTTCGTTTTTCTTGTTCTTGAAGATCCATTTGGTACCTATCACATTGTGTTGCTTCGGAGGCTTCGTCAGTTCCCAGACTTTGTTTCGCTCGAATTGATGGAGCTCTTCCTGCATTGCTTTAATCCAATAATCATCTTGGAGAGCTTCATCAACATTCCTTGGTTCGATTTGAGATACATAGCATGCAAATCCGCAAACCAATTGTCTCCGTGTTCTAACTCCTTCTTGTGGATCTCCAATTATGTTCGATTCAGGGTGATCCTTGGAGATGCGTAACGTCTGAGGTAGAGGAGTAGGCGGAGGAACACGAGATGATTCCTGCACATCACATGAGCTTGAAGAACCGTTAGATGCATCAACATTATTATCGAAAGAATTGTTAGAAGAAGATGCATTAGCAGGTGTATCATCATCAAGAGAGATATCGAGGGTAGATTTTTCAGATTCAAAATGAAAAGCTTCATCTACCTTAACATTTATCGATTCTACGATCGTCTTAGATTCTAAGTTAAAAACTCGATATGCTCTGCTGTTTGTAGAATAACCTAAGAAGATCCCTTCGTCACTTCGAGAGTCGAACTTTCCAAGATTCTCACGATCACGTAAAATAAAACATCGACTCCCAAAAATGCGAAAATATTTGATGTTAGGTTTTCTACAGAACCAAAGTTCATATGGTGTATTCAATGTCCCCGGGCGCAAATACACTCGATTGATAACATAAACAGCAGTGTTCACCGCTTCAGCCCAAAAATAGAACGGTAAGTTCCGGCTGTGAAGCATCACACGTGCCATTTCCTGTACGACCCTGTTTTTGCGCTCGACTACACCATTTTGTTGAGGTGTGTAAGGTGCGGAGAATTCATGTTTAATGCCATTAGAAACACAAAAATCAATGAATTTAGAATTAATGAATTCACCACCTCTATCACTCCTAACTCGAGTAATCCTTTCATTCTTTTCTATCATAATACGATTGCAGATTTCGAGAAAAGAATCAAAGGTATCAGCTTTTTCTTTTAGAAAGGCTACCCAAGTATATCTAGAAAAATCATCAACCAATAAGAAAATATACCATTTACCTCCCAGAGATGGTTGACGAGTTGGCCCCATTAAGTCCATATGCAAAAGTTCCAAAGGCCGTTTTGTACCTATGTGGTTCAAATTCTTGTGTGCAGTCCTAGACTGTTTTCCCTTTTGGCAACCGCCACACACAAGGTTTTGTTCAAAAGAAAGTTTCGGAACCCCCTTGACCACATCTTTATTTGAAATTCTAGAAAGTTCCTTAAAGTTTATGTGACCTAGCCTTTCATGCCAAAGTGTTTCATTTTTCAAAGATGCTAGGTTACATTTTTCAGAAATTTTAGAAGGAACTACATAACAGTTGTTTTCTGATCTAACCCCCTTTAAAAAGAAAGCATGGTTCAAGTCAGTTACAGTGCATTTATCAGATGAAAAATTAACTGAATAACCATTATCACACAGTTGACTTATGCTTATGAGGTTAGTCTTTAGGCCATGAACAAATAATACATTATCTAGAACCGGGCCATCTGGAATAGCTACTGTTCCCTTTCCAACAATTTTGGAAGACCGACCATCTCCGAAAACAACAAGTCCTCCGGAGTTTTTCTCAAAAGTTTGAAAACAGTTTTTATCGCCGGTCATATGACGGGAACACCCGCTATCCAAATACCAAGACGAACTATCATATGCATGCAAGGAAACATTGGTAGCAAGACAGGGAAAGATCTCACCTTTGCGCACCCAAACCTTTTTGGTATGCGTCGGTAATGCTCGTGGAGTTGATTTCCTAGGTGAGGGCGTCTTGCTTGAAGAATTGCTGCTCCTTGATGATGTCGTCTTGAGCGATGTACTACCAAGGCTCTTTTCCGTCAATTTGGTTGGAGTGGTTTTCCGAGGAATAGCCCTTTTGGTAGTTGCTGCAAGATGTTCTTGAGGTGTGCGTTTGGCTCCAGTCTTGCAGTTTCTTCTGATGTGCCCTGAAATGCCACAACGAAAACATACCTTGGTTCTTGTCGATTCCGAAGATGATGTAGTAGGTTCGTTGTCGTTGCTTGGCGTGAACACCGGTGTCGGAGGAGGAGATACCGACGAGGCACAAATACCGTACCACTCGAACTTGGAATGTCTCCAGTTTGAGTGTATCCGAGGCCGAACTTGTTTCTTTGACCGAGACCAAGAAGTCTGTCCAACTTACTCCTTCCAGAAGTAAATCTCTGTAAGTCATCCTTTAGTTGGCGTATGGTCTCTGTCATTTCAATTTTTCCTGTCGGGCCTCGCCGTAGAGCTTCAAGAAGTAATTCGCTTTGTTCACCATGTCTACATAACTCTTCTCGAAATGCTCATTGGACTCTTGAAGGGAAACATTTGTCTTAACCAGATTGTCCCTTTCCACTTCAAGATCGGTTGAGATAGAGGTTACTCTTTTTACTTCATCTTCAAGATCCAGTAATCTCTCTTTCAACCCCTTGTTTTGTTTAGCCAGTTTCTTTGAATCCCTCAAAAGTTGATGGTAGGCTAAAACAAAATCTTCACCTTCCGAATTATCTGACTCATCGTCCGTTGCAATCTTTTCCACAGTGGAGTTGGACAGTGAGTCGGATGTACTTGCCATTAAGCACATGAAGGATGAAGGTTTGGTGGACGCGTGGAAAGCTGTCGCGTTGTCTTCTTCATCACTTGACGATGACTCATTTGACGTGGAGTTGTCATCCCAAGTGACTGCTTGCATCGCTTTCTTCTTAGCCGGATTCTTGTTGGGACATTCCGTTGCTATGTGGCCGTAGCCTCGACATTTGAAACACTGAACTTGTCCCTCAGAACTTTTCTTATCCTTTGAGAAGTTCTCTTGGCTTCTTGACTTGTAGCTTGAGAATCCCTTGCCTTTCTTCGACTTTCCGAAGGATGGAGTTTTGCTTGAATTTCCCCTTCGAAAGTTGCGGCGAAACTTCCTTGTCAAGAGAGCGAGCTGCTTCTCAAAGTCCTCCATAGAAATGTTCTCGTCGTCGTCCGAGGAGGATGAATCCGCGTCTTCTTCTTTAGTTGATTTCAATGCGTAACCTGAAGACTTAGAAGAGGATGCCTTTCCAGAAGAATAGTTAGTAGGAAAAGTCATTTCATAAGTTTGTAAAGCACCTACTAATTCTTCTACACGCATTTCGTCCGGGTGTTTAATTGTTTCAATGGCTGCAACCTTCGGGCGAAATCGTTCAGGAAGAGTTCTTAGAATTTTTCTTACAACTTTAAATTCTGGAATCTTCTCTCCCAAGTTAGCACATGAGTTCACGATGTCTTGCAATCGTGTGTAATAGTCAGTGAAGGATTCATTCTCTGCCATAGAGATAGAGTCAAACTTGCTCGTAAGCATTTGCAGTTTCTGAATCTTCACTAGGTTAGTTCCCTCATGCGTAACTTGAAGAACATCCCAGATTTCTTTCGCAGTCTCACATGCCGAGACGCGAGAGAACTCAGTTTGTGACAAAGCATTAAATAGAGCATTAATCCCTTTGCCATTGTAAGAAGATAAGTCTATCTCTTCCTTGGTCCATTTCGACCTAGGTTTTAAGGTGCGAACATCATCTAAAATTTCAGTTGGATTAGACCATCCTAATTCAATTGATTGCCACACCCTTTCGTCGATGGAAATTAAGAAAGCTTTCATCCGTACTTTCCAGTACGCATAATTAGTTCCATCAAAGAAAGGGGGTCGATTGATGTTTCCACCTTCAACCATTGTTTACAACCCTATTCCCGCTCTGATACCACTTGTTGGGTTTAGGTTAATAAGGATCTAATAGGGGAAAAAACACCTAGAGGGGGGTGAATAGGTGTAAACAATAAACACTCAAAAATCTTTGTGCGATAAAACCCAATGCGGAAAAATAAAAGAACACACAAGATTTTTACGTGGAAAACTCCAAACCGGAGTAAAAAACCACGGGACCGATAACACGGCGAAATCCACTAGAGTTAACACACGTACAAGGTGATATAACGTACTCACAGACGACTCAACCTTTTACCATACGCCCCTAGTCGATCTTCTCCGCTCGCTCCGCAACGCTTCTCGAATCCACGATTTGCGCCGCCAACGCTGAATCCACAGCGTCCAACGTCGAATCCACGACGTCCGACCGAATCCACGGTCTTCACCCAATGGCACGCTTCGAATCCACGAACGCACCTCGCTCCGAATCCACGAGAGCGATGACACCTTGAATCCACAAGGCCACGCGAGTCCACGCGCCGATTCTGGGATAAATCGTTGTTTGTTTGGGTGGTGATGATCCGCCGAATACTTAGATCAAGAGTAGATCGGAAATACCATCTAAGTATTCATTAGTTTGATTCAACTCAAGATATGAGTATGAAAACCTAGAATCAAACTAATCAATATAGATGAAGAACCATTAAATAGATCTAATGATTTCCGTTCTTCTCTATATGTGGATCTAAGGCCGTATAAAATGATATTTGAAAATGACGGCTCTTTTTCCGATGCCCTAGAAATGAAATAGGAGGGCTATTTATAGGTTAGAAACCCTAGGAAGAATATTCGGATCAAAAACAAACTTTTCTGGAAAGTTTTACCGACGGCGATCCGGATTGCATAAGCCACGATCCGGATCGCAGACGCACAGAATGCAGTTTCCAGAAAATCACCTGTTCGGGATCCGGATCATAATCCACGATCCGGATCGTTCATACATTTTCACAAAACACCCCATTCGGGATCCGGACTGCCCAAGCTATGATCCGGATTGCAGCAATGTATGAACGAACACCTTTCGGGATCCGGATTGAAAGTCCACGATCCGGATCCTGAACATGTCCCATGTTCAGTTTTTGATGAATATGCAATTAAAACCTCTTCCAAGTGTTTCTACACTATAAGAAGTATTCGGATCATCAAAATTATTTAGTTAAACGTACCTGATCCTTTTGAATTCTTCTTTCTTGAGATTGAGGTATATGATCCACAGTTTCTTCATCTTCAATCCTCAAGACTTAAACTATTCACGAAATACGCCAACTCAAATTCCGTAACACGCAGCGCTCTGCTGCGCGGCGCTCTGCTGCGCGGCGCCTAGCCGCGCAGCGCTCTGCTGCCTGGCGCCCGCTGCGCAGCGCCCTGCGCCGGCCGCGCGCGCCGCCTTCGCGCGCCCTCGCAGCACCCAGCGGCCACTTCGAGCACCAGGACAAGCAGTCCAACCAACTCCAACACATCCAAACCACCCAACCATAATCCAAACCCAAGCTGCAAAAAAAAAAAAAAAACTGCACATACCTCGTTGGAGCTCGATGCGCCCGCGCTCCGCTCACTCCACACGTCCTCTAGCAGCAGGGTCCACACCAACCCACTCTCATTTCCTTCTTTTTCTTCCTCTCTCTTCTTATTCCCTCTTCCTCTTTCTCTTCTTTCTTCCTTTATTTCTTTCCTCTGCTTTCCTCTCATTACTCTGCTTTGTAGAGGAGGAAGAAGAAGACGTGGCTAATTAAGGATCACTTAATTAAAAACTTGGCTGTGGGTGCAGCTTATTAAAGGAAAAGACCAATATGCCCCCAAGCAAAATATCTAAACCAAATACATCCACTTTCATTATCCACTAATTCCCTTTCTTCTCCTTCTTTCTTTCTTTCACTAATCTCCTTCACAGGGTAAAAAATTACATATTAATTAAATTAATTAAATAATCCAAGAATAGCCAACTCCAGCTCAGTTTTTACCCTCGGGGCCTCCGCATCAGTCCGGAACCTCCCGAACTCCGCTGTAATATGAAAATACACATGTCCAAAATTTTCCCCACTCAAAAAACTCAACCGTAGAGTCGATGTGCTCAATCTAAAAACCGGCTCCCATAATTGCCAACTCCAACTCACTTTTTGTCTTCGGGGCCTCCACATCAATCCGGAACCTCCCGAACTCTGCTGTAATCTGAAAACACACCTGTTCCAAACCTTTTTCTAATTTTCTGTGCACAACTGTGGAGTCGGGGCTCTACAAAACCGGTCCTCTAACGGCGCACAATGCCCAAAAAAATCTGATTCAAGCTGGGGCTTCCGTATTGATCCGAATCAACCTGAACTCAACTGTAAACATAATGTGAACTCGTCCAAAGCATATCCTCCGCACCACACCATCTTGCGAGGTCGGTGCACTAAACGAAATCCCGGTACTCTACACTGAGAGCCTGTACACTGATGTATTATTTCAGTTTACCTCCCTGTTGAGTTATGGGTTTTGTATTGGAGGATATTCTATTATGATTATTTTTGGGAGATGGATATTGTACCTTTATTTCCAGTTGTACAGTTGTTGGATTTTAGTTTTACAGCAGTTTTCTTTATAGCTCTGATATCTGTTTTTAGCTGTAGTACCTTTTCTTGCAGGTTTGACGCTTCGCCTATGCGGGGTTTTCCGTATAGGTGGCGGATTTGTTGGCGCGCCCGGGTCGCAGTTTCGACCTCGGGGCGTGACACCCAGTGGGTGGAGCGAGGAGACCACGTGGTTGCCAGGCGATGTGGTATGGTCACACAGAGTTCCGGTAGGAAGCGACCAGCACCAGATGACTGGGGACAGGCCAGTTCATGGAGACCACCACGACCGCCGCGGCCCCAATTTTCTGGCCGTGGGCGTTCTGAGCGGCGAAGGCCTGGTGGATCCCAGAGGCCACCGCAGCAGCATGACACGCCCCTGGGTCGAAACTGCGACCCGGGCTCGCCAACTGATCCTCCGTCGATACGGGAAGCCCCGCATAGACGAAGCGTCCAACCGGCAAAAGATAGTACTACTACACAGACATCAGAGCGGAAAATAACAGTTGTAAATATAAAATCAAACTACTGTAAAACTGAAATAAATACAAGGTCCATCTCCCAAATACGAGAATAATACAAGGTCAAATCCACAGGATAGATACAAATAAAAATCCACCTATACAACATCTATGAATCTAAAAAGGAAGGTAACTAAAAACTAGAAATATAACAGTATACAATGAATCCCACAGTCCGGGGTGGTACATCTACCTCACTCAAAATGAACTACGCTGGTAGGGATCTATCTCGCGACTCCCTGTCCTCGGTCCGTCAAGCCAGCTAGGGCAGGAACGGAAGAAAAAGCCTCGGCAACCTGTCACCGAGAGAGGGTGTGAGAACTACATCCTACAGTAGTTCTCAGTGGGTACCGTCTCCAAGACCCACGGTCTGCCCACTAAGTCTACTAGAGGCATAACAGATAGGTAAAAGATAAATAATAGGAAAGCTGGAAAAGAACTACAGCTAATATGTCTCAAACATCATGCTCAAAGGAAAACTCTACTAAGAACATGCTATGCATACACTCGCTACTGCTAATATGCCTCAAGTACCATGCTCAAAGGAAAACTCTACTAAGAACATGCTATGCATCCACTCTCTCACGGGGTGCTCACAATAACTCAAATCTCAGTGACTGCCACATCGGGTCTAGTCAAGCCTGCGCCCCATAGTGTATCAACCAGGGCGTCCCATCGGACTATCTCAGTATCACGCAAAGCGACCTCTAGTGTATCAACTAGGCGCATCATCATCATCATCATCATCATCATCGCATCCGGAGCGTAACTCGAGGGGAGCGACCCCACGGAGCTCAAGCGTGTCTCATCTGGCATAAAAAGTGGCATCTGCAGGCTACAATCCACGATCAAACAGATCGGAAACTCGAATACCCAAATAACCATCACTCAGTCGGAGAACCCTCCACGACTCAATCTCACAACGCTAACCCACTAGTTGGAGGTACACAACAGCTGGGACCGCCGTCAACCCAAACGGCTCCCAAAACGAGACACCCAACTCGCCTCTCTAAACACACTGGCTGGAAATACTCCACAGCCGGGATCACCGTCTACCCAAACGGCTCCCAAACGACACCCCACTTAGAGACGAGAAGAACCGATTGACACAGCAAGGGTCCGAGAATCCCGTTAGGCCAGTGCCTAGAACCCCAATCAAACAAGAACAGACTCTAGGCTCAGCCTTTCGAAGTTCTCGATCCCTTATCGTTCAGAGATTCGGCTCCCTCGGTTAAAGCGGGAATCGATCTCAACACACTAAACTCACGGGCTAGAGATCTACAGCCAAAACAGCGAAGGGTCCGAAATGTTAAGGATTTTGTATTGGCGTATTTCGTGAAGTGGTAAAAGTCTTGAAGATTGAAGATGAAGAATTGTGGATCAACTACATCAATCTCAAGAAGAATGGATTCAAAATGATAACTAAATAATTTTGGTGATCCGAATACATTTGTGTAGTTTAGAAACACTTGGATAAGTTTTCATTGCATAAAAATAAAAAACTGGACAAGCTGGATGTTCAGGATCCGGATCAGACCATTCCAGTCCGAACCCCGAAGATAGTTTAGTTCATGCGGAATTTCAGTCCGGACCTCCCCTGTTTCAGTCCGGACCCCGAACTATGTGTTTGCTGAAATTGCATGAACAGTCCGGACCTCCCCTGTTTCAGTCCGGACCCCGAACTGTTTTTTCAGAAAAAATGCTGTTAAAAGACGACAGTCCGGATCAGCCAAATCCAGTCCGGACCGTCGTACGGGGAAAATTCTGTTAAGTCAGTTTTTGATGCTTATATCTTTCCAAAGGTTTCTAACCTATAAATAGACCCTATGATTCATCTTTTAGGGTTAATCCATGTAATCGAAAAATCGATCGGGAAAAATAATAGAAAAATCCACAAATTTAGAGAAAGAAAACACGATTAAATTCATGTTTCTTCATCTATATTGTTCAATTTGATTCTAGGGTTTCCAAACTCCTATTTTTTGTAGAATCAAAATGAAGAATACTTAGATTGTATTTCCTTATCTATCATTGATCTAAGTATTCGGAGGATAATCACCACCAAACAAAAACAACGATTTTACCAAAAATCGGCGCGAGGATTCGCATGGCATTGTGGATTCAATGTGCTACCGCTCTCGTGGATTCGGAGCGAGGCGCGTTCGTGTGATCGAGATGTGCCGCATTGGTGAAGACCGTGGATTTGGTTGGACGTCGTGGATTCGGCGTTGAGCGTCGTGGATTCTGCGTTGGGACGCAAATCGTGGATTCGAGGAGCGTTCGGAGCGAGCGGAGAAGATCAACTAGGAGCGTATGGAAAAGGTTGAGTCGTAGGGTTACGGTAAATCACCTTGTACGTGTTTAATCTTAGTGGATTTCGCCGTGTTATCGGTCCCGTGGTTTTTTACTCCTATGACGGAGTTTTCCACGTAAATCTTGCGTACTTTATTTATTTTCCGCATTGCTTTATTTTTTACGCAACGATTTGGTGTGTTTATTGTTTACACCTATTCACCCCCCCTCTAGGTGGTTTTTTCCCTATTCAAATCCATATTATCCATAACCCACAAGTGGTATCAGAGCGGGAATAGGGTTGTAAACAATGGTTGAAGGTGGAAACATCAATAGACCACCGTTCTTCGATGGAACAAATTATGCATATTGGAAAGTATGCATGAGAGCGTTTTTAATTTCCATCGATGAACGGATTTGGCAATCAATTGAGTTTGGTTGGACAAATCCTACTGAGATTATTGTCGATGTTGTCACCATCAAACCTTGGTCGAAATGGACTAAGGAAGAAATTGATGCTTCTTCTTACAACGGCAAAGGAATTAATGCCTTATTTAATGCTTTGTCGCAAACTGAGTTCTCTCGCGTCTCGGCATGTGAGACTGCGAAAGAAATCTGGGATACTCTACAAGTTACACATGAGGGAACAAGTTTAGTGAAGATTCAAAAGCTGCAAATGCTTACGAGCAAATTTGACTCTATTTTTATGGCAGAAAATGAATCGTTCACAGATTATTATACACGATTTCAAGATATCGTTAATACATGTGCTAACTTGGGAGAGAAAATTCCAGAATCTAAAGTTGTAAGAAAGATTTTGAGAACTCTTCCTGACATATTTCGCCCTAAGGTCGCAGCCATTGAAACAATAAAACACCCAGACGAAATCAAGGAAGAAGAATTAGTTGGTGCACTTCAAACTTATGAAATGACTTTTCCTACTAACTATTCTTCTGGAAAGCCTTCCTCTTCTTCTAAGTCTTCAGGTTTTGCATTGAAATCAACAAAAGAAGAAGACGCGGATTCATCCTCCTCAGACGCTGATGAGAATTTATCAATGGAGGATTTCGAGAAACAACTTGCACTCTTGACGAGGAAATTTTGCCGAAGCTTTCGAAGGGGAAATTCAAGTAAATCCTCATCCTTCGTTAAGTCCAAGAAAGGCAAGGGATCTTCAAGCTTTAAGTCAAGAAAGCAAGAGGGTTCTTCAAAGGACAAGAAGAACTCTGAGGGACAAATTCAGTGCTTCAAATGCCGAGGTTATGGCCATATCTCAACGGAGTGTCCCAACAAGAATCCGTCAAAGAAGAAGGCTATGCAAGCCGTCACATGGGATGACACTTCCACTTCTAATGAGTCATCTTCCAATGATGAGGATAGCAACGCCACAGCATTCCACGCGTCCAAAACTTCACCTTACATGTTGCTTTTCAGCGACTTCCTCTGGTTCATTATCCAACTCCTTGAATGAAAAGAATGCAACGGATGATGAACCCAGCGATTCCGAAGGTGAAGACTTTGCTTTTGCCTACCATAATTATTGAAGGATTCAAAGAAATTGGCAAAGCAAAACAAAAGTTTGAGAAGAAGATTGCGGGATCTTGAAAAACAATCTAAAGAGACAACTCTCTCGAACGCTCTTGACGAGGAAAAGGATAACTTGGTCAAAATAAATGTTTCCCTTCGAGAGAAGAACGAGCATTTCGAGAAGGAGCACATCAAATTGGTGGATAAAGCAAATTACTTCTCAAAACTCAACTTCGAGGCTCAACAAGAAAAATTGGAGATGGCAAAGACCATAGTCCAACTTAAGGAAGATTTGAAGCGATTCTCTTTTGGAAGGAGCAAGTTGGACAAGTTGTTTGGTCTCGGTCAAACGAACCGTTTGGGTCTTGGATACGTTCGAACTGGTGAGAAACCAAGTTCGAGCAAGATGGTTTTTGTGCCCCAGTCGGTTTCTCGTCCTCCGACGAAAATCATCGCATCCAACGTTAACAAGCCTACCTCATCTACTTCGGGTTCAACTTTCACAAAGGTATGTTTTCATTGTGGTTTTGTAGGGCACATTAGACGAAATTGCAAGAATGGAGCCAAGCGATCAAATCAAGCGCTTCTTGCAACAACTACCATCAAGAACAAAGACCGGAATTCAAGAAGAAATCAAACAATGGTCAAGAACAATGGTAGTACCGTACACCCCACAAGACGACGTCATCACGGATTCCAAAGAAAAGTGATCAACCGAACAAGACGCATTCACCAAGGAGATCAATGTCACGATCATTGCCGACGTATTCCAAAACTCTTAAGGTTTGGGTGCGCAAAGGTGAACTCTTCCCTTGTCTTTAACTTTTCTGCGATTGAATGTGTTGTAACTTATGAAAACCATTCATTCATTTTGAAAGGGGTTAGGTCACAGAACAATTGCTATGTAGTTCTTGGTAAAACAAGTCAAAATTGTAACCTAGTGTCACTTGATAATGAAACACTTTGGCATGAAAGACTAGGTCACATAAACTTTAAGGAACTATCTAGAATATCTAACAAAGACATAGTTAGAGATGTTCCTAAACTGAATTTCAAGGAAAACCTTGTGTGTGGTGGTTGTCAATAGGGAAAACAAACTAGATCCATTCACAATAATTTGAACCATGTAGGAACTAAACGCCCTTTAGAATTATTGCATATGGATTTAATGGGGCCAACTCGTCAACCTAGTTTGGGTGGAAAATGGTATATTTTTCTTATGGTTGATGATTTCTCTAGATATTCTTGGGTAGAATTTTTAAAAGAGAAAGCGGATACTTTTGACTCTTTTCATGATATATGTCATCGTATTATGATTGAGAAGAATGAAAAGATCGTTCGTGTTCGGAGTGATAGAGATGGAGAATTCATCAATTCTAAATTCATTGATTTTTGCACTTCAAACGGCATAAAACATGAATTCTTTGCACCTTATACACCGCAGCAAAACAGTGTAGCGCAAAAATAGAGTTGTTCAAGAGATGGCGCGTGTTATGCTTCATAGCCGGAAACTCCCTTTATATTTTTGGGCTGAAGCAATTAACACCGCGGTCTATGTGATCAATCGCATCTATTTGCGCCCGGGTACTTTGAATACCCCATATGAGCTATGGTTTAGTAGAAAACCTAATATCAAGTATTTTCGTATCTTCGGGAGTCGTTGTTACATTTTACGCGATCGAGAAAATCTTGGAAAATTCGACTCTCGAAGTGATGAAGGAATTTTTATGGGTTATTCTACAAATAGTAGAGCATATCGAGTATACAATCTTGAATCGAAGACGATGATAGAATCAATTAATGTTAAAGTAGATGAAGCTTCTCATTTGTCTTCTGATAAATCTACTCTTGATATGTCTCTTGATGATGAATCTCCTGCTAATGATATTGCATCTTTGCATGATAAATCTTCTGAAAATTTTGATGCATCTCATGGTTCCTCTAGTTTATCCAATGTGCAGGAATCATCGCAACTACTCCCGAGTACTCCGTTACCTCAAACGCTACGTATCTCCAAGGACCATCCGGAATCAAACATCATTGGAGATCCTCAAGAAGGAGTAAGAACTCGGAGACAATTGGAATGTGGAGTCGCATGCTACGTCTCCATGGTAGAACCAAGGAATATTGATGAAGCTCTTCAGGACGACTACTGGATAGAAGCAATGCAAGAAGAGCTTAATCAATTTGAAAGGAACAAAGTCTGGGAATTAACGAAGCCCCCGAAGCAACAACATATAATCGGTACAAAATGGATTTTCAAGAACAAGAAAAATGAAGAAGGTACCGTTATTTGGAACAAAGCACGGTTAGTTGCTCAGGGCTATTCACAAGTTGAAGGTATAGACTTTGATGAAACTTTCGCCCCGGTAGCCCGTCTCGAGTCTATTCGTATCTTATTTGCTATAGCTTGTCATTTTAAAATAAAACTTTTTCAAATGGACGTTAAGAGCGCGTTTTTAAATGGTTTTCTAAATGAAGAAGTTTATGTTGCTCAACCGAAAGGTTTCATTGATCATAAACTTCCGAACCATATTTTTCGATTGAAAAAGGCTCTTTACGGTCTAAAACAAGCACCGCGAGCATGGTACGAAAGACTGACAAAGCACCTTTTGGAAAAGGGCTATACTCGAGGGGGAGCAGATCGGACACTCTTTGTGAAGCACTTTCAAGACAACTTCATTGTAGCACAAATCTATGTGGACGACATTGTGTTTGGTGCTACAAGGAATAATGATGCTTCAAAATTCGCCGAAACAATGGAAAGCGAATTTGAGATGTCCATGATGGGCGAGTTGACATATTTTCTTGGATTGCAAGTTAAGCAAACTGAAGAGGGCATTCATTTGTGTCAATCCAAGTATGCAAAGGAGTTGGTCAAGAAATTTGGATTAGAAGATTCTAAAGACTTTTTGACTCCCATGGGAACTAGCAATAAGGGACTTGGATGTGAATCTCACGGAGAAAAAGTAGACGAGAAGTCCTACCGAAGCATGATTGGAAGTCTACTTTACCTTACGGCTAGTCGCCTGGACATTGCCTTCAGTGTTGGGATTTGTGTGAGATATCAATCAGCACCGAAGGAAATTCACCTGAAAGCGGTGAAACGGATCATCCGGTACATCAAAGGTACGTTAAATTTCAGAATTGGTATCCTATGGGCACATCTCTCGACATAATAGGATATTCGTATGCCGATTGGGCTGGATCAGTGGATGATCGGAAGAGCACGAGTGGTGCATGCTTTTACCATGGCCATTGTCTTGTTGCATGGCATAGTAAGAAGCAAAACTGCATTGCTCTCTCGACTGCCGAAGCGGATTACATTTCAGCGGGAAGTTGTGCAACTCAATTGATTTGGATGAAGAGTATATTGAGTGACTTCCGCATCCCGGCGACTTCGGTAACAATACTTTGTGACAACACTAGTGCCATTAACATTTCAAAAAACCCTGTGTTGCACTCAAGAACAAAACACATAAATTTTAGATATCATTTTCTTAGAAAGCTAATTGAATCAACTACTTTACAACTTTCTTATGTTTCAACTGAAGATCAATTAGCCGATATTTTGACAAAACCTTTGGATAAAAAACGTTTTATTCATTTGCGAAAAGCAATAGGAATGCTTTCTTTGAAATAACAATCTTTGAACCATTGCTTAGGTTAGGTTTTGTTTTGTGTTTTGTGTTTGTATATAGAACATTAACTGAGCATTTGTTAAATTGACTTTAATTGCATCTTTTCATGTTTTGAGAAATCTGTTATGATTTGAATATCATTATAATACATTTGATGCAATGATCTTTTATATTATTTATTTCATCTTTAATTGATCAAAGTCAATTCCTCTCTCAATGATCTCTTGGTATAGTTTTTATCTTATTTGATAATTGAGTTAAGTATGAACATGAGATCAATGGTTGGTTGAGTACTTAATATTTTACATAATTGATAGCCAATTGAGTGGGAGTATTATTTAAAGTTTCATGCTCAAAAGATGTGGAAAGAGTTACATCCCTAGTGGAGTGTGAAAACTACCACGACATGGAGGAAAGAGCTACCACCTCGGTCGTCCGAGTACTGTGTGCAGCTACCACATGTTTACCAAGCATGGTGATTTTTTGTTTATTAGATAAAATGCTTTTTGGAATACTTGACTTTGTCGAATTCCAAGATTGGTATAGGGTGGGATTTCAAATTGAAAGATGCTCAAAGAGCCACTTCCCTAGATAAATTGACTAGATACATTATCTAATTTATTTGGGATGTCAAACATCTATCGATCTTTGTGTCTTCATTTTCTTTATTCAATTGATGATTTGATAAACACGTTACTCATTAGATCGTGATTGATGTTTTGAACTTGCTCAACTTTAGAGGATATAACTTTTATAAATTTTCGTTTCATAATTTGAGTACTAATGATAGGTTTAGCATAATCTATTTCTTTTTATGTGAAACGATACTTTTTGTTTAAAGTTGATATGCAAGAATGCTTATATACTTTTTCTGGATTTTCTGAAATTTTTACAAATTTTTCTGAAGAAAAAGTTCCAGGCAGTCCGGACTGGATGGACTCAGTCCGGATCCCGAACGATGGGATTTCCTGCAAGAAGCCGATCCGAACTGAACTTGAACCCGATCCGGACCGCGGCTAGGTTTTAATAGAAACGAAGGGTCTTTTGATTTTTATTCTCTTCTAAACTTCTGATTCTAACTCCCTAGACTTTCTCTCACTAGAATCAAGTGGTTTTGGATCTTTTGCAACTGGTTTTCTCTCGATCCAAGTAGATCAAAACTTGATTTATTCACTGTTTTTGCCTTTATTCATCAATACGTGAAGGATTTCATGGTTCAATTTCAATTTTGCATGATTTTTGATCAAATTTCTTTTGAAATAAGAACTCTGGACATCTTAGATTTGTTTATATGCCTTGTATTCATTTGATTAACGAATTTTTGAGCTTCAATTTCTAAAAATTCGGTTTTAGGGCAAAATTTGAGAATTTTCTAAAATCATAGGATTGATTTATTTTTAAAATTCTTTTTGCAAATCTAACTTGATTCCTAATCTCTATACATGATAAGGATTGTTTGGGTATGATTTTTCAAATTTTTGAAAATTAAACAATTTTTCATGTTCTTTGAGTTCTTGCTCACAGGCGACTTTTTCAACACCCGAAACCAAGATGGTGTTTGGTTGGGTAATTGTGCTTGTTTTCGCAATGGTTGGCACACGAGCAACTAACAAGCTCAAGAGAGCTAGAAAGACTCGAGAGGATGGAGATTATATTTCTCTTGATGATTCGGACACTGAGTCTGAGGACTGGGAGAAAATATGTGAAGATGCCGCAACCAAGGCTTCATCTGCAGCGAAGGGGAAAGACCCTACTTCAACAAAGGTGAAGACTCCGCCTACTGCTGCCGAGAAAGGAAAAGCTCCCATGCAACCAACATCCATGTCCATGAAAAGGAAGAGTGTTGCTAGGAAGAGAGGTAAATCCCATGGAATTGAGATAGAAGAGCCACTTGCAAGTGAGCCACCTCCACAAGATTTTGTTCACATCAACACGGATAGGATGAAAGCTTTTGAAAACAGAGAGTGCATTGGGGAACGTCATGTCAATATCGGGAACTTGCGAGACCGATCTGCGACTTTTGGTCGTCTTATTGATAGAATTGGCATGTCTCCCATTTGTAACTTCCCGGAATCGACAGTGTGGTTAACCGGATCTCTGCAGGGCTTCTGTTGTGTGACCAGCAGCTTTTGGAGGCCTATGTGACGCGATGGCGGCGTTTGTGCACAATTTGGACACAAGTGATGGACTTGGGGCTTAAAAAGGATCACGTGAGTGATCGGAGGACCCCGTCGGATGTTTAGAAGTGGTTTCGTGAGAAACAGATATTTAAATTGGACTCAGCACGAAATTTGGGTTAAGAACACCTTTTCGGATGCCTTCGGCAATTTATAGAGTTGGAATTTGGCAAAATGGACTTCGGATTTGGATTCAGCGCGCGAAAACGATGAAAATGGACTATTCACTTGTATTTTTCGGAGCTCGGATACCGCGCACGAATTTCGAGGCACTTGCTACTGTTCCGGCGGCCGGCGGGCAGCGGCGGCGGCGGAGCGCGGCAGCACGGGCGCGCGGGCAGGCGCGCGGTGCATGGAGGCGGCATGCCATGTGTCGGATTCCTATTGGTTCGCCTTGGGACACGTGGCCGCTTTGGATTGGTTGGCGCAGCAGGCGCGGTCCACGGGAAAGCACGGGTGTATGGTGGACCGGAGGGTGACACGTGGCAGCGTGTGGATGGTGCAGTGTTGTGCGCTCGGTCCACGGTGCAGGCGGGGCCGCCTCGGGGCGCATGCCTGGCAGAGGGGCGCAGGCGGCGCTGGCAGCGCGCACGTGGGCGCGGCAGCGACGCGTTGACTGGGTGCGTGCCACGCGTCGGCTGTGCAGCGAGCCACGTGTCGAGCGGCGGTTGGCGGGTCCAGCTGTCCGCTGTTTTGGCACTGACGTGGCACACCCAGGACGTTTCGGGCTCTGGTTGGACGGGTCCATGCGCCCGGTCTTCGGCGCCCGAAAGTTTCGGGTGCCCGAAAGTTTCGTGCGCCCGAAACCAGGGACACCATGGGTATTATTTCAAATGTTTTTGCTGCCTATTAATAGGCCCTGGTTCAGACCTGAAGAACTTTTTCTCTGCGCGGATTTTTGCAGTGCAGCCTTCAGGAGATTTCTTCCTCTTCCAGAGCTTCTTCCAACTATGGATTCCCGAATTTTTCCGTTGCACGTACTTTGAGATTCCATTTTCTTCGGCGCGGCGCGACGTTCCTTCGCCGGTGTCCCCTTTCGTCGCGTTTCGGTGTAAGAGCTCCCCCGGCCTACCCCGACCACCTTTTCAGGCAATTCTTGCTCCGTTGGATCGGCGACAGACAGAGCTACGATCTTGGTATTTCTTGCTTCCCCTCGTTTCATGCTTTTCAAGGAGTTTTTCCAAGTTTTCTGTGACCCTTTTTGCTTTGGTTGAGTCTTGGACAGCGGCTCGATGTTTTGGCGATATCTCCGCACCCAGGCATCGGATAGGGACGTGCCTGTACACTTTTTGCATCTACGCGTCGCAAGGATTACCGTCGCATTTTTCGGGGAATTTTCTGAGACTTGCCCGAAGGTATACTTCTTCCCCCTTTACTGTGCAGAGTATTAAAGTTGTGTATGTTGTGGAGTTTCGCGCTCACCGCGTTGTGGAATTTGTAACTTGGTCTCCGGGACTCGAATTTTGACGTGCAGGTACTCGTTTCGAAGGGCTCGACGCGAGGATTGCGACAGTATTTTTGTTGGATTTTTCTGAGTTCTTGCTGCAGGTGAAAAATCTGCATCTTTGGGACTATTTTTAGCAGATGGTGTATGCTTGGATATTTTTAGCAAAAGTGTAACTTTGGACCTTATTGTCGTATCCAGGGGTATTCGCGAGTGTTTTTGGAACACTGCTAGGAGCCGAGGTTTGCGCGACATGTACCGTGGATACGGGTTCAGCTGATGTTATTAGCAAGTGGCCACGCTCTTCACCGACCTCAGGTTTGCCTTGGTTTAAGCACTTCAGTTGGGTAAACTTAGTAATGGTAACTGTTTAAGGGAATGGCAGGGTTTATATGTATGTTATGCCTTATGGGAGGTGTAATAGTGGATGTTCATGTATGGTTAAGATAAGCTTACCTGTGGGAATGTCACCCTCTATGATTGATAGCATGCCTAATTTAATGTACAATTAATATGAGCGAGAGGTAAGCATGGGAACGGCCTAGATCATGTGGATTGATGCTTACCTAATAATTGTACATGTTCGTTGAACTAGAGACTTAGCATGTGGTAGACAAGTTATATTTATCCCACACTAGATGATATAGAGATCATACATGGTTATTCATTGGCCTATTTATTGAGATTGGTATATCATAGTAGGATATATGTTTCATTCTCTTTTATTGTTTCCAAGGACAAGAGCATGCTTGAATGGACATCTAGATAGGCCATCTTTTACTGCTGCACTACTTATTGGAACTTGACTTAGGAGAAACCATGTTACCATTTTCTCCTTCTTTGTTAGTCAGGTGGTATGTGTTGCTCGGGTGCGAGCAGGGGTCTGGGGTAGTGTAGCCGGGACCTTTGTGTTAGGGACGGGTTGTGATGGATTGCGGCTGGCAGGGTTTTGCGGTGACCGCGGACTTTGGGCGGTTGACCGGAGGTCGGTTATAGTACTTGATTATAGATGGCAGGGTATTGCGGCAACCGCGGATATTGGACAGTTGACCGGATATTTATTTATGCACCAGATTGGGTATCAGATTTCCTAGTGGGCTATTTTATCGAGTACTTTTGCATCTGATTGAGGACCGAGGCTATTTTTAGTGGTTGAGCTTTCCCACTTTGATCAGAGTCGTGATCCAGTCCTGCTATATTATGATACTGGTTACTGAGATATTTTACTCGTGTAGGTCGCTCCCCTCGAGTGCCACTCCGGAGTGTGTGTGTGACCGTGCCGGTCAGGAGCCGGTCTGTTGCCTTTCAGGATGGGACCGTGCCGGTCAGGAGCCGGTCTGCCTCCCGTGGCTGAGTTTTGAGTTCGACAGCAGAGCAGGCAGTACCAGTTTTACTGGTGGCACTAGATTGGGGTTATTACAGGCATGTACTTATTGTTACACTCGTGTCAGGGGGACTAAGTGGAGTCTAGTAGCTGTGTTTAGACCAGTGCTAGTGTTGTTGGGAGCCGTTTGGTTTGACGGTGGTCCCGTGTCGTTGCGAGTACTTTGACCATTGTGTGAGAGGTTGAGCATCTTGAGTCTATCCGTTCTGAGAGGGAGCGTGGATTTTGACTATAGCCTGCATGAGCCACTGCTCAATAGCGAGTTAGTCCGTTTGGACACCCTACGTAATTCCTGCCCGGCAGTGGGAGGTGGTTATAGGTGAGCGCAGGTTTGACTGGACCAGATGTGGCAGTCAACTCGATTGGGTCGATTGTGCACTTCATGTGCTAGTGGTGGTATACCATACTTGGATTCTCCCCTCTTGAGCATTTTAGATGGAGGGATGATAGCTGTAGAGTATCTCCAGCCTTTCTAGTTCAGTTTTTACTGCATGGTTATTTATTGCCTCTAGAGGTCTTAGTGGGCTAATCGTCGGGCCTGGCGATGGTACCCACTGAGAACTCCCTTTTTGGTGTAGTTCTCACACCCGCTGGGGGTTTTCCCTCTCTTTTCCCCTTTCTCTCCTTTGTTTTGCAGAGTCTTAGCGGGTGCTGCTGATTCTGCGGTTGTTGTTCGAGGCGAGGGAGTCGCGAGCTAGATCCCTACCCATCGTTGGAGAGTACCGGTACCCTTCAAAGGAGATCTTCAGTAGATTAGGTATTTTATTTCCTTTTTGAGAGACTGATGCAGTGAGAATATGATATGTATTGTGAGCCTGTACACTGATGTATTTATTGGAGATACCTCCCTGTTGAGCTATGAGTTTTGTATCTAAGGATATTGTACGATTATCATTTTTGGGAGATGGACATTGTTGCATTATTTTCCAGTTGTACAGTGGTTGATCTTATTTTTACAGCAGGTTTATCTTATAGCTCTGATATCAGTTAGCTATAGCACTTTTCTTGCAGGTAGGACGCTTCGCCTATGCGGAGTTTGGCATAGGTGGCGGATCTGTTGGCGAGCCCGGGTCGCAGTTTCGACCCCGGGGCATGACAGACAGGTTATTGTATTCATCTTGTACGAACTTTCTATCTCTGTGCTAACAACCTTCAGGATAATGAAGGAGGACCAATGGAGTTTCGAACGACGGTTCGGAACACTCATCTGACAATTACTCCTCAGTTGATTGGAGAAGTAATTGGAATAAAGGCTAGGCTGGATGGCACGCACTACATGAAGTCTCCAATATTGACAATAGCGCTTTGGAGAGTAGTCGTGGATGGAATTTGCATACCCGATACTAGTTCAACTGGAAATTATGTATTTTCAAAAGAACTTCGACCTGAGTATCGATTTTTGAATTTCATTGTTTACTACAACATTCTACCAAACATGCGAACCAAAGTCCTGAGATGGGATCGCATGCTATTTCTGTATCTCTTGGGACATCCCACTGCTGCGGAGGACATGAACATCAACATTCCATATATCATCTGGAACATGATGGCTTGGTATGTGGAGCATCCTCATCAGACGGAGCGACATCCGTTCCCTATGATCATTATGCGGATTTTGAGAAAATTTGACGTCGACATTCGATCGTCAAGTTATATGCATAGCTTGGGGACAATCAATGACACGACGGTTGTGAAGTCACTTCCCAAAAAACCAGATGATACACCTACTCCTCCCCGAGGCAAGAGACCAACAACACCAGTAGTAGCAGCAACAACAACGGCAACAACAACAGCAGTAGTAGCAGCAGCTTCTACTTTAGAGGATGACGCCTCTGTTACGTCAATCTATCGAGAGCAGCAACGATTATCGTCGGAGCAAGAACGCATGTCAAAAGAAATAATGCAGATATCTTCAGACATGGCTAAGGTTACTGCCACCCAAGTCGACATAAAAAGGAAGTTTAAATCTTTTGCGAAGTTGGTCAAGAAGATCTTTACCAAACTTGGGTGTAGTGACTCCGACGACACATACTCGAATTGATGTTTCTGATTTTTTTTAGTTCTAATCATGTCTCTCTTTTGCAGGTTTCTATCTTCCTTTGACAGCTTTTGTTTTTAAACTTTTTGAACATTACACTTTTCTTTCCCTCATATTTCTTTTGGCGTGTTTGTTGACAAAAGGGGGAGGAGAACTATGGAAGGTAAGTATGTAATATGCATGTCAAGCGATGTCAAGCTAACAACGACTAACTATTTGGGCATGTAATATTTGCTAACAAGTGATGACTTTTGACACTTGTTTGTGTAGAGTACCGGGACTTCGTAAAGCGCACTGACCTCGCAAAATGGAGTGGTGCGGAGAAATCGCCTCGAGTGTGTTCCATATGTGTTTACAGATGAGTTCGGGAGGTTCCGGACTGACGCGGAGAACACGAAGGCAAAAAGTGATTTGGAGCTGGCAATTATTGGAGCCGGTTTTTGGATTGAGCACACCGACTCCACAGTTGAGTTTTTTGAGGGGGAAAAACTGTGGACACGTGTATTTTCAGATTACAGCGGAGTTCGGGAGGTTTCAGATTGCTGCGGGAGCCCCGAAGGCGAAAAGTGAGTTGGAGTTGGCTAAAAAGGAATTATTTAATTAATTTAATTAATAAGTAATTTTAGCCTGCGAAGAGGAATATTAGAAAGAGAAGGAATGAAGTGGATTAGATTTTTATGCTGCTTGAGGGATTATTTAAATCCCTTTGCTACAGCTCCCTTCCACCCAACGCCATTAATTAAGCCACCTTAATTAGTCTTCGCCACGTCATCTCTCTCCCTTCCCTGCAAAACAGAGGAAAAAGGAAGAAACAAAGGAAAGAGTGAAGGAGGGAAAAGAGAAGAAGAAATAAGAAGAACAGTTTGAAATTGAAGTGAAGGTGTGCTTGGGGGTGGACTTGCTGTTAGAGGCCGTGTGGAGCCGAGCGGAGCGCGCGCGTCGAGCCTATTGCGAGGTTTGTAGCAGTTTTTATTTGTGCGTGGGTTTTCTTGGTTGGGTGCTGGGATGGACTGCCTGTCCATGGATGAAGGCCCCGCAGCTTGTGGGGTGTGTGCTTTGGAGTGCCGCAGCAGGGGTGCCGCGCAGGCGTGCATGGGCGCCGCGCGCGGCTGGCGCAGGGCGACTACGCGGGCGCGCATGGGCGCTGCGCGCAGGGAGCTGCGTGGGCGCCGCGCAGCAGGCGAGCGCCGCGCAGGAGACGGACGCCGCGTAGCTAGCGCGCAGCAGAGGCGCCGCGCAGCTTTGGGCGCGGGCGCGCGCAGGGCGCTGCGCAGGCGGGCGCCGCGCAGCGCAGGATGCGCGCTGGGCGCTGCGGGCGCCGCGCAGCATGATAGGGCGCTGCGCAGGCGGGCGCTGCGGGCGCCGCGCAGCACGATAGGGCGCTGCGCAGGGGGGCGCCGCGCAGCGCAGGGTGCGCGCAGCGTGCAGCGGGTGCGCGCTGCGGGCCAAGGCGCCACGCGGCTGGCCCTAGCGCCACGCGCCAGCAATAGCGCAGCGGCAGTGGCTGGCTTGGGCGCCAGCGGTAGGAGCAGCAACGCGGCCGGTGGCAGCGGCGCGTGCGGCTGCTGCAAGTGGTCGTCGAGCGCGGGCTAGTGGTTGCCGGGTGTCGCGAGAGCTTTTTGTGGGCCGATTTTGATGCGGTTCTTTTCCTTTTCTCTCACAGGATGGCCTCATTGTGGCAGATTTCGGAGAGGTGCCGTGCGGAGCCGGATCGTGTGCGCGGCTCGCAGTTTCTACCTGTGTGGTTGGCAGTGTGCTGTTGGGTTTTTGGTGCTCACAGAGTTGTGTGTGAGAGTATGTGTTTTTGTGTTGATGTAATTAGAGTGTGTGTGTGTGTGTATAAGTGTAATTGTGTTAAAGTGAGCATGCTGTTGGTGGATTGTGATGTACTTGGGCCTTTGTTTGCACTGTGAGTGGTCGTGGAGTGAGCCAAAGTACGCGCGGATTTTCTTCAGAGGTGAGTATTTGGGATTCCAAGTTTTAATGGATTTTTAGATTTCTTTACATGGTTTTGACGGATTATTAAGCGTGGTTGGTTGGTTACTTGTGCATGTGCTATGAGTTGGCCGTGGGTGAGCCGGATGAATGCATTTTTGTCGTGAGGACTCGGGTGGATTTATTTGAGCTTCCGGGGGATTTTTCCGTGGTTCGCGGCAGTGTGCGCGCGCGCGGCGCGATTTTCAAGGTTTCGTCAGTTTGAGGTTTCGGCTCTTCACCGACTTCAGCTTTGCCTACAGAAAGCGTTTCAGGTGGGTTGCTTCTTCTCCAGAACCGGTGGACGATTCTCTAATTCTGTATATTTGAATGCATGCATGTTTAGGGTATAATATTTGTGATTAAGGGGTAAGCTTAGGGATGACAGTTGTACCAGGAATTGCAAGTGAATATTCGTGATATATATTATTGAGGACTTGCTAGATTTGGATATCCATGAAAATCAATAATAAACGCTTACCAAAAAGGGATTTACCCTATGTGATTGTTAGCATGCATACCTAATTGTACAACATTTAGCATTAAGATGGAAGCTTCTGGAATGGCCTAGATTATGCAGATTGATATACCATAGTAGTGACCCTTTTAGCATGCCTTGTTGCACATAGTCTTTTATGTTATGATTACTCGATGGAGTAGGAGGCTATATCTATGTGCGAGTATTATTCTGATCATTCTTTTGACGGACCTTGGATTGTGGACAGGTGTAGTTCTTTAGGGATTCTGACATGTTGTTTATCCCTAGTGGATCTATTATATGCTTTACTCCCTTTCATTCCCTTGAGGACATTTGCATGCTTGTATGGTCATCTAGTTAGGCCATCTTTTACTGCTACACTACTTTTTGGAACTTGACTTAGGAGAAACCATGTTATTCCTTTCTCCTTCTTTGTTAGTCAGGCGGTATGTGTTGCTCGGGTGCGAGCAGGGGTCTGGGGTAGTGTAGCCGGGACATTGGTGTCAGGGACGGGTTGTGCTGGACTATAGACGGCAGGGTATTGCGGCAACCGCGAATATTGGGCGGTTGACCGGACATTTATTTATGCACCAGATTGGTTATCAGATTTCTCTAGTGGGCGGAGTTTTTCACTTATTTAGTATGCGACCGTATCGGTCAGGAGCCGGTCTGTTACTTACTTAGTGTGCGACCGTGCCGGTCAGGAGCCGGTCTGTTACTTATTTTGTGTGCGACCGTGCCGGTCAGGAGCCGGTCTGTTACTTATTTAGTGTGCGACCGTGCCGGTCAGGAGCCGGTCTGTTACTTGTTTTGTGTGCGACCGTGCCGGTCAGGAGCCGGTCTGTTACTTATTTTGGGTGCAACCGTACCGGTCAGTAGTCGGTCTGTCACCTATTTTGGGATGCGACCGTACCGGTCAGTAGTCGGTCAGTATTCCTGCAGATGAGTTCTTGAGTTCGACAGCAGAGCAGGCAGTACTGGGTTTTATACCGGTTCATTTGATTGGGTTTATTCGGTCAGATACCTTTATTGTTGCACTCGTGCCTGGGGGCTGAGTGGAGTCTAGTAGCTGTGTTTAGACCAGTGCTAGTGTTGTTGGGAGCCGTTAGGTTTGACGGTGGTCCCGTGTCGCGCGAGTACTTTGACCGTTATGTGAGAGGTTGAGCATTTAGATAGAGGCATGATAGCTGTTGAGTGTCTTCAGCTTTCTTGTTCAGTTCTTACTGCATTGGTTATTTTATGTCTCTTGAGGACTTGGTGGGCAAACCGTCGGGCCTGACGGTGGTACCCACTGAGAACTCCCTTTTTGGTGTAGTTCTCACACCCATTGGGGGTTTTCCCCCTCCCTTTCTTTCCTCTCCTTTGTTTTGCAGAGTCTTAGTGGGTGTTGCTGATTCTGTGGTTGTTGATCGAGGCGAGGGAGTCGCGAGCTAGTTCCCTACCCATGATTGGACAGTAGCGGTACCCCTTCAGAGGAGAGCTTCAGTAGATTAGCTATTTTATTTTCCTCTTTTGAGAGACTGATGTAGTGAGGATATGATATGTATTGAGAGCCTGTACACTGATGTATTTATTGGAGATACCTCCCTGTTGAGTTCTGAGTTTTGTATATGAGGATATTGTATGATTATCATTTTTGGTAGATGGACATTGTGTATTATTTCCAGTCGTACAGTGGTTGATTTTACCTTTACAGCGGATTTTCATTTATAGCTCTGATATCTGTTAGCTGTAGTACTTTTCTTGCAGGTAGGACGCTTCGCCTATGCGGAGTTTGGCATAGGTGGCGGATCTGTTGGCGAGCCCGGGTCGCAGTTTCGACCCAGGGCGTGACAGTTTGAACATGACATGACATGGTGTCACGACCCGAGTGTAAACCAGAACTCGAGTGCGACAACAAATCCGCCGTATATGCAGTATTTCCCACATATACGAAGCGACACAACAACTCAAGCAACCAAGAGTAGTGTACAAGAGCATGTATAGCCACAAAAAGTGGCACAGAGCGAGAAATGAACATAAACTACTGTATAAACAACACACAACCAACACCAAAACTCCAAAGCCTCAACCACAACAACACCGCCATATGCAAAACATCCTCCAACAATGTACAAGTTTCCAACCAAGATCAACCAATCCAAATCGATAATAGAGGTATAGTTCAACTTGAAATGAAACTAAATACATAAATTCCACAATACTCAAAATCATGAATCAACTCCAAAATATACAACTCCAAAATCATCATAATACAAGTCTACTACAACATCCCATACACAATCTGTATACCCCACAAAATACAACAATGTGACTCCCATATGAATACAACTCGAGGACTGACATAATACATAAAGCTGGCTTCAGCCAGACCAAATATACAGTAGTCGGGGTACATAAAAAAAAACTGAAAGAAATAAATAAACTATAGGGCGACCTCTATCAGAACCATCGGGGTGGAGCTCTATCTAGTCCGCGACTCCCTTGCCGCGCTCTGCCTGTATCGCTGCTCCAGAAGAAATCACTGGGGAGCAACAACGGGTGTGAGAACTACTAATAGCAGTCCTCAATGGGTAAATCATCGAACCTCCGACCTACCCACCGAGCCTACCATAAGGGCAAAGTAGGTGATAGTAGAAGAATAACAGTAATAACTGAAAGGAAACTACTCTACTATGCCCAATACTAACTGAATAAAAGAGTGTATGCATGAATAAAAGTAACACTATCCTCATGTATCAATAATCCCCTCAACTGTATGATCTCAAATAGACACATGCATACCTCATGGAATAACTACTGAGCTATATGATATCCTCAACTGTATGAATCTCAAATATGTATATATGTATGCATCATGCAATGTACCTCACTCACCCATGTCACCCAATCACAATGACTGTCCCACTTTGGACCGGTCAAGCAAACCTGCGCTCACCTACTGCCACTACGCCCAAACAGGACTTGGTCTTATGTAGGGTATCCCTCAAGGACTATCTCAGTAACCACATCGCAGCCTCGTCAGGCTCGGTATCATCATCGCATCCGGAGCGTAGCTCGCGGGGAGCGACCCCGCGAACTAAAGTATCTCATAACTGGCATAAATCCAGGCTCAGCAGGCTATAATCCTCGATCAAATAGATCGGAAACAGTGAACAGACAACTCTCTCTCATATCAAGGACGGAGTAAAAACTCCACGACTCAAGCTGATGTGCTCTCATAGAACCCCGACGACACTAGTACATCTCTGTCAAGTATCTCAGTCAAGCAGGCATATGTCGACACTATGCTCAAAGTGGAGACTCACTCTATCCACAATGCAAAACCCAGCCCCCAACTGATGCATAACACTAATCGGTCCAACCGCCCACAATCCGCGGTTGCCGAAACAAAACCCGAGTCGATAATCTGATGCTATCCCACATGACTCAGCAAAATAGGTATACTATCCCCATCCCTGCTCTCTAACCCGAGCAATAAAAGTATAAGAGAAAAGAAAAGGTTTTCTCCTAAGTTTGATTCCAACATGAATAGTACAGCATGAATAAAAGAGATATGGTCTATCTATATGTCCAGATGTCAGGGAATAGTTCTCACACATGATCAATATAGTTCTCAATAAGAAATTTAGATATAAGCAGGATTAAATCCATATAGATAGCAAGCATCACACAAGGTTGCACTTTGGTCGAGTCGACTTGTAGGTCGCAATTTCGATGTGCTCAACAACCCACCTGTTTACTCGCTGCTTTGAAGTCCGATTGATCTAAATTTTGACGAGCACACTCCTTACGTTCTCAGCTTTCCAACAAACTTGAAATCGCCTCAAAACTCCTGTCGGATAAAAGTTATAGCAAAACATCACTAATTACGCAGAATTTCAGCAACTCGAACCGATAGTGAAAGAACTCAAAATCTGCTATGTATGTCTCATGAATCTCTAATGCCACAGCTCAAACTTGATTTCTAAGTTCCCAATTAACATAGAAATTCCATTAGGTTTACAAAAGGCCAATCTTAACTCTTTCAAATAACTCATCTGACAAATACATCAATTATGTCCCAAATTCCAACATAATCTTAAGCTAAAATTCAACTTGATATACCTCCCAATTTAGACATAATTACAAGTTGAAACCAAAAGAAAAATTGTCCATCATGCTTCTGGGTTTACAAATATCCATTTGAGTTAACTCTTACAACAAGTACTAACCACGAAATTAAAGCCAACACTCAATTAGGTACATAGGTCATTCCCAACTTACATGCAGATTTTCAGCAACAATGTACTACAAAGAGGACTAAAGATGGTATATCAATTCTTATCCAAATTTCAAGAGTAAGGTATCAAATTGTTCCTCTTGAAGTCTAGAAAATTACCCAACTTGAAATTCACCAATTCATAAAGAGGAGAAAAAGATATTCCAAGATTACCACATGCTGTCCAAAACTGCAATCTGAACAAAGGGCTTCAAAGATGATGAAATTTACCTGGCTAGAGGCAAGATTTAGCCTTCCTCTTCAACACAAAAATTGTAGGTCTCTGAGTCCTGGTGAATTTCCCGCAAAAATTAGCCTAAAATTCCACTTATTTAGTCCTAGGGAGCAAAAACACTGAACATTGCTCAAAACCACATCCAGAATCTCAGCTGTGCACAAAAGTCTCAGAAATGGCTCAATTCACCTAATTTAGAGTCCAAATTTGAAGTTCCAGAAAATACAAAAGTTGTAGATATTTAAATCCTGAAAATTTTCCATCAAAAACCAACTCAAAATTCCACTTGTACATCCCAGGGGAGTAAAAACACTAACCTGTGCTCGGAATCCCAAACTGAAAACAAGTGTCTCAAAGATTGCTATATTTACCTGGCTTAGAGCTCCAATTAGGTCCCATATTCAATACAAAAGTTGTAGATCTTGAAGTTGTGAAGAGAACCCTGCAAGAATCATCCCAAAATTCCACTTCTACAATTCGGGAGACCTCCTGGAAGAAAAAGCGACGAAGTGGAACCCAAAACCAGCAATGACCAAGCTCCAACAATGGTGGTTTCCTTGATGAAGAAGAAGAAGATGAAGGCTGCTTCTTGGACTCCTTAGCAGCTAAGAGGAAGATAAAGTCTAAAAGAGCTAACCCCAGCCATTAAGCTCCTTTAAAAAGGCTAAACAAGCTCCAAAATTGGTCTTAAGGTGCACCAAAACACCTTCACCAACTCTCCCCTCACACCAATCCCCCTTGCACCCGATCCGGTGCAAGGGGGGTTCGGACCAAATGGTCCGACCGGACGCATGGCGCGAGGGCACAGCGCCAGCGCAGCCTGCTCACGCGCGGGCGCGCGCCACGCGCGCGCGCGCATGCGCGGCGCATGGCCCGCCCGGTGCACCGCCCGTGCACCGGCCCCGCAGCAATCCCCTTGCACTGGGTGCACGCCTTCCCATGCACCGCGCTGCACCCGCCGGTGCATGGTTTGTGAGCCGGCCGCCGTGAGCCCGGTCCACACCCCCAGCAACACCCAAAACACTATTTTAAGCCCAAAAATATCCAGAAATAGTGTATTTTGCACAGTTTTTCGCGCCGAGTCCGTTTTTCTCATCCATTTGGCGAACCGAGGATTCCGACACACCAAAAAAGTATACTCAAGGCTCTCCAAATCATAACTGTACAATCACCGCACTTCTGTACATCCTTTTTGCGGTTTTTCGCACCGGATCTAAGTTTCGTGTCCTTTTCGCGCACCGACAACTCTAACACACCCAAAATGTGCCGACGAGCTACCAATCCACTAGTAACCCTACTCACCAAGATTTTGGTCTTCACACATGGAACTTGAATGATTTTAGAAGGTATGTTTCTCTCTGAGTATTTATCTTCTTACATATTTGACAATTAATGGTGAGTATAAACTCTAAACTCTATCTCGCTGATTGATTATTGAATGTTTAAATTCTTGAGGTATCTAACGATTTCTTTTGTCAAGAAATTATTTCTTTTGCAGAGAGTACAAACGTCTAAGTATAGAGTTTGTTTTAGGAGTTTATCTCTTGTATTCATTTTTATTTGGATCATACTTGTAAATTTTTGTTGTATGGTGATAGCAACAAAATTATCTTTTAGAATTTTTTATGTGGATTTTTATTTTCTCACGAAACAGCCAAAGGGGGAGATTGTTAAGGATATTGTATTGGCGTATTTTGTGAAGTGGTAAAAGTCTTGAAGATTGAAGATGAAGAATTGTGTATCAACTACATCAATCTCAAGAAGAATGGATTCGGAATGATCAGGTACGTTTAACTAAATAATTTTGGTGATCCGAATACATTTGTGTAGTTTAGAAACACTTGGATAAGTTTTCAGTGCATAAAAATCAAAAACTGGACAAGTTGGATGTTCAGGATCCGGATCAGACCATTCCAGTCCGGACCCCGAACATAGTTTAGTTCATGTGGAATTCCAGTCCGGACCTCCCCTGTTTCAGTCCGGACCCCGAACTATGTGTTTGCTGAAATTGCATGAAGAGTCCGGACCTCCCCTGTTTCAGTCCGGACCCCGAACTGTTTTTTTAGAAAAATTGCTGGAAAAAGACGACAGTCCGGATCAGCCAAATCCAGTCCGGACCGCCGTGCGGGAAAAATTCTGTTAAGTCAGTTTTTTATCCTTATCTCCTTCCAAAGGTTTCTAAGCTATAAATAGACCCTATCATTCATCTTTTAGGGTTAATCCATGTAATCGAAAAATCGATCGGGAAAAATAATAGAAAAATCCACAAATATAGAGAAGAAAGGAAAACACGATTAAATTCATGTTTCTTCATCTATATTGTTCAATTTGATTCTAGGGTTTCCAAACTCCTATTTTTTGTAGAATCAAATTGAAGAATACTTAGATGGTATTTCTTTATCTATCTTTGATCTAAGTATTCGGAGGATCATCACCACCAAACAAAAACAACGATTTTACCAAAAATCGACGCGAGGATTCGCGTGGCCTTGTGGATTCAAGGTGCTACCGCTCTCGTGGATTCTGAGCGAGGCGCGTTCATGTGATAGAGACGTGCTGCATTGGTGAAGACCGTGGATTAGGTTGGATGCCGTGAATTCGACGTTGAGCGTTGTGGATTCGGTGTTGGGACGCAAATCGTGGATTCGAGGAGCGTTCGGAGCGAGCGGAGAAGATCAACTAGGAGCGTATGGAAAAGGTTGAGTCGTAGGGTTACAGTAAATCACCTTGTACGTGTTTAATCTTAGTGGATTTCGCCGTGTTATCGGTCCCGTGGTTTTTTACTCCTGTGACGGAGTTTTCCACGTAAATCTTGCGTACTTTATTTATTTTCCGCATTGGGTTATTTTTTACGCAACGATTTGGTGTGTTTATTGTTTACACCTATTCACCCCCCCTCTAGGTGGTTTTTCCCCTATTCAGATCCATATTATCCATAACCCACACGAAAACCCCGGGAGACTAATACCTACGCCCCCAATCAAACAAGAACAGGCTATAGGCGTAGCCTCCGATTATTTTCGACCCAAGAATGAAATCAACCCTTAGAACCCAGATCACTCACCCGTTTCGGGTAAGGAAGTTTATGAGAAAAGATGACCTTTATTATAAAATACCATTTTCACTCAAACCCCCTCTGGGTTAGGATAAAAATAGCCCCTTTTTTTAAAACCGTCTTGAATTGAGAAAACCAACTTTTATAGAATTTAGTTTTTTAGAAAATCGGTTAAAAACAAGTTTATTTTCCGGACTCCAAAGGGTTGATGCCTTCGCCCAATCAAACAAGAACAGGCTCCGGCGACCCCTAGAAATTCGGAAGGAAAAACACTGGTTTACTAAAATCATGAGTGTCCAAAAACATTCTGGGTTCAAGGTCCTGATAACACACGCGCACCACGATCATAACTTGGTGGTGACGAACAAAACGGAGAAATACCCAAGGACCCGGGACCACCGTTTTTACCCAAACGGTTCCCAAAACACTATCACTGGCCTAATCTCAACTACCAGACCCCACTCAGCCCCCAGGCCCAAGTGCAACATACATCCCACAATACCCTGACCACTCGGCCCACTACCCGGGCGAGGAACTCTATGTCCAGGAAGAAATGCAATGTGTGGGATGTCTAAAGCATAAAAGAACCAAGTCCAAATTAAGGTTCTCTACTGGTCTGGTTAAACACATGCAACATATGACGGGGGTGCTAGTCAAGGTTCCAATAACTCTACAAACATAAATAAAAGCACCTATTCTAGCATGCTGAGTCCAATCATAATAGAATTAGAAAGAAGTCCGCAGACTTGGAGAAAAATACAACCCACCTCGGTTTGCCACCAATTGCTCGTAGACACTTGCAATTGGGCTCCGCGCAATTCCTTCCCTCCTCGCGGTCCGCACGCAAAACGATGAACACCACCCGAGTCCGCACGCAAAACGGTGCATGCCACCGGAGTCCGCACGCAAAACGGTGAGGTAAACAGCGGTCCCTAACAAGCACAATGGCATGGGGTCAAATCCAAAATCCAAAAGGGTAAACCCCAAAACTGTGCCGAAAAACACCGCAAAAAGACGAGCGAAACCAACCTTACAGTCGGTGCATCGTCAAACAAACACCCGCACGTTCGCCCGGCTCCAAGGAACACCTCGCGCGCGCTCCACGGCACAAACGGTGCGCTTGCGGCACCCCGCAAACTCCCCCACACGCCTTCTCTCTTCCTCTCGCGTGCACGGACGGAGCAAAAGAGGAAAAAGGGAGAAAAGGGGACGTTTTGGGCTTTATATAGCCCAAAATGCGAAGATTCGGGCGCCCAAATTCCAAATTCGGGCGCCCGAAATCCCCCGTTCGGGCGTGCTACAATAAGACACCGAAACACCCCGAACCGCGCAGCCTACCGGGGGCCGACACGTGGCAGCATCCGCCCCCCGCTTCCGCGCGTGACCACTCGGGGGCCGATACGTGGCAGCACCGCGCCGCTCCGCGACCACGCACCCAGCGTCGCGTACCATCACGCGCCGTGGCCGAATCGGGCCCCGCCACGTGTCGCCGCCCGCGTGTCTCCCGCGCTGGCCCGCGCCGCTTCCCCGCGCGCGTCAATGCGTTGGCCAACGCGCCCAACGCGGAGCGGCCGCGTGGCGCCTCCCACGTGCGCCCACGCCCCGCGCCAGCGCCCTGGGTCGCCGCGCCCCCGCTTGTGCCTGAGACCGGCTTGACCAACCCGCGCTTGCCACGTGGCAGCAGCGCGGGTTCGTTGCACCCGGTGCGCACGTGTGGGCCGTGGATCGGCCCGCGACCACAATGGGCCCGTTAGCCCATTTATGCCCGAAAATAGCCAATTTTGACTGTTTTCGCACGCTGAGTCCGTTTTTGGCATCCATTCGACGCACAACGCACTCGATGCACCAAAAATAGGTGTTTCCTCACCACCAACCACACGGTCGAGTCGCACGGGGATTCCGGAACACCACATCCTCCCCCACTAAAAGAAAGTTTCGGCCTCGAAACTAAAACACACCTCCCCAACCAAGAAAAGAAAAGCCCAACATCAGGAACATCATCAACCCCAACTCTCTATTTGGAAAGCAGCCGAAAATAGCGAAAGGTCCGAAAATTCCAAAAGACCGATGCCTTCACCCCAATCAAACAAGAACAGGTTCCAGCATCGTCTCCATTTCTGGAGTAGCCCTTTCGAAGTTTTCGTCCCGCTCGCAAGTTTCGGCGTAAAGACGAGAAAACAAGAAGAGAAGTGCTGAAGCTGTCCCTGCTGTGATGACCTGGATCTCCGCAGAGCTGTTGCGGTGCGTTGGGGTGGCCATTGGAGGCCTGCGCGGTGTGCTAGAGGTGTTCGGGGCACGATTGGACACAAGTGTTGGATTTCGGACTTAAATGGATCACGTGGGTGATCGGGTGACTCCGTCGGATCTCTGGAAGTGTTCTCGGGCGAAACGGATTTTCAGATTTGGACTCGGCGCGAATTCGGATTGAAAATACCTTTCCGGGGGCATTCGGCAATTTTTAGAGTGGGAATTTGGCGAAACGGACGTCAAATTCGGATTCAGCGCGCGAAAACGCTTCAGATGGACTATTTACTTGATTTTTCGGGCTCGGGTTACTGTTCACGCCGGAACAGTGTTCCCGGCGGCCGGGCGGCGGCGGCGGCGGGCAGCGCCGGCGGACGGCGGAGGGCGCTCGGGCAGGCGGCGCGCGGCCGCGGGCAGGCGCTGAGGGCGCGGGCAGGCGCGGCGGGGGCGCGGGCAGGCGGGCGGTCCACGCGGCGGGCGTGCACCGAGGCGGGGGACACGTGGCAGGTTACTACAGGCTGGCTCACAGCACTCGGTTCATGGAATATTTGGGTTGGCTCATGGTCCATGGTGCACCAAGCTTGGACACGTGGCGGCTTGTGATTGGTTCGGTGTTGTGCTCCCGGTCCACGCAATGGGTGGAGCAGGTGTGTACGCGACGTGCGGGGTGCGCGGTTCACGGGCGGTGCACGGTGGTTGGGGCCACGTGGCGCGCCGCCATTGGCGGGCTCACGTGCACCGGGCGCAGCGAATTTTCTGTTTTGGATTTTTCCTTCTTTAGCAATCCGAGAGAGCTTGCTGGGCCATTTCCACCTTCTTCGAGCTCCTATCTCCCTGTGGCCTGAGAAGAAGAAATCTTCTCCATGAAGAGGAGCTTGCATCTACCAAGTTTCTGATTTTTGGGTGGCACGGATTTCGAGATCTTGATTTTACGGCGCGGTGCGACGCTGCATTTCCTGTGTTCTTCTTCGGCGCAGCTGCAGTGTTTTAGCTCCCCTGGTCTACCCCGAGCTCCTTCTTCTGTGATTCTTGCGCCGAAAGACTCCTAACAGGTAGGGCTTCAACTTTGATTTTGATCACTCATTCTGATTTTGCTTCTTTGGCTCGGATCCCGAGGTAACAATAGTCCCCCTTTTTCTGTGAGGAATGTGAGGACAGCATCGAAGTATTTTGGCCATATCTTCGCGCACGAGCGTCTGACGGAGACGAGCTTATACAACTTTTTCATCTACAGATCGCAAGGAACGCGCTCGTATTTTTATTGGATTTTTGTGAGATTTATTTCGAGGTGAAAATTACTGTTTTCTCAGTGAACAGTAATCTGTCCTTAATACAGATTTTTGTATGAGTGTGCCCCCTTGCCGAATTTTTATCTTGACTTACCGAACTCTGATTTGGGCGTGCAAGGTACCGTTACGAAGCTAGCGACGCAAGGATCGCTGTGATATTTTTCTTGGAATTTTCTGGGCACTTTCTGCAGGTGATAATTTAACAGTTTCGAATCCGAGGTTGTATGTGGTTATAAGAGCATTAATTGGGAGCCTATGTGTAATTAGTGAGCTTTGTATTGTATCAGGAATATTACGGGTGTGCTAAAATTGTGGGAGCAAGGATTTGGAGTTTTTGGTATTTTCAGCTGTACGGATTGGGACAGTTGCACTTCAGGTGGGTGGTTGTTGTTTACCTCTATTTTGACATGCTCACTAGGAATATTAGAGTGATCCCTCTATTTGGACATGCATGCTTAAAGTAATATAAAATTGTGAGCCCTTCATATGGAAATTACTATTGTGGATATTTGATAGTGGTTGGGACTTATACATGTTGGTATGGATGGAATGTTAGCGTTTAACCTTGCATGTGGATTGGATTATTTATTTTGGACTATATGATTATCCTGTTAGTGGTTGGTACTATTTGAGGATTTTATGACATGCATAGGTGGATAGTGATGCTTTATCATGGAACATGGATTATAGACATGTGTGGTTGGATAATGTTTTAGCATGATGGTTATATCTATGCGGAGCTATTAATTGTTACACATGTGGAACCACTATTGGACACCTTTTCCTTTATTTCCTTGAGAACACTTGCATGCTTGTATGGACATCTAGATAGGCCATCTTTTATCGCTACACTTTCATGCTGGAACTTGACTTAGGAGAAACCTTGTTTGCTTCTTTTCTCCTTTTCGTTAGTCAGGTGGTTCTTGTTGCTCGGGTTTGAGCAGGGGTTTGGGATAGTGTAGCCGGGGCCTGGATTGTGGATTATGGGTTTTGGCGGCGACCGCGGATATTGGGCGGTTGACCGGATGTCGGTTATAGGACATCGGTGATAGGGCATGATTATGGACTACGGGGTTTTGTGGCAACCGCGGATAGTAGGCGGTTGACCAGATGTCGGATGTGGGACATGATTGTGTTTGTGGGTTGTTCTGGCGACCGCGGATGTTGCGCGGTTGACCGGAGGTCGGTTGTTAGACCTGGTCGTGGATTTTGGGGTATTGCGGCAATCGCGGATTTTGGGCGATTGACCGAATAGTTACTTTTGCATCTGATTGGGAATCAGTTTTCTTTTAGTGGAGGGTTGTGTTCCACTGGGGCTTTATAGTTGTGATCCAGTCCTGCTTTTATCATACCGGCGCGGTTATTGCCCGGTAGTGTTTTGATATGGATTTTACCGGCGCGGTTATTGCCCGGTAGTGCTTTCCTCGAGTGGGTCGCTCCCCTCGAGTTCCCCTCCGGAGGCCGGGGCCAGACAGTTATTGACAGCTTTGCTATCACATCGGCGCGGCTTATTTGCCCGATGATGAGGGCGGCGGCAGGAGCTTTGCTATCACATCGGCGCGGCTTACTTGCCCGATGATGAGGGCGGTACAGATTGGGTTAATCTGGGACGGTTGGTTATTGTGGATATGGTTATTCCAGTCTAGGACTGTATTTCTAGAGGCATAGTAGTGGTAGTTTCATTTCTTCGGCAGTCATTATTTTCTTACCACTCTTCTTTCCTTTTCGCCTCTGGTAGACCTAGTGGGTGCATCAGAGTTTGAGGTTTTACCCACTAGGGGAGGCTACTGGTTTACTAGTAGTTCTCACCCCCATTCTTCTTTCCTCTTTTTCTTCTTTCTTGTTTTGCAGTGCCTTCTGCGGGTGCTGCTGGGCTTTTAGCGGCGGGTCGAGGAGAGAGGACGGCTGAGTAGATAGATCTCGAGGTAGGATGAGCGAGTTAGCTGGACTGTTGGTGTACCCAGGATTCCTCAGACGGTTGTACTTTTACATTTGGGACTGGCTTTTGCCAGCAGGTTGTATTTATTTTGGTGAGCTGGGAGAGACAGATGTATCATTTATACAGATGTATTGTATTTTATTTCCAGCTTCAGTCTGAGATGTATTAGTTTTAGTTCAGCTCTGTTTTCATTGCTCATTATTATTATCTTTTATATATCTGAGCAGGTTTGGCGCTTCGTGTACGCGGGAAATACCGTGTGCACGGCGGATCTGTAGACGGGCCCGGGTTCTGGTTTACACCCGGGGCGTGACACCTGCTGTGGCTGTAAACAAAAGCTACAATCTACTAACTCAATCCTCCTCATGCCATGCAGAGGTGCAAAAGCTCTAATTCCGACAACTAGAAAAAGAAAGTCATACCTGGTACAATGCGATCCGCTATCATGGCGCCCTCCAACCGGGCGGCCCAAACTCATCCTCTCAATGTGGGTAGTCGTCGCTCTATCTGCCCCGACGACGTGGCCTTATCTGCCTGGCGGTAAATCGGAGGAGCTCCTTCCTCCTGAAGAGGTAGTGGGGGTGCTGTCGCAAGCGGTAGTGCCGTGAGCACTGCTCGAGGGCACGCTGCCTGAAAATGTCCTGACTGTCCACACGAAAAGCATAGCCCATGTCTGTGGTCACACTGTGGCGCTGAATGCAACCCACCGCAAATGACGCACTCATCCCGTTGCTGCTGCTGGTACATCGGCTGTGGAGAACCTCCTGGTCTCTGTCTCCTCTGAAACCCACGACCCTCAAATTGGAATCGTGGCGGCCCTTGGGGTCTCGATCTACTCGACTGTCCAAAATCAGGCGGCACTGGATGCCTCTCCCTGGAGCTGGTCCCTGGCGCTCCGTCCCTCTCAGACATGATCGCATATCCACTGTCAACCCACCGAGCAAGCTCAATCGTTGCATCTAGTGTCGGCGCTCGCTGAGAACGCACGAAGTGATAGATGTCCCAAAGCAGTCCTCTCTCAAATAGATCAACCTTCTGGGCCTCATCCCGGGCGAAATGGGGCACACTGTTAAGCAAACGCAAAAACTCAGGGACGTAATCCTGAAGAGGCCGACTCCCTTGCTGCAGGCGTCTCAAGTCTCCTTCCAGTTTCTGCTTTACACTGTCGGGGAAAAAGGCCCCAAGCAGCAAAGCACGAAACTCGCTCCAAGTCATCAACTGAACTCCAGGTGGTCCAACAGGACGAACTCGACGCCACCAAGTCTCGGCGTCCTTCTCCAAAAAGTGCGCGGCCAAATGCACCTGATGCTTTGCCTGGATAAACAAACTCTCAAACAGCTTTTCCATAACAGTGATCCAGTTCTCGACTTCCCAAGGCTCCAAACTCTGCACAGAAAACTGCAGGGGATGGAACTGGTTAATGTAAGACAGCTTATCAGTAAGCTCTCGTTGCTCTTGCACTGTCAATGGTACAATTGGGGTCGAAGTCGACGATGTCGCAAACGGAGGCACTACTGGCTGTACCACAGGAGATGCTCCCTGCCCAAGCACGCGCATCATGCGCTCCATGTTCTCTTCTTGGCGCCGCATCGCCTTTGACATTTGGGCTACCTGAGCCTGCAGCACCGGACCTCACTCTGCTCTGTCTGCTCGGCCTCCCGCTGCTCGGGCTCCTCATCGGACACAGGATGCTCCCTCGTCGCTGCACGACGTCTCGGCGGCATCGCAGACAACTGCAACAATAACAAACGTCAGGACACCACAACCACTCAACCCGATCAGGCAAAAGTCTAAAACAGGTTACCCTTCCTAAAGCATTGTGTTGTCTGTAGCCAACATAACCACTTTAAGAGAATAACATGTAAAATCACCCATCCCATCCCTTGGGAGAGGTAAAAACTCAATCAGGACTCTCGCTACAAGTCACGACTCTCACGTAGTCATCCTAGGGTCCAACCACAAGCCTAGGGTTTCTAAGTCCACAACGACCTACATCCTAGGCTCTGATACCACTCTAATCTGTCACGCCCCGGGGTCGAAACTGCGACCCGGGCTCGCCAACAGATCCGCCGTCGATACGAGAATCCCCGCATAGACGAAGCATCCAACCTGCAAAAGATAGTACTACTACACAGACATCAGAGCGGAAAATAACAGCTGTAAATATAAAATCAAACTACTATAAAACTGAAATAAATACAAGGTCCATCTCCCAAATACGAGAATAATACAAGGTCATATCCACAGAATAGATACAAATAAAAATCCACCTATACAACATCTATGAATCTAAAAAGGGAGGTAACTAAAAACTAGAAATATAACAGTATACAGTGAATCCCACAGTCCGGGATGGTACATCTACCTCACTCAAAATGAACTACGCTGGTAGGGATCTATCTCGCGACTCCCTGTCCTCGGTCCGTCAAGCCAGCTAGGGCAGGAACGGAAGAAAAAGCCTCGGCAACCTGTCACCGACAGAGGTGTGAGAACTACATCCTACAGTAGTTCTCAGTGGGTACGGTCTCCAAGACCCACGGTCTGCCCACTAAGTCTACTAGAGGCATAACAGGTAGGTAAAAGATAAATAATAGGAAAGCTGGAAAAGAACTACAGCTAATATGTCTCAAACATCATGCTCAAAGAAAACTCTACTAAGAACATGCTATGCATACACTCGCTACTATTAATATGCCTCAAGTACCATGCTCAAAGGAAAACTCTACTAAGAACATGCTATGCATCCACTCTCTCACGGGGTGCTCACAATAACTCAAATCTCAGTGACTGCCACATCGGGTCCAGTCAAGCCTGCGCCCCCTTGTGTATCAACCAGGGCGTCCCATCGGACTATCTCAGTATCACTCAAAGCGACCTCTAGTGTATCAACTACGCATCATCATCATCATCATCATCGCATCCGGAGCGTAACTCGAGGGGAGCGACCCCACCGAGCTCAAGCGTGTCTCATCTGGAAAAAAAAGCGGAATCTGCAGGCTACAATCCATGATCAAACAGATTGAAATCTCGAATACCCAAATAACCATCACTCAGTCGGAGAACCCTCCACAACTCAATCTCACAACGCTAACCCACTAGCTGGAGGTACACAACAACTGGGACCGCCGTCAACCCAAACGGCTCCCAAAACGAGACACCTAACTCGCCTCTCTAAACACACTGGCTGGAAATACTCCACAGCCGGATCCCGTTAGGCCGGTGCCTAGAACCCCAATCAAACAAGAACAGACTCTAGGCTCAGCCTTTCGAAGTTCTCGATCCCTTACCGTTCAGGGATTCGGCTCTCTCGGTTAAAGCGGGAATCTATCTCAACACACTAAACTCACGGGCTGGAGATCTACAGCCAAAACAGCGAAGGGTCCGAAAACCCCAGGAGACTAATAATACCTACGCCCCCAATCAAACAAGAACAGGCTATAGGCGTAGCCTCCCATTGTTTTCGACCCAAGAATGAAATCAACCCTTAGAACCCAGATCACTCACCCCTTTCGGGTGAGGAAGTTTATGAGAAAAGATGACCTTTATTATAAAATACCATTTTCACTCAAACCCCCTCGGGGTTAGGATAAAAATAGCCTTTTTTTTTTAACCGTCTTGAATTGAGAAAACCAACTTTTATATATTTTAGTTTTTGAGAAAATCAGTTAAAAACAAGTTTATTTTCCGTACACCAAAGGGTTGATGCCTTCGCCCAATCAAACAAGAACAGGTTCTGGCGACCCCTAGAAATTCGGAAGGAAAAATATTGGTTTACTAAAATCATGAGTGTCCAAAAACATTCTGGGTTCAAGGTCCTGATAACACATGCGCACCACGATCATAACTTGGTGGTGACGAACAAAACGGAGAAATACCTAAGGACCGGGGACCACCGTTTACCCAAACGGATTGATTGATTGCCCTGCCGCCTTTAGGATTTGAGGAATCGAATGTTCCAGCTGTTTTGGACGGGTGGGTAGCCGTACCCGTCATGGATATTGGGATTTATTTCTGAGGCGACATAGAGCCTGAGGAGCACTTGGAGAAAGTGCTGCAACTTCCGAGAAAGAGAAGTTGGATGTCAAGTTTAGGGAGCATGCTTTTGACTCTGAAGGATTTGTTTTAAAGACCTTGTGTTTTCAGCGACAAGAGGGCCCAATGAAAAGGTGATGCCGTTGGGAATTAGCCTCTGTTAGTGACAGAGGTCAGAAGTTCTTGAGCTATGCAAGGCCGGTATAGCTTCGAGGAGTTAAAGCTGAGTTTGATATCAGCATCGTTATGGATGATTGCCAGTGATAGAGAGAGAGCATGGAGTGATCCAGAGACCCCCGAACCTGAGGTACTTGGTTACTCAGGAGGTTGTTGATTGGGGCAACGCCGGTGGACAGAGTTATTGGAATTGTAAGGTCGATCATATAGCATATGACTATCCCGGCGAGGACATTTTGGTCGGTACGCCTTGGCAAGGCGGGCAGTGCAACCTTGGACGGGGGGGTTTGAACAGTGGTCGCCACTTTTGGAACTTAGAAATTGAGAACTAGGGGTTGAGCGTTGTTCTTGATGTGGAACTTCTTCCCCTGTGGATGGATACGAGGGTTGTATTGTGGAACTTTGAGCATTTTAATTGCTAAGGAGCAACGAGGGAGTTATGCCTAGTGGAGGCCTAGAGTTTGGTTTTGGAGATCTTGATTTGTGGAAGCTACTATCCACCGGGATGTGTAGATTCGAGTATTCGCGGGGAGTTTGGACCGCAATCAATTATCTGGCTGGAAGAACTGTTTATGATCCTTGGCATGCTTTAGGTTTTGCTTCATTGGAGTTGGACAAGGATTTGAGCTGTTGGAAGCAACCGATGAAATTCTTGCTAGTGGAACTAAGGAATTTTGCAATTGGATTATACCCGGTGAAGGTTCAGCGGTGCCTGTATATTGAGTTAAGACGACCACCTGAGAGCCTGAGGATGAGTTGAGGATCTCCTATCCCCATCTATTAGAGATACCCTCCTGAGTTATGGATTTATTCGGGTTTCGAGGACGAAACCCTTTTTAAGGAGGGGAGAGTGTAAAATACCGGAATTTCAGATGGCGCACCGACCTCGCCAGATGGCGTGGTGCGAGTGTAAAATGCATCCCACACTAAGAGAAATCCGACCACTCGGCCCACTACCCGGGCGAGTAAAACACTATATCCAGTAGAAATGAAGTGTGGATGTCTAAAGTAAAATAACCTAGCCCAAGTTGGAGTTTTCTACAGTCTGGCTGAACATGCTGCATATGACGGGGGTGCTAGGTCAAGTTCCAAGATAACAATAATTTTAACCGATAATAGAAAGTATGGAGATGACAAGATCATCGGTAAAATTAGGAATAGAAATTCCTACATTCTAGCATGCTGAACAAGAATTCGCTATCATACAAAGTCCTACAATAGTAGGCTTAACGTACAGTCCATCAATCTTGGAGACAGGCCACCCACCTGAAAGTGCTAACAGTCCGGAGTCGTATAGCTGAGAACACCCAGAAACAGATTTACCAGCACAACCACCAAGCAAACAGTACAATAGCAGTGTTCAATGCATCCTGGGTACAAAAATATCACCCAAAGTTACATTAATTCCATAAAATTCCAAGTTCCACAAATCTGCTGTGAACAGTCCTTTTAAAGCGAAATTTTCACCTGTAAAACAATCTCCAAAAATTCCAATAAAAAAATGAGGGCGATCCTTGCGAAGAGTAGATGTCGATAGAGTCCTTAAACGTCGAATTCCAATGTCCGGATGCGGAGATAAAAATCCGCGAAGACCTTGCTGTCCAGGAATCTCACCAGCAAAATAGGGGCTCAGTAAAGCCTCAAAAACTATGCCAAAAACCCAAATCTAGACGAAACACTCACACACAAAAGTCGAAGATATACCTCTCGTGAATCCAACGCCGCAAAAATCGCCCAAAAATACTATCAGAGTAGCTCTGTGGACCTCTTAGACCGAAATGCGGCGATAACGGGCCTCCAACAGAAAAATCGTCGCTCCGCGCTACGATGCCGAAAACGTCGACGCCGCGGCTTCCAAAAATTCCGGGCCTCTGCCAGAAGATGCGCAACACGAAGATCTCCAACTTTGCTAAAGGGTCCAAAGGTAGGAGAGCTCGGGAAAGGGGGCAAAAAGCCCCAGCAAGCTGCCTATTTATAGGCCCAGCCCGATAAAATCTAGATTTTGGACTTTTGGCCCAAAACCGGGCACCCGGAACTTCCGGGCTGCTACAATAACGGGCCCGGCCCGATACTGTTCACGCCCGGAAAATCCCCAGGGCGCCACGCGTCCACCCAAACAGCAAACAGCTGTTTGGGCCAACCGCGCTGCGCCACGTGGCCGAAACGCGTGCCGACACTTGGCGCCCACGCGCAGGAGCCACGGGTCAGCGCGCCCACGCGCGCCTGTCGGGCACGCAGCCCGAGGCCACCAAACCCCGCCCCGTGGACCGCGCGCACAACATCGCACCAACCACGATCTGCCACGTGTGTGACGCCTCACTTCCCAGAGGGTCACCCATCCTAGAACTACTCTAGCTCTAGCACGCTTAACTCTCACAACCTCTTGGATCTTGCTACCATCCAAAATGCTATAGCCGGGTTATGAGATTTAGTCCTTTTATATCATTTATATATAGGACTAATCCAAATTCCGGGGGTGTCACATTTTTTCCCCCTTTAAGCCCTGACGTCCACGTCAGACTCAAGCACACTCACAAGCACCAGGCGATGTGAGACTCGTCTCGCTAGCCTTAGCCGACCTTGTGGGGAGTTGCACTCCACCCACAACGGTCATTAGCCTGGGAGCCTCGCTCTACCCGCTATATAACCCTGGCTCAGCCGAGACTCATCTCACATTTTCGGCTGGTGAATGGCTCCGATACCAACTATGACGCCCCACTTCCCAAAGGGTCACCCATCCTAGAACTACTCTAGCTCTAGCACGCTTAACTCTCATAACCTCTTGGATCTTGCTACCATCTAAAATGCTATAGCCGGGTTAAGAGATTTAGTCCTATTATATCATTTATATATAGGACTAATCCAAATTCCGGGGGTGTCACAATGTGTCCACCCCCGGTCCACCGTGCACCCGCGCCATTCCCGTGGACCGCGCCCACTGCGCCCGCCAACCGGGAGCCGCCACGTGGCTAGCGCCCGGGTGCACGCCTCCGCGGTGGACCGCGCGCCTCCGCCGCCGCCAGCCGCCGCGCTCCGCCTCCAGCCGCCGCCGCCGGCCGCCGAAACAGTGCTCCAAGACCTCGAAATGCGTGTTTTCGCATCCGGACTCCGAAAAATACAAATAGTCCATCTTGACCGTTTTCGCGCGCTGAATCCAAATCCGAAGTCCGTTTGGCCAAATTCCACTTCTAAAATTTTCCGAAAATTTCCGAAAAAGTGAACTTGATCCATTTTTCGTGCCGGGTCACTTCCTGGGTTCCAATAAGCGCGCAAAAACCTCAATCACCCAAAATGGCCTCCTGTTAAGCAATCTTGCTCCCATTATCATCAGAAATCCATTTTCGGGCCCCGACACGCGCACAAACACTCCCAGAAGCCACTAATCCATCAATAAGCCCTTAAGTTAGGATTCGGGTCCTCACATCCTCCCCCACTAAAAGAAAGTTTCGTCCTCGAAACAAACACGGCTCAAAAGGGAGTTCAAAGCCAAGGGTAAGCATCCAACAACACAGTCTCCAACTCCCCAGTCGCTACACACTCTCCACAAAGCGAGTCCAATAGCTGGATAAACCTCAAAAATTCTCAAAAACTGGGGACAAGGAAAACAGCCAACTCTACGCGTCCAAACTACACGAATTACACTACACAATTAACAAGAAAGGGTAAGGGCCCCACCAGCAGGAGAGTCATCAACCCCCAACTCTCCAATTTAGAAAACAACTGAAATTAGCGAAAAATTCAAAAGTTCCGAAAGACCAGTGCCCTCGCCCCAATCAAACAAGAGCAGGTTCGGGCACCGTCTCCATTTTTGGAGTAGTCTTTCGAATCTTTCGTTCTGTTCGCAAATTTCAGCACAAGGGCGAGAAAAAAGGAGAGAAGTGTTGATGCCGTTCCTGCTGTGGCAACAAAAACGGAAGCTACGATCTATCCGTGCCCCTAAAAGAAAAACACAACTCTATCCGAGACCCCTAGAGACATAACCTCTAGTCCTAGGCGTCACCTACGGTCAACAAGTAGCACCTAACCCAGAGTCGCTGAAGCCGCTGCTGCAGGAAGGATGCCTCGGTGACCTGTGGAAATGATCTCCTGTTGTCCGACTCGCGGAAAGGTCACTGTTCTCAATCCACAATCAATCGTTGCACGATACCGCACCTGCTGGTCCATCCCGTATGCTCGATCTGAGTCGTGGAGCTGTAACCGAACCGTCACACCTGCCGGTGTACTTCCCAAAGTCTCAGCCGTCCTGATCAAGTCCCAAAATTCACCTCTGCTCGTAGGATATTGTGAAGAATCCAATCGCTCATGCATGTGACAAAATTCCTATCCCTTATTCATGCAGAGATGCAAATGCCCTAATATCATGCAAAAGGATGCCGTGGTACCAAAAAGCTCACTCAACTGACTGAAAATAAAACCATACCTGCGGCGATAGGATCTGCTGCTGGGGTGTCCTCCACCAGGGCTGCGTAAACCCGTCCACTGGGTGTTGAAGATCGTCGTCCTGTCTGTCCCGACGTCGTACCCCACTCTGTCTGATGGTGCATCGAAGGGGCTTCTGCTTCCTGAACAGGCAAGGGGGGTGCTATAGCAAGGGGTTGCACTGACAGAATGGCTCGGGGACAAGCTGCTCGAAAATGTCCCAACTCTCCACAAAGGAAACACCGTCCCTGTCTCTGGTCACACTACGACGGTGGATGAGGGCCGCCACAGATGACACACCGCTCACGTCGCTGCTGCCGGAGCTGCTGTCTAGGCTGATACCGCGGCTGCTGTGGGGGTCCACCAGATCTCTGTCGCCCCTGAAACCCACGACCCTCAGAGTGAGATCGTGGAGGTCTCGGAGGTGCCTGCTGACTCGTCTATCCCTCATCAACCGGTGCTGGGCGCTTCGCCCCTGGAATCACTGCGGGAGCTGGAGCCACCTCATCCATTACCGCCTCTCCGCACTCAACGTAAAGCGCCTGCTCCATAGACGCATCCAACGTCTGCAATCTACGCGAACGGATGAACTGATAAATCTCATGGCGCAAACCCCGCTCAAACATATAAATCCGATGCACCTCGTCCCTGGTCGCGTGCGGTACACAGGCCAACAACTGGTTGAAGTCTGCGATATACTCATGCACGGGACGATCTCCCTGGTGGAGATTCTTCAGTTGCTCCTCTACCCTCTGCCTGACGCTCTCCGGAAAAAGGCTCCAAGAAATAGACTGCGGAACTCCGCCCAAGAGAAAAGCTGCGTCCCAGGCGGACCAGCGGGTCGCACACGCCGCCACCAAGCCTCGGCGTTGCGCTCCAAGAAGTGTGTCGCCAACAGCACCTGAAACCGCTCCTGAATTAACAAACTCTCAAAATGACACTCCATAGCCGTGATCCAAGTCTCAGCCTTCCACGGCTCTACACTCAATCCAGAAAAACGGGGTGGATCGAACTGGCGGAACCTCATCAATAGATCCACCACCTCACGCTGCTCTGCAGGGGTCAACTGTCCTGCCGTCCCGGACGGCTGACCACTGGTAACCGGTGCAATAGGGGCTTCCTGTGCTGCTGGTACAACTGGGGGCGTCACAGCTGACTGTACTCTCTGCTCTATCATACGCACCATCCGATCCACGGTCTCCTCCTGATGCCGAAAAGTCTCTAACAACTGAGCCATCTGAGCCCGAAGCTTCTGCACCTCACTCTGCTGACCCTGTGCTAACTCCTCCTGCTCAGACCCTTGGGAGGAGGAAGGCTGAGAACGCGTCCGCATCCTGCATCGGGGAGGCATCGTGCCCACCTGCAATCCACATGTAAATATCTGGACAGCACCAAACAACACTCGACCCAATCCAGCGAAAGTCTAAGACATGTCATCCATTCCATAGCATTATGTTGTCTGCAGCCAACATAATCGCTTAGGAGAATAAACATGCCAATCACTCATCCCATCCCTTGGGAGAGGTAATAAAACTCAATCAGGACTTTCGCTAAAGTCACGACTCTCACGTAGTCATCCTAATGTCCAACCATAAGCCTAGGGTTTCTAAGTTCTCAATGACCTAAAACATAGGCTCTGATACCACTCTAATCTATCACGCCTCGGGGTCGAAACTGCGCCCCGGGCTCGCTAACAAATCCGCCGCCCATACGGTGAACCCCGTATAGACGAAGCGTCTAACCTGCAAAGAAAGATGCTATACTAAACAAATATCAGAGCTGGAAGTAAACTGCTAGAAATAAAATATATACAACACGAAGTCCTCACCAAAAGTACATAAGTCTCTCAGAATAAAAACAGAAGGTACAACTCTATACCTCACTACAAGGTCTCTCAAACAAGTAACTCTCAAAATGTAAAAAGTGGGTACATCTACTCTCTGGACGACGACGACGACGACTGGTAGGGAACTAGCTCGCGACTCCCTTACCTCGATCTGAAGAAACAGCAGCTGGAACAGCAGGAACAGGAGTAGAAGTCCCTGGGGAAAAAGACACCACGACGGGTGTGAGAACTACATCCCACAGTAGTTCTCAGTGGGTGCCGTCAACAAGCCCAACGGTCTGCCCACTAAGTCTACTAGAGGCATGAAGTAACAAATAAAATACAGAAGTAAAAAGCTGGAAATGAATAACCCTACAGCTACCATGCCCCTATCTAGATGCTCAAAAAGTGGCACAGATGAAAAACATGATGCAACTACTAACTCTCAAGTATAGTCACCCAATCTATACTGACTGCCTCATAGGGTCCAGTCAAACCTGCGCCTACCTACTGCCGCACATCCTCAACAGGACGGGTCTACCGTAGGTATGTCCGTAGCTGCCAAAACTGGCTCAGCCAGAGGGACACAAGCATCGACAAGTCGCGATAGAAGAGCTCAATCTCAACGCCGGTACAACAACCCGGTCTCGCCTACTCTGGAGTGGCACTCGAGGGGCGCGACCCACACGAGTAAAGTATCCGCGCATCTCTGTCGAGCACAAATGTGGCTCATGCAGGCTATGATCCAAATCCTCGATCAACAAGATCGGCTATAACCAACAATCACTGTCTCACTCAATGGCTAGAAATACTCACAGCCGGGACTACCGTCTACCCGACGGCTCCCACAACAGAACACCAAACTCAGGAAGAACCGACAGTATAAGGGTACGAAAATCCTGATAGGTCGGTGCCTAGAACCCTATCAAACAAGAACAGACTCCAGGCTCCGCCTATCGAGGTCCCCGACCCCCTTACAGTTCGGGAACACAACAACCTCTGTACAACACGCGGAGGACACCAACCAGGGCCCGAAAGTTCCGGAAGACCAACACCTACAACCCTATCAAACAAGAACAGGTCCTAGGCTCGGCCCCCGTGGCTTTCGTCCCGAAAATAGGAACGGCCCCTAGAACCCAGATCACCCAATCTCTCTCGGGTGAGGAAGTTGTAACAAAACGATGACAGTTATTACTGAAAATTATTTTAATCTGAGAAATCCAAATTTAATATATTTTAGGTCTTTTAAGAAAATTTGGTTTAAATAAATTTTATTTTCCAAACCCCGAAGGGCTATTGCCATCACCCAAATCAAACAAGAACAGGCTCCAGCGACCCCTCGAGATTTGGAAGAAAATATTAATTTACAGAAATCATGTGTGTCTAAAAACAGTCTGGGTCCTAGGTCCTGCTGACACTGGTAAACGACTGCCACTAACCCAGTGGCGACAAATAAAACATCTTGGGACCGCCGTTTATCCAAACGGCTCCCGCCACAGATGAACGATCCAACTACATCTACCAGACTCCACTCTGCTCCTAAGCACGAGTGTAAAATGCATCCCACACTAAGAGAAATCCGACCACTCGGCCCACTACCCGGGCGAGTAAAATACTATGTCCAGGAGAAATGAAGTGTGGATGTCTAAAGTAAAATAACCTTGCCCAAGTTGGAGTTTTCTATAGTCTGGCTGAACATGCTGCATATGACGGGGGTGCTAGGTCAAGTTCCAAGATAACAATAATTTTAACAGATAATAGAATGCATGGAGATGACAAGATTATCGGTAAAATTAGGAATAGCAATTCCTACATTCTAGAATGCTGAACAAGAATTCGCTATCATGCAAAGTCCTACAATAGTAGGCTTAATGTACAGTCCATCAATCTTAGAGACAGGCCACCCACCTGAAAGTGCTAACAGTACAGAGTCGTACAGCTGAGAACACCCAAAAACAGATATACCAGCACAACCACCAAGCAAACAGTACAATAGCAGTGTTCAATGCATCCTGGGTACAAAAATATCACCCAAAGTTACATTAATTCCATAAAATTCGAAGTTCCACAAATCTGCTGTGAACAGTCCTCTTAAAGCGAAATTTTCACCTATAAAACAATCTCAAAAAATTCCAATAAAAATATGACGGCGATCCTTGCGAAGAGTAGATGTCGATAGAGTCCTTAAACGTCGAATTCCAATGTCCGGATGCGGACATAAAAATCCGCGAAGACCTTGCTGTCCAGGAATCTCACCAGCAAAATGGGGCTCAGTAAAGCCTCGAAAACTGTGCCAAAAACCTAAATCTAGATGAAACACTCACACACGAAAGTCGAAGATATACCTCTCCTGAATCCAACGCCGCAAAAATCGCCCAAAAATACTATCGGAGTAGCTCTGTGGACCTCTCAGACCGAAATGCGGCGATAACGGGCCTCCAACAGAAAAATCGTCACTCCGCGCTACGATGCCGAAAACGTCGATGCCGCAGCTTCCAAAAATTCCGGGCCTCTGCCAGAAGATGCGCAACACGAAGATCTCCAACTTTGCTAAAGGGTCCAAGGGCAGGAGAGCTCGGGAAAGGGGGCAAAAAGCCCCAGCAAGCTGCCTATTTATAGGCCCAGCCCGAAAAAATCTAGATTTTGGACTTTTGGCCCAAAACCGGGCGCCCGGAACTTCCGGGCTGCTACAGTAATGGGCCCGGCCCGTTACTGTTCACGCCCGGAAAATCCCCAGGCCGCCACGCGTCCACCCAAATAGCAAACAGCTGTTTGGGCCAACCACACTGCGCCAGGTGGCCGAAGCGCGTGCCGACACGTGGCGCCCACGCGCGGGAGCCGCAGGTCAGCGCGCCCACGTCGAGCCCACGCGCGCCTGTCGGGCACGCAGCCCAAGGCCACCAAACCCCGCCCCGTGGACCGCATGCACAACACCGCACCAACCACAATCTGCCATGTGTCCACCCCCGGTCCACCGTGCACCCACGCCATTCCCGCGGACCGTGCCCACTGCGCCCGCCAACCGGGAGCCGCCACGTGGCCAGCGCCCGGGTGCACGCCTCCGCGGTGGACCGCGCGCCTCCGCCACCACCAGCCGCCGCGCTCCGCCGCCAGCCGCCGTCGCCGGCCCCTCTCCGGCCGCCGGAACAGTGCTCCAAGACCTCGAAATGCGTGTTTTCGCATCCGGACTCCGAAAAATACAAGTAAGTAGTCCATCTTGACCGTTTTCGCGCGCTGAATCCAAATCCGAAGTCCGTTTGGCCAAATTCCACTTCTAAAATTTCTCGAAAATTCTCGAAAAAGTGAACTTGATCCATTTTTCGTGCCGGGTCACTTCCTAGGTTCCAATAAGCGCGCAAAAATCTCAATCAACCAAAATGGCCTCCTGTTAAGCAATCTTGCTTCCATTATCATCAGAAATCCATTTCCGGGCCCCGACACGCGCACAAACACTCCCAGAAGCCACTAATCCATCAATAAGCCCTTAAGTTAGGATTCGGGTCCTCAAACTGCTGTTCCGGCTTAGCTCGCGCAGTGACAGCTCATCGAGGTGAGGACGTGGCCGAGTAGTTCTTTACCAGCATTGAGAGTCAGAGGTAGATGTACCCTGTATATGGTTTGATTACTCTTTTGTACTGGACTTTCTGAGAGATCTGTGAGGTAGTTTTATTTTACATAGGGTGTGAGACTATGTATTGAGGATGTTTATTTATTTCAGATGTTCAGTTTGATTTCAGTAGCTATTAGTTTCTTTTTCAGCTCTGATACATGTTTAGCTATAGATCTTTTGTAGGGTAGACGCTTCGTCTGTACTGCAGTTTTCGTACAGATGGCGGATCTGTTGGCGAGCCCGGGTCATAGTTTCGACCCCGGGGCGTGACATGTAGTGACCCAGATCCTCGTGTAGCTTTCGCCCTGATTCGTGCTGTGAAACACCTATTATTGGTGTGTTGGGGCCGCAACACGTCAAATGGATGTATTGGATGGACTCAGTGAGGGTTTTGGATCAAGCCTGTCTTTCGACTGCTTTTGTCGAATTGTAGAAGTGATTTCAGGCTGATTGGAGGCCGTATTTGGATTCAGTGCGGAAAAATGCTTGAACACGGCTATTTACTTGTATTTTTCTGAGTCTGGATGCCCAAAAACGGACACCCGGAAGTTTTCTGTGTAAAATGGTGCACGGGGGGAGCCATGGACCGGCCAGGTGACACGTGGCGGCCTGTCATTGGCCGGCGCACGCTGTCTGGTCCACGGGGACTAGGCACTGGTGCATGGTGGACCGGCGGGGACGCGTGGCAGCCGCCTATTGGTGGGTTCACGCTGCACGGTCCACGGGGTCGAGCGGCCCAGTGCATGGATCGGGGTGCGCCACGTGGCGGCCCCGGATACGCTGGCTCAGGCGCGTGCGGTGCACGCAAGGCCGTGCGTCAGCGGGCCGTACCGCATGCGTGGCAGGCGGTGGCAGGTGGCATGCGGTGAGTGGCAGGGCGACGGCTGGCGTGGCGGGCACGACGCTGGCGTGGCGCACGCGTGCGCCACGTGGCGGCCCGGCATTGGCGAGCGCCACCCACCCCGCCGCTGCGCCAGGGCCACATGGCGTGCGCCAGTTCGCCGGGCGCCACTGTCCCCTGTTCGGGGACACGTGCCGCGCCCGGGTGAATTCGGGCGCTCGTTGTTGGGCCGGGCCGGGCGCAGATTCGGCGCCCGAATCCGCGAGCCTTTTTTGGGCTGGGCTGGGCCTTAAATACCCCCCTCCCCTCTTTCTTTTCTATTTTTTGGGCTTTTTGGACCCCTTCTCTGAGAGAGCCCTATAGGAAAGTTGTTCCCCTTTATGTTCTTCATCTCGTGGAGGATCCCCAGGATTTTTGGATGCACGGCAGCGGCGATCTCGGTTTTACGGTGCGCTTCGACGTTTCCCTTTTTCGGCTCGTTTTCGTCGCTTTTCGATCCGAGAAGTCCCTTGTGCAGCCCCGAAGGAGTTTTTCGACAATTTTTGCGACAGCGTGTTCCTGAGAGGTAAGGCTTCGTTTTCTGTGTTGGTCGTTTCACCTCATTCTGGGTTTTTGGCACGGTTCCCGAGGCATATTTGACCCTATTTGCTGTGGTGAATTTCTGGACAGCGCGGACTTGTTTGATTTATATCTTGGCCTACGAGCATCGGATCAGGGCGTATGAATACTCGTTTTGGATCTACTCGTCGCAGGGAACCCAACCGTGATTTTTTTGGATTTTTCGGAGGATTGCACAGAGGTGAAAATTCCTTATTTTCCGTGCTGTTTGGAAAAACAGCAAATGCTGTTTTTGGTGTTATTATTTACACCGGGTGCGATCTATTTTGCAGTACTTCACTGTTTCTGGTGGGTTGCGGAGTTAGAGGACTGCGGACAGCGAGGAGCCTTTTTGGGTGTGGATTGCGCATTTCGAGGTGGGTGGTTGTTGCATACCTCAAATTTTGACTTGCTCACTACGTTTATTAGAGAATTCCCCATATTGGACTTATTGATTGATCACCCCTTGACATCCATGCTTAAATTAATATAAATGTGAGCCTATCATGTGAGACTAATCTTGTGGACATTCCATGTTGGGAATAATATTGGAAAAATACTATTGTGGAAACATGATTGTGGGGATATTTAGTGGTGATAATTAACATGCCATGTTAGCAAATAGACTTTTGTGAAAATTGCTTAAATAGAACAGAATGACATATTTATGTGCGGATACTACTTTGATGATTTATTATGGATCATGAATTATAGACATGTGCAGTTGGTTAGTGATTTTGGCATGATGGTTATATCTATACGGCACTATTATTTGATACACATGTGGAACTACTATTTGATACACTCTCTTTCATCTTTCATGAGGACATTTGCATGCTTGTATGGACATCTAGATAGGCCACTATTTATTGCTACACTATCATATTGGGACTTAACTTAGGAGAAACCATGTTGCGTTGTTCTCCTTTTTATTCAGATGCACGATTCATGTTGTTCGGGTTCGAGCAGGGGTTTGGGATAGTGTAGTTGAGGCCATTGAGTTTAGGACAGGTTAGACTCGATTATGGATTGTGGGGCAGTGTGGTAACCGCGGACATTAGGCGGTTGGCCAAATGTTGATTACTTTATCAGATTTTGGACTTATAGGGTATTGCGGCGACCACGGACATTGGGCGGTTGACCGGACGTTTACTATTGCATCAAATTGGGGATCAGATTTTTTTAGTGGATGGATTTTCCCACTTTGATCATAGTCATGATCCAGTCCTGTTATATTGTGATACTTGTTACAGAGATACTTTACTCATGTGGGTCGCTCTCCTCGAGTGCCACTCCGAAGTGTGCGACCGTGCCGGACAGAAGCCGCTCTATTACTTATTTTGGGATACGACCGTACCAGTCAGAAGTCGGTCTGTATCCCGCGGTTGAGTTCTTGAGTTTGACAGCAGAGTAGGCAGTGCCAGTTCTTACTGGTGTTTAGATTGGGTTTATTCAGGCTGGCACATTCACTGATACATTTATTTAGTTATTCCTCCTGGCATTGCATTTAGATGCATAGTAGTGGTAGCTTTTCTTTATCAGCGGTTTTTATAGCTCACCACCTCTCCTTTTCTTTTGCCTCTGGTAGACCTAGTGGGCACGTCAGAGTTTGAGGCTTTACCCACTAGGGGAGGCTACTGTTTTTATAGTAGTTCTCACTCACATTGTCCTTTTTCCTTTTTCTCCCATTGTTTTTGCAGAGTCCTCTGCGGGAGTTGCTGGGCCATCAGCGGCAGATCGAGGTAAGAGGATAGCGGATTAGATAGATCATCTGCCCCGACCGTGAGATTAGCTGGACTTTTGTTGTACCCCCTTTTGTATCTCAGGCTGTTGTGTTTTACTTTTGGGTCTGGCTTTAGCCAGCAGGTTGTATTTACTCAGTGAGTTGGGAGTTTATTGTACCTTTACACCTGTATCTTTTTTCCAGTCTGAGATTATTTATAGTTCTTTTAGTTCAGCTATGTTTTTATGCTCTTTATTTTATATCTTATATCTGAGTATGTTACCAGCACTTCGTGTACGCGGGAAATCCCATGTGCACGGTGGATCTGTAGACGGGCCTGGGTTCTAGCCTACACACGGGGCGTGACACCTCATCCATGCAAGAATAAATCAGGATGTCATCAATAAAGACTACCACAAACTGGTCCAAGTAGGGTTTGAAAGTTCTATTTATCATGTCCATAAATGCCGCTGGGGCATTTGTAAGCCCAAAGGGCATAACTGTAAACTCGTAATGGCCGTAACGAGTTCGGAAAGCTGTTTTCGGGACGTCCTCTCCCCGGACCCTGAGCTGGTGGCAGCCGGACTGTAAATAGATTTTAGAGAACACCGTTCCACCCTGCAATTGGTCGAACAAGTCGTCAATCCGAGGCAAAGGGTATCTATTGTAATGTACTAGATTTTTGGTATATAAATAAATATAAATAAAAATAGTATGAAATACTATTTTTATTGAATTTAGAGAAGTGAAGGATGATCTGGAAGTGAATTGGGCTGAAATCGGATTAAAAATGAGGCTTCTAGAATTTTATGTGAAAAGTGGGCCCAGATTTTTAGCAGAAAATTCACAGTGTCAGAAAATTTCGAGAAAATTACGGGAGGTCCGTAATTATGTTTTAAGGCCACAGTAAAAGTTTCGCGTTGATCGGAAAACCAGGCAGTGTGAACGGGGTCCGCCAGCAATTCTGAATACAGCGAGACTTTTAGTTACCTAGAAAGGGTCCAAACTGAAAATTTAAAGTACCTTGTGATAAATCAAGTCAAAATGTGGCTGCCTGTCAAATTTGAGCGAAAACGGGCGAAAACGGATGAAAACGGGCAAAATCGGAGTTAGGCCAAACTTCTGGGCGCCCGAAAGCGCCCGAAAGTTGTTTCTGGGTGCCCGAAAATTACTGTAGCAGGCCGGCTTTTATTGGCTGCAGCGAACTGGGCTGCACTGTTGCGAACCCGGTTCACTGTAGCAGCCCGGTTCGGGCTTGGGCCAGCGCCCGAATCTACTGTAGCAGCGCCCGAATTCCGAGTGGCACGGATCCCGAGGCAAGTGGCATGGATCCCGAGGCAAATGGCACGGATCCTGAGGCACGGCACGCGCGCACGACGCGCAGGAGCGCGCGGCTCGAGGCGCGGGGGGCAGGTGGGGCGTGCCATGTGGCGGTGCCCCATTGGCCCGAGCTGCCGAGGCGATAGGCGCGCGTCGGGAAGACGCGCGGCCCCTGTCGCGTGTCAGCGGGGGCAGGCCACGTGTCGGGCCCCCATTCGCCGGTCAGCCGTGATGTGACCGGCGATGTGACCGGCGATGTGACCGATCACAGACTCACGGGGGCGCGGGATGCCACGTGTCGGCGTCCCATTGGCCGCGCCGTGCAACGTGACGCGTGAGGCGACACGTCGCAGGCGCGGCGTTGACGCGCGGGCCCACGTGCGGCTACTGTAGCCACCCGAAACCATGATTCGGGCGCCCGAATCATGCGCCCGAATCGGGGATTTCGGCCTATAAAGGGCCGAAATGCCCCATTTCTTTTCATTTTCTCCTTTTGCTCCAAACCGAGCGTCCAAGGGAGGGAGGGGGGATTTCGTGGTGGGTTTTTTTTGGGGGGTGCCGCGAGCACGCCGAGGACCCCGTGGTGCGCGCGCAAGGTATTCCAAGAAGCGGGATGAACGCGTGTGCACGCGTTGGAAGGCGCGACGATATCGAGATAGTCTTCGCTCGTCATTTTTGCGGTGTTTTTGACACAGTTTTAAGATTTCCCTTTTTGGATTTTGGATTTGACCCCATGCCCATGTGCATGTCAGGGACCATGATTTACTTTGTCGTTTTGCTGCGCGAGGTATCGCCGGGCATTTCGGGATACACCGTTTTGCGTGCGAACCCAAGGAATGTGCACCATTTGGCATGAAAGCTCAAAGATCGTGCATCGTTTCGTGTGCAACCTTGAAGGAAGATGTGTGTCGTTTTGCGTGTAAACCCGAGGTACGTGCATCGTTTTGCGTGCAGGTTTGGATAGCGTGCACCATTTTGTGTGCAGACTTTGATGATGTGCACCGTTTTGCATGCAGACTTGAAAGGCGAGCACCGTTTTGCGTGCATCCTCAAAAGAAGACGTGCATCGTTTTGAGTGCAGACTTGGACGACGTGCACCGTTTTGCGTGCAACCTTGAAGAGGCGAGAAAATCGCGGGGATACCAATTGAAAGTGTCTACAAGCAATTGTGGGCAACGCAAGGTGGGGGATTCTACCGCAATTGGGTGACCTCTCCCCTTTTTCCTCTGCTTTTGATTTAGAAACATTATAGTAGCATGTTAGAGGCATTAGGGAATCATGATAACAATCTGGGTATGACCCAAATTGAGATTTATGATGAACACAAATGAAAAGTGCAATTTTTAGTTGCCAAAAAGGAGATGATAAATTTGCATGTTCAGATGAACATAGAGGAAAATGCAAATTTTGATTTATAAATTGCATGTGTAAATGGACATAGAGAATAGTGGCCTTTTCTAATTATCAAAAATAGAAGATAAACTTGCATTCGTAGATGGATACAGATGAAAACGTGGAATTTTCTAATTTGCCAAATATGATGATATTTGTATGCGTAGATGATAAATATTATTTATGATTGAGATGGAAATAATTGCATGCGTAAAAAGGGATTAATTGTTTATGATTGTGATCATGTTAGGGTGTAACCCTAGGAACCATGTAAAAACACAAGGGAAAAGAGTATGTTTGGTAGTAAAACTAGGAGAAAATCTAGATTAAGGGTTTAACGAGTGGCATGATATCCTAGGAGTTAAACCTAGATGAACGAGTGATATTGTTTTAGGGGATAACCTAAGGTTGAGAATAGATTATTTAACATAGAGTCAAGAAACTCTAGGTTAAACATGATATGGAACTTAGGTAAAGGAAACCTAAAATGAACTAGTGGAGTTTAAACTCACAGATAATGGGTAATAGAGTCAATGAACTCTAATTTAAAGTGAAAGAGGAAATAGAGTTAATAGACTTTAGGCCAAATGTAACTGAAAGTTAACAATGTCCTTGGGACATAGTGAAACCCTAAGGTTATGAACATAGGGTTAAGAGATAAAGAATGAGCAATTTGAGTTAAATGAATGAAAGAGAAATGTTTAAGGGTCCAAGAGACTCTAGTGACCCGTGTGGCAAGACCTAGGGTAAAGAATAAATTAATGAAAAAGGCAGAGTTTAAAAGAAAGTTAAAAGTGGCTAAAAAGCAAAAAGAAAATGCAAATGGTGCCCCTGGTTGTGAGACCCTTCCAAGGGGAATCGGATGTGGTACTCCTTCAAGTGGCCGATTAACTAAAGAAAAGTGTATAAGTGGAAGATAAGCTAAAAGGCTTGAAAGAAAAAAAAACAGATTGCCACTGGCAATGTGAGCTATAAGCAAGCTCGAATAAGAAAGAAAAAGCAAGTGCTTAAGAGTAAAGAGACTTTCATTTCACCCTTGGAGGAATGGACCTAGGACAAGGGTTGAATGAATAAAAGATAATGCTTAATAAGCATAATAAGCTAAAAGGTTAAGTGAATAAGAATGCATAAAATGTAAAAAGGGACTAAATCTCAAAATGAAAGAAAAGAAAAGAAAAGATAAAGATGGACGCACCACGGGGGTAGAACTCGTATTGGAGGATATTGGTATGGACCACCTCCTGGGCAATGACCCTTATGAAAGAGTTCCCCGTGGGCGGGGTAACACTTGCGGGTGTTATCAGCAACCTTAGAGATTCACGTCTTGTGGTAGCATGACTACCGGGCTGGGGCCCTTTGGGCAAGAATCTCCGAGGGTTTAGCAACTTGAATTAAAACACAATAATGTGAAAGAATAAAGAGAAAATAGAGTGGCCAAAGTGGCCGGGGGTTAGTTTAACCCTGTATACAGCGGCATAGTGGCCGAGTTGTGGATGGTATAGCCTCGTATGGCCGGACAGAGGAGTATTGGATCGATGATTATACACAGATAGTGTAGTAATATATTATATGCATATCAGCATTTTAATATTGAGGTTTATAGTTTTCCTAGCATTCTATTATTAGTGCTTCCATTGGACCAAGTGGTGTAGGACATTCTTTCTCGGTGGTTGAACCCACTAGGAACTTTGTTGTAGTTCTCACACCCGCGGGTGACCATTTTTCCAGGTCCGGATACAGTGGTCGAGACAGACGACAGGGGCAAGGGCCCAGCAGCATAGAGACCTAGAGGGTCTAGGAGATGTACCTTTTTATATTTTGAGTGAACTATGTATTGTGAGGAAAAGATGTAAAAATTTGTAATATTATTTAGTTGCAAGTTGAGAGATGTAAAATGTAATAAAGTTGTATTATGTTCACTCTTGTATGCTTTCATTTACAGTTTAACTTATTGGTTATTGAATAAAAGTTTTAAATTAGTAGTGATTTTTAGTACTCTGATATTGAGCTTCTGCATACACTTGATGTATTATTTTGGATATTACCGTTCCTTTTGGGTAGTGAGAGGTCATACTCGATTGGCGGGTCTGTTGGCGTGGCCGAACTGTACAAATTGGCGGTCTCGGGGTGTGACAGATTAGAGTGGTATCAGAGCCTAGGAATAGTCCTAGGTGGTTAGCAAACCTTAGGGAAACCCTAGGGATTAGCACGAAAGAGTGTGTGGATTATTGGGCGAAAGTACTTGATTGGGTATTGTTGTTCCCAAAAAGGGTGTTGAGACTGATCGATGGTGATGAGCTTTCATTCTTCGGACATCTACATTGGCGACCGACAACGTAATGTTGGAGATGAAAGGGAGTGCCCTCTTATACTTTTGCATGATTGGGTCGATGAGCCTTTTTACTGGTATTTAGTTTACGCATTGCTCAAATGGCTAAATTTGGGCTAATCGTTTCGTGGTGGTGTGCATATTAGCAATGACACCACGTAGGGAGACGCGCTTGTCTCGACTCGAGCCACGAGAGGGCTCTGGGTCGAACAAGGTACACGAGCTGCGATAGCAGGTGGCCGCACTTATTGGTGTGGTCCAGCAGCAGACCGAAGCTTCTTGCCGACAAGCGGAAACTTCCCGCCGGCAGGAAGGCGAACTCCGGCGTCTAGTGGGGGCGTCGAGGCGACAGACGGAGCAGATTGGTAGGCTCCAGTGGCTAATAGCGCAGCAGGCTGAGGCTGTATAAACGACGCATGAGCGTACGTCGTCGCCGCAGTAGGGGCTACAGTAGAGAGAGCGGCAGTGGCTGCCAAGCTTATGCCGGCGCGCCCTGCACCTACAGCAAGAGGTGTTATAAGCGGGTGTCAGCTAGTTTGCTGGCAAAGTGTGACTAGTGAGGTCCGGGAGAGAACGACTCAAGAGACATTGGTGATTGCTATGTTGCGAGCCAAGTTACTATGCCCGAAGGGTTAGGGCAAGAATGACTTACGGGCTGGGGTGGCGAAAATTCGCCCCGATGACGGTAGTGACCGTGTGTCGTGTCGATTGTGGCTGAATTGCCGCATAGTAGGGTTGGTGAGGCCCAGAGTAGGCTTCAAGAAGATGCGAGGATCTCTCGATAGAGCGGGAGTTTTATGGCGCCGCATAGTAGTCTGATGGATCGGTGTAACGGCAAGTGTTGCCACCGTAAGGTCCGCGTGTTAATCACCGGGATTGGTGAATCGTTGTTGTGGTGCCTCAACCTAGTTGGGAGAGGTGCACAAGAGCCATAGGTGTACTTAAGCAAATCGCTTAACACTGTGGATTTTGCGAGTTAGCGTGGGGGCGGAGGACACCCAACTGCTTGGGTGCTCATGGAACACAAGTATTGTTTAGCCAGAGAGAGCTAGTAAGGTGGCACCTTAGCTTTTGCTAAGTGTCACGAGAGCCGATAGGGAGTTCAGGTCGTAGAGTGACGACTAGTGAGTGGGTTTTTGCTCAGTGGAGCGTAGTAGTCGCGTGGCGACGATTAGTGGATTCGCTGTAGAATACCGGGATTTCGTATAGTGCACCGACCTCGCAAGATGGCGTGGCGCGGAGAAATCGCCTCGAGCAAGTTCCACATGTGTCTTCAATTGAGTTCGGGGAGAGTCAGATCGACGCGGAAGCCCCAGCTTGAATCGGAGTTTTCCGGGCTTGTGCGCCGTTAGAGGACTGGTTTTGTTGAGCCCCGTCTACACAGTGGTGCGCAGAAAAATTGAGAAATACTTTGAACAGGTGTATTTTATGATTACAGCGGAGTTCGGGAGGTTCCGGACTGACGCGGAGGACCCGAAGGCGAAAAGTGAGTTGGAACTGACAATTTTGGAGCCGGTTTTTGGATTGAGCACACCAACTCCACAGTTGAGCTTTTTGAGTTGGAAAAGTTTTGGACATGTGTATTTTCATATTACAGCGGAGTTCGGAAGGTTTCGGACTGGTGCGGAGGCCCCGAAGCCAAAAAGTGAGTTGAAGTTGGCTAAATTGAATTAATTAATTAATTAATTTAATTAGTTAATTAGCCTGAGATGATAAAAAAAAAAAGAGAGGGTTTTGATCTGGATTAGAGGTTGCTTGTAGGGATATTTGGATTAATTAAATATCGTATTTATTATCTACTACAGCTGCCATGCACTGACCACCTTAATTAATTAGCACCCTTAATTAAGTTGTGCCACATCATCTTCATCCTCTTCCCTACAACAGAGTAAATGAAAGAAAACAGAGGAAGAGTAGAGAAGGAGAGAAGGAAGCAAGAGAAGAAGGAAAAGAAGGAAAAGAGAGAAGAAGAGTAAGAAAAGAGAAGTAATGGTGCTTGAGGTTGGATTTTGACCCCTGCTAGAAGCCGAGAGGAGTCGAGCGGAGCGTGCGCGTCGATCTCCAAGCAAGGTAAATCTATGTAGCAGTTTTTTTGGAAGCTTGGATTAATGTTTATTTTTATGGATTTGAGTTTGGCTTGGGTTATGGAGGTATTTGGTGGTTGGATTTTGGTGTGGGGTGTTAGCTGTCCTCGGTTGGCAAGCAGTAGGGGGGGAGCGCGTAGCAGCGGGCGCACAGCGCGTAGGCGCGGGCGCGCAGGCGCGGGGGTGCAGCACGCAGCGGGCAGCGCGCGCGCGCTGCGGGCCAGGGCACCGCGCGGCGGGCCCAGGCGCTGCGCGGCAGCTGCGGCAGCATGGCGCGGCAGGCCTAGGTGCTGCGCAGGCAGCGCGCAGCGTCGCGGCAGGGCGCCGCGCGGCTTGTGTCTGACGGCGCCGTGCGGGCAGCAGCAACGGCAGCGCAGCGCGCTGTTTTGTGCGGCCGCAGTGTGCGGCGTGCGCGCGGGATTTTCGTCGGCCGGGCTGTGGTTGCCCGGGGTGTCGCGTGGATTTTTGTGGGCCGTTTTTGACGTGGTTTTTCCCCTTTTTGCTCTCACATGACGACGTCAAGTGTGCGGTTTTCGGCGAGGTGCCGTGCGGAGTCGGATCGTGTGCGTGACTCGCAGTTTTACCTGAGTTGGTCGATTATGAGTGTAGTGGGGACTGCAGATGTTGGTTTTTTTTTGTGATTTTTTTCTTATGTGGCAGTTATTAATGGTAGTGTGTAGGGGTGAAATTAAGGGTTTGTGTATATGTGAACATTAATTATTGTGTGCATGGGAGCATGTAGGGGGTAAGTGGATTTATGTGGGTGTACAGATGCAACTTGAGTGTGTGGGTGTATTTGTGCAATTGTGGTTAAGTGCACATTATTTTTAGTTGTGATGGGAGCTTATAAGAGTTTGTGTTGTGGGAATTTTATTGTGCTGAAGTTTTGGTGTTTTGGGTGGCTGTAAGCTGATGGTGGACTTGAGATAAGTTGTGAGCACTTGTTGTGGTGTGCTGAGCCTTGGTGTGCACTGTGAGTAGGCAATGAGTGAGCCTAATGTGCGCAAGATTTTTTTTGTATGGAATCGTGAATTTTTTCTTTACTCGAACTTCCGGGGATTTTTTCGGCTATGCGGCTTTGTGCGCGCGCGCGGCGCGTTTTTCGGAGTTTCGTCAGTTCGAGGTTTCGGCACTTCACCGACTTCAGCGTTGCCTGCAGAAAGCGAATCTAGGTCGGTTGGAATTTCTCCAAAATTTATGGAATGCCCTTTAAAGCAATTGAATGCAAGTTGATCATGCTTATTATATTATTTTCTTTGTAATTAAATCTGATAGTTGCCTAGAATTTTCCGAAAAATTTATTAGAGCCCCAGATTATTTTTAGCATATTCCTGATGTTTTATGACACTAGATTTCATGTTTGGTTTGCATCATAATTGCACCCTGATCGTTTTAAAAATCGAGAAACCCCGTTTTAAGAAAATTCTGCATTTTTAAAGATGGTTTTTAAATCATGAGTTCGCCAGAGGTAGGGCTTTGGTTCAGGGTGCTTTTGACCTCGTGCCTGGGGGCCGAGGGGTCTCTTTTTGAGTTTTCGAGTTGAGTTCTAGTGCCATGTGAGTTGAGTTTCCTTTAGGAGATTGAGGTGATTGTTCCAGATCATGGAGTATGTTTTCCTGATTAGTTGTAGAGGTGGTTCTCCGACTTAGCTTTGAGAGTTTTGGGGTTCTGGCAGATCGAGTCGTGGAGGTTTTCCGACTTAGCCATGGGTTGTTCATTATCAGATTGAGTCGTAGAGGGTTCTCCGACAGATTATGTGAGGTTCGGGCATTTCCAGATTGAGTCGTGGAGTATTTTTCCGACTGAGTTGTGAGAGTTTGAGCATTGAGTTTTCGATCTGTTTGATCGTGGATCATAGCCTGCATGTGCCGCTTATTGAGACAGTTGAGACTGATGAGATACTTGAGCTCGTTGGAGTCACTCCCCTCGAGTTACGCCCTGGGTGCGTGTTGATGATGAGATGAGGATGCGCCTAGTTGATATACTAGTGGTCGCTTGATACCCCTGGCCGAGTTACCATGAGGTCACTTTGCGTGAGATTGAGATAGTCAGTTTAGGACGCCCCACGTAAATCCCGTCCTCATGTGGATGCGTGGTAGTGGGCAGGTGCGTACCTAGATGACAGGCGCAGGCTGGACTGAGCCAGTTTTGGCAGTCATTGAAATTGGGTGATATGAGCGGGTGGTTACATATTATGTTCTTAGATGGATCTTTCCTTTGAGCATTGATACTGAGGCACTTTTAGCAGTAGCGAGTGTATGCATAGTATGCGTTGGGTAGAGTTTCCCTTTTGAGCATGATGGTTGGGACATTTTAGCTGTAGCTTTCATTCAGCTTACCTTTTATCTATCTATCTATTTGCATACCTATCTGTTTGCCTCCAGTAGACTTAGTGGGCATACCGTGGATATTGGTGACGGTACTCACTGGGATCTACCTTCTGCAGTAGATCTCACACCCGTTGCGGTGACAGGTTAATGAGGTTGCTGTTCCGGCTTAGCACGCGCGGAGACAGCTGATTGAGGTGAGGACGTGGCCGAGTAGTTCCTTACCAGCATTGAGAGTCAGAGGTAGATGTACCCGGTATTTTTATGATTCCACTTTTGTACTGGACAGTCTGAGAGATCTGTAAGGATTGTTTTCATTTTCTTAGCTGAGAGACTGTGTATCGAGATTTTATTTATTTATATCAGATGTTCAGTTGATTTTTGTAGCTATTAGTTCTATTTCAGCTCTGATACATCTTTAGCTATAGATCTCTTTTGCAGGTTAGACGCTTCGTTTGTGCGACAGTTTCCGTACAGACGGCGGATCTGTTGGCGAGCCCGGGTCGCAGTTTCGACCCCGGGGCGTAACAGATTAGGATGGTATCAGAGCCTAGGAATATAGATCGTTGAGGACTTAGAGGCTCTAGGCTATTGGTTGGACAGTAGGATGACTGTCGTGAGATACGTGACTTTAGCGAGAGTCCTGATTGAGTCTGTACCTCCCCTAGAGGATTGGGGCGAGTGATTTTACATGTTATTTCTCTAAAGGCGATTATGTTGGCTGCAGACAACATAATGCTTTAGTATGGGTAACATGTTATAGACTTTCGCTTAATTGGGTGGAGAGAGTTCTTGGTCCTAATGTTTGTTCTGTTGCAGTGGTTTTCGATGCCTCCGAGAGGCCGTGCAGCGGCGAGGGCGTGTTTGACTTTGGATGAGGAGCCCGAACAGCGAGAGGTTGAATGGACAGAGCAGAGTGAGGTCTGAGAGTAGCGGGGCCAGGTAGCCTAGACATTTGAGGCGATGCGGCGCCAGGAAGAGAACATGGAATGCATGATGTGCATACTTGAGCAGAGAACATCTCCCGGGGTATCGCCAGTAGTACCTCCGGCCGCGATTTCGTCGACTTCGACCCAGATCGCACTGTGGATAGGGCAGGAGCAGCAAGTGATTGCCAATCAGTTGTGTACTTCGTCCAGTTCCATCCCCTGTAGATTTCGGGACCGAGTTTGGAGCCTTGGGAGGCCGAGAACTGGATTGCTGCTATGGAAAAGTTATTTGAAGATTGTTCATCCCGAAGAAGCATCAGGTGTACTTGGTTACGCACTTGGGATAGGGACGCCGAGAGTTGGTGGCGTCGAGTTTGCCCCGTTGGACCACCGGGAGCGCAGTTGATGACCTGGAGCAAGTTCCTGCTATTGTTGAGCAGTGATCCCAAGGAGACTGAGACTAGGAGGTTTTCGACAGTCGAGGCCCCGGCAGCAGTGTCAGGATGATTGTGTCATTTGCGGAGAGCCGCATTCATCGCCATAGTGTGACCTCAGGCGGGGGCGATGGTTTTCTTATGGATAAACAGGACACTTTCAGGCAGAGTGTCCCTGAGTGGTGCTCATGGTTTTGCCGCTTGCGACAGCACCTCCACACTACCCCTTCAGGATGAAGAGGTTCATCCGACTCACCGGCAGGCCGATAGAGCCGTGATACCGAGGCAGATAGAGTGATGGCCACCAGCATTTAGTGGATGAGATTGTGCAGCTGGTTAGAGGGCACCAGGATAGTGGATTATGTCTTACCTGGTGTGGTCTTCCTTTTAGTCATTGGATTTAGTGCTGGCTGATGCTGACACCGCTTGTGCATGTTTCAGTAGAGCAGGGGTAGCTTCGTGTGGGCCAGAGATGTGACCGTTGGCTTGTGCACGTGAGGATCAGGTTCCAGATCACGTATAGCACACGGATGAGCGTTGCCAGTCCTGCCCAGTGCAGTTAGGACCTTGGATTTGATCCATGGAGTTGTTGGTCCTACATCAGTTTCGAGTTGTTGATTTAAGGTTGGATAGGGATGGGTTACCCCATTGTTATGCTATCATGGATTGTCGAGAGAGGACATTGACCCTCCGTGGACCTAGTTAGGAGGAGTGCATTTATAGAGGAGGCTAGAGCACGACGGAGGTTGAGTCGTGGTCGTATCGCCTTGCTGGCGACTGTAGAGGTGGTGCCTACGGTGGCACCGGGACTAAGAATATCCTTATCGCCCATGTGATCCCGGGAGTGAGTCTACCTGAGCTAATGTTTAAGCCGCTGTTTAGTGAGATTGAGATTGAGATAGTGTTTGACGTGGTTTTGGAACCTGCGCCGACTATGGTAGCACCTCTTGGAGTATCACTTGAGACAGAGAGTGAAAGCTGATAGCGCAGTTGCGGGATCTGATGGATCGAGCGGGTCTGAATGACCCAGAGCCACGTCGTGGGTATATAACTGTGAGGATCCTAGAGATTGATACCTGAGTATGATGCCACACCGTTGATACACGGTGGTGATGCCACGCCGTTGGTGCACGGCAGTGATGCCACGTTGTGAGTACACAACGGTGAGAGTTCTATGATGGTGTGAGCACAGACAGGTTTGGGTTGTGTTTCGGCTGATGCCCTTTGTGAGATTGACAGCATTATGGAACCTTACAGCCGAGGGCTGTGCCCGGATAGTGTTCAGGACCCGGTAGGGGTTTTCTGAGCTTGCATTGCGGTCAAGTGGATTGACTAAGGCCCGGCGGCCTTTTGGATGTGAGGAAATTGAGTGTTTAAGTTATGTTGGACGGGTTGGTGGTCGTACCCGTCGTGGATGTTTGGATTATTTCCGAGGTGACCTAGAGCATGAGGAGCACTTGAGTATAGCGCTGCAACTTCTAAGAGGGATGAAGTTGTTTGCCAAGTTGAGAGAGTATGCTTTTGACTTCGGAAGGTTTTGTTGTTAGGCCATGTGTTTACAGCTGCAAGAGTGACAGTGGACCCAACGAAGAGTGATGCCGTTTGGGTTGGGCCTAAACCTATGATAGTGACTGAGGTCAAAAGTTTTGGACTAAGCAGGGCCAGTATATCTTTGAGGAGTTAAAGCTGAGTATGATATCAGAATTGGTTTGGATGATTGCCAGAGATAGGGAGAGCATGGAGTTATCCAGAGACCCTTGAACCTGAAGTATTTGTTACTCAGGAAGATTCTGGTTGAGGCAACGCCGGTGGACAGAGTTATTGGAGCTGTTTGATTGATTCAGTATATTATTATCCCGGTATGGACTTGATGGCCAGGTACGCCTTGGCTAGGCGAGCAGTGCAACCTTGGAATGAGGTGTTCGACCAGTGGTCGCCGCTTTTGGAACTTGGAATTGAGAGCTAAGGGTTGAGCGTGTCACGCCCCGGGTGTAAACCAGAACCCGGGCCCGTCTACAGATCCGCCGTGCACACGGTATTTCCCGTGTACACGAAGCGCCAAATAACCTGCTCAAATATAAGAGATACAATACAAGAGCAATAAAAACAGAGCTGAACTAAAACTAATACATCTCAGACTAAAGCTGGAAATAAAATACAATACATCTGTATAAATGATACATCAGTCTCTCCCAGCTCACAAATAATAAATACAACCTGCTGGCAAAAGCCAGTCCCAAAAGTGAAAGTACAACCGTCTGAGGAAAACATGGGTACACCAACAGTCCAGCTAACACGCTCGTCCTGCCTCGAGATCTATCTACTCAGCCGTCCTCTCTCCTCGACCCGCCACTGAAAGCCCAGTAGCACCCGCAGAAGACACTGCAAAACAAGGGGGAAGAAAAAAAGAGGAAAGAAGAATGGGGGTGAGAACTACTAGTAAACCAGTAGCCTCCCCTAGTGGGTAAAACCTCAACTCTGACACGCCCACTAGGTCTACCAGAGGCAAAAAGGGAATAAAGGTGTATGCAATGAATATAACTCCTGATGAAACGCTACCACTAGTATGCCTCTAAATGCTGAGCTAAGAGAAATAGCTAAAGGTATGCATCAGAATATAAATGTCTGCCTGAATGACCCAATCTGACCACCAGTAAACACTGGTACTGCCTGCTCTGCCGCGACGGGTATGCCAGCCTACGCATAACACCGAAGCAAAGGAGTCCCAAGGACTCGAAGTCTGTTAGCCGCGCACTCCGGAGTGGCACTCGTGGGGAGCGACCCACACGAGGAAAAGTATCTCAGTAACACAAGTATCATAAATCAGCAGGACTGGATCATGACTCTGATCAAAGTGGGAAAACCCATCCACTAAAGAAAGACCCGATCTCAACCCGGTGCAAGATAGACAAACCGTGGGAACTCCATCCACAAGAGACCTGATACCCAATCTGATGCATAAGAAATATCCGGTCAACCGCCCAATGTCCGCGGTTGCCGCAATACCCTGCCTGTCCCAAAACCCAAGAACCTGACTACTCTATCCCATCCACCTGCTCGCGCACGAGCTGCAAATACCCTGAGCCTCAAATGAAAGGAGAAAAGAATAACAAAAAGGGTTTCTCCTATGCCAATTCCAGCTTGATAGTGTAGCAGAAAAAGGTGGCCTATCTAGGTGACCATACAAGCATGCAAATGTCCCAAGATGGAATATATAAAATAAAGCAGATATCGATATGATCTTACCTTGCTAAAGCATGCTGATAAATGCATAAGGACAGTAAATAGGATATAACCTGTGCCTGTCTATACCTCATGCCCAAGCCCACAATTTATTAATCAGCCTTCTAATCATAGAAGCTACTCCAATGCCTAGTGGGTAATCAAAAGTAGGGGTTCACAACAACACCCAGGATCACAAACATGTCCCACATATGACATCTGGTCCACCGCCTACTATCCGCGGTAGCCATAATACCCCAGAAGCTAAAATTCAGGCCCCGGCTACACTATGCCAATCCCCTGCTCAAACCCGAGCAACAAATAGTCACCTGACTAAAGAATAGGGGGAGAAGAAGCAAAAAGGTTTCTTCTAAATCAAATCCCAACATAAAGTGTAGCGATAAGAAATAGCCCTACAAAATGTCCAAATAAGCCAGCCTATGTCCTCATGAGAGATAGGAGAAAATGTGACAAATAGTGGTTCGACCAGTGTATCAATTAATAGCTTCACCTGGGTATAATCATCATGCTAAAATCATAATCCGACCACACCTGTTTATAATCTGCTAATCACCCTCATATAAACCATCCCCCTATGCTCGTCCAAAATATCCTCAAGTGGTACCCTCCCGCAAGACATTTCATAATATCCTGACATAAAAGTAAATCCCCCATGCTAAGTGAAATGCCAAAATATTCCCATAAGCATGTATAAGTTCCAACCACTATCAAGTTTCCACTATGATATTGTCCATATGATAGGCTCACAATTATTTCAATTAAGCATGCATGTCCGTTAGATGATCATTCAACATGTCCAATAGAGAGGATCTCTCTAATATTCCTAGTGGGTACATCAGAAAAGAGGGATATAGCAACCACCCACCTGAAATTGCGAAATCCAAGTCTCAAAAGTGTCCTCGCCCAATAAAAGATCACCTGCCGCGATAACTGCAAAATTATACACAGGGGTGTCCAAAATTACACACAATAATCCAAGTTATCCGATGTCCCAAAATCAGTCCCAAAAATACACAGTTTTCACCTGCGAGATGAACTCAGAAAAATCCGAGAAAATAACTGCGGCGTTCGTCGCGTCGAGCCGGTCGAAACGAGTACCTGCACGCTCAAATCCGAGTTTTCTACACTGAGATATAAATTCTGTAAGGAAACTACCCCAAAGAATTCTGTACAGAAAACTGCAGCACCAAATACTGAAAATAATGCCTTTTTCACCTTCAGGAAAAATCCAGAAAAATCCAGGAAAATTCGAGGATGCTCCTTACGATGTGTAGATGCAAAACGCCTTTTGGAACGTCTCAATCCGATGCCCGGTTGCGGAGATATCGCGGAAATACTATGGTGCTGTCCAAAAACTCCGCAATAGAAAATGGGTCAAAGAGAAGAAGCTTGAAAAACTCCAAGAAATGCTCGGAATTAGGAGGAGCTCAAAACACCAAAGTTGAAGCCCTACCTGTCGTGAAGCCAACGGCGCAAAAATCACAGAAAAAGGAGCTCGGGGTAGGCCGGGAGAGCTCGTGCACCGAAATACGACGGAGAAGAACACCGAAGAAGAAACGTCGCGCCGCGCCGGTAAAATAGAAATCTCGAAATCCGTGTCGCCGAAAAATCTGAAACTTGATAGGTGTATACTAATCTTCATGGAGAAGAACTCTCCTTCTCATCCCCCTTCGAGATGAGAGCTCGAAGGGGTCGAAAACCCCCTTGCAAACAGCCTCGGATTGCATCAAAGAGCCAAGCCATAAAAACAATTCAGAGAATACCCGATGTATCCCCAGAACAGGAAACACCAAAAAGGCCCACTCCGAGCGCGACACGTGGCCTCTCCCAACACCGCTGTCCCGTGCGCAACCGCCTCGGGATTCGCTCCCACGTGCGCGCGCTGCCGCGCCCATACCTCGCACGCAACCCGAGGTAACCACCTCCTGCTCCGTGGACCGGGTCCACAAAACCAGCAAATCAAAAGCCGCCACGTGTCCTCCATCGGTCCACCGTGCACCCAAAAACTCCGTGGACCGCGCCGCCCGAACAATCCAACCAGAAACCGCCACGTGGCACCGCCCTGGTGCACCCCCGCCGCGTGGACCGCGCACCTGCCCGCGCGGCTCTGCGCCTGCCCGAGCCCGCGCCGTCGCCTTCCGCCGCTGCCCGCCGCCGCCGGCGATCGCCGGGAACACTGTTCCGGCGGTGAACAGTAAAAATTACTGTAGCAAGCTCCGAAAAATACAAGTAAATAGCCCATCTTGACCGTTTTCGCGCGCTGATTCCAAATCCGGTGTCCGTTTTGCCAAATTCCAATCCTAAAAAATGCCGGAGGCTCCCGAAAAGGTATTTTTAATCCGAATTTCGCGCTGAGCCTAAATTTGACATCCATTTTGCGCGTAAACTCCTCTAAACATCCGACGGGGTCCCCCGATTACTCACGTGATCCATTTTAAGCCCCGAGTCCATCACTTGTGTCCACATTGGCGCACGAACACCGCCGACATGCCACGTAGGCTTCCAGAAGCTGCTGGTCACACTGTAGAAGCCCTGCAAAGATCCGGGTCACCACAGAGCGTTGTTCCCGATATTGAACTCCTTTCCCCGGTTGCTGGATGTGAGAGTGTATGGTGGAGCTTTGAGCATTTTAGTTGCTAAGGAGCAACGAGGGAGTTATGCCTATTGGAGGCCTAGAGTTTGGATTTGGAGATCTTGATTTGTGGAAGCTAATATCCAAAGGGATTTGTAGATTTGAGGTTATGCGGGGAGTTAGGACCACGTTGATTTACCTGGCAGGAAGAGGTGTATTTGATCCTCGGCATGTTTTGGATTTAGTTTCCTTTGGAGAGGGACGAGGATCTGAGAGATCGGGAGCAGCCGATGAAATTCTTGCTTGTGAGGCAGATGGTTTGTGCTGTCGGGTTTACCTTTGGTGAAGGTCCCGTGGAGCTTTGTTGAGAGAAGGCCATTAGAGAGCCTAAGTATGAGTTGAGGATCTCCTATCCCCATTTGATTGAGACACCCTCCTGAGTTATGGATTTATTATGGTTTCGAGGACGAAACCCTTTTTAAGGAGGGGAGAGTGTAGAATACCGAGATTTCGTATAGCGCACCGACCTCGCAAGATGGCATGGCGGGGAGAAATCACCTCGAGCAAGTTCCATATGTGTCTTCAGTTGAGTTCGGGTTGAGTCAGATCGACGCGGAAGCCCCAGCTTGAATCGGAGTTTTTCGGGCTTGTGCGCCGTTAGAGGACTGGTTTTGTTGAGCCCCGACTCCACAGTGGTGCGCAAAAAAATTGAGAAATACTTGGAACAGGTATATTTATGATTACAGCGGAGTTCGAGAGGTTCCGGACTGACGCGGAGGACCCGAAGGCGAAAAGTGAGTTGGAACTGACAATTTTGGAGCCGGTTTTTGGATTGAGCACACCGACTCCACAGTTGAGCTTTTTGAGTTGGAAAAGTTTTGGACATGTGTATTTTCAGATTACAGCGGAGTTCGGGAGGTTTCGGACTGGTGCAGAGGCCCCGAAGCTAAAAAGTGAGTTGAAGTTGGCTAAATTTGATTAATTAATTAATTAATTAAATTAGTTAAGCCTGAGATGATAAAAAAAAGAGAGGGTTTTGATCTGGATTAGAGGTTGCTTGTGGGGATATTTGGATTAATTAAATATCGTATTTATTATCTGCTACAGCTGCCATGCACTGGCCACCTTAATTAATTAGCACCCTTAATTAAGTTGTGCCACATCATCTTCATCCTCTTCCCTGCAACAGAGTAAATGAAAGAAAATAGAGGAAGAGTAGAGAAGGAGAGAAGGAAGCAAGAGAAGAAGGAAAAGAAGGAAAAGAGAGAAGAAGAGTAAAAAAAGAGAAGTAATGGTGCTTGAGGTTGGATTTTGACCCCTGCTAAAAGCCGAGAGGAGTCGAGCGGAGCGTGCGCGTCGATCTCCAAGCAAGGTAAATCTATGTAGCAGCTTTTTTGGAAGCTTGGATTAATGTTTATTTTTATGGATTTGAGTTTGGCTTGGGTTTTGGAGGTATTTGGTGGTTGGATTTTGGTGTGGGGGTGTTGGCTGTCCTTGGTTGGCAAGCAGCAGGGGGGGGAGCGCGCAGCAGCGGGCGCACAGCGCGCGCGCGCTGCGGGCCAGGGCACCGCGCGGTGGGCCCAGGCGCTGTGCGGCAGCGTGGCGCAGCAGGCCCAGGTGCTGTGCGGGCAGCGCGCAGCATCGCCGCAGGGCGCCGCGCGGCTTGTGGCTGACGGCGCCGTGCAGGCAGCGGCAACGGCAGCGCAGCGCGCTGTTTTGTGCGCCCGTAGCGTGCGGTGTGCGCGTGCGCGCGGGATTTTTGTCGGCTGGGCTGTGGTTGCCTGGGGTGTCGCGTGGATTTTTGTGGGCCGTTTTTGACGTGGTTTTTCCGCTTTTTGCTCTCACAGGACGACGTCAAGTGTGCGGTTTTCGGTGAGGTGCCGTGCGGAGCCGGATCGTGTGCGCGACTCGCAGTTTTACCTGAGTTGGTCGATTATGAGTGTAGTGGGGGCTGCAGGTGTTGGTTTTTTTTTTGTGATTTTTTTCTTATGTGGTAGTTATTAATGGTAGTGTGTAGGGTGGAATTAAGGGTTTGTGTATATGTGAACATTAATTATTGTGTGCATGGGAGCATGTAGGGGGTAAGTGGATTTATGTGGGTGTACAGATGCAACTTGAGTGTGTGGGTGTATTTGTGCAATTGTGGTTAAGTGCACATTATTTTTAGTTGTGATGGGAGCTTAAGAGTTTGCGTTGTGGTAATTTTATTGTGCTGAAGTTTTGGTGTTTTGGGTGGCTGTAAGCTGATGGTGGACTTGAGGTAAGTTCTGAGCACTTGTTGTGGTGTGCTGAGCCTTGGTGTGCACTGTGAGTAGGCAGTGAGTGAGCCTAATGCGCGCAAGGTTTTTGTATGGACTCGTGAATTTTTTCTTTAGTCGAACTTCCGGGGATTTTTCCGGGTACGCGGCTTTGTGCGCGCGCGCGGCGCGTTTTTCGGAGTTTCGTCAGTTCGAGATTTCGGCACTTCACCGACTTCAGCGTTGCCTGCGGAAAGCGAATCCAGGTTGGTTGGAATTGTTACGGAATTTGAGTTGGCGTATTTCGTGAAATTATTAAGTCTTGAAGATTGAAGATGAAGAAGCTTGGATCATATACCTCAATCTCAAGAAAGAAGAATTCAAAAGGATCAGGTACGTTTAACTAAAGATTTTTGGTGATCCGAATACTTCTTATAGTGTAGAAACACTTGGAAGAATGTTTTATTGCATAAAAATCAAAAACTGGACATGGGACATGTTCAGGATCCGGATCGGGCATTACAATCCGGATCCCGAAGGTAGGTTTGTTCATGCGCAGTCTCAATCCGGACCTTGGGAATTTAAGTCCGGATCCCGAACGTGGAAATTGTTGAAATTGTATGAACGATCCGGATCGTGGAAATTCAGATCCGGATCCCGAATGTCCTCTTTTCTGGAAACCGTCTGTTTCGCTGAAATAGTCCGGATCGTCAATTCCAATCCGGATCGCCGTCCTGTAAAATTCCAGAAAAGGTTGTTTTTGATCCTTATCTTCTTCCAATGGTTTCTAACCTATAAATAGACCCTATGATTCATTTTTAGGGCAAGCATACGGAAAATAAATCCAAAATAGATCCGTAAACGAAAAAGAAAAATCCACATATAGAGAAGAAAGGAAATCAATAGATTTATTCTATGTTTCTTCATCTATATTGATTAATTTGATTCTAGGTTTTCCAAACTCAGATTTTGAGTAGAATCAAATTAATGAATACTTAGATGGTATTTCCGATCTATTTCTAATCTAAGTATTCGGCGGATCATCACCACCCAAAAAACAACGATTTACCCAAAATCGGCGCGTGGACTCGCGTGGCCTTGTGGATTCAAGGTGCAACCGCTCTCGTGGATTCGGAGCGAGGTACGTTCGTGGATTCGAAGCGTGCTACTGGGTGAAGACCGTGGATTCGGTCGGACGTCGTGGACTCGACGTTGGACGCTGTGGATTCAGCGTTGGGCGCGGATCGTGGATTCGAGAAGCGTCGTGGAGCGAGCGGAGAAGATCTACTAGGAGCGTATGGAAAAGGTTGAGTCGTCTGTGAGTACGGTATATCACCTTGTACGTGTTTTAATTCTAGTGGATTTCGCCGTGTTATCGGTCCCGTGGTTTTTTACTCCGGTTTGGAGTTTTTCCACGTAAAAATCTTGCGTGTTATTTTTATTTCCGCATTGGGTTTTATTGCGCAATGATTTTTTGAGTGTTTATTGTTTACACCTATTCACCCCCCTCTAGGTGTTTTTTTCCCTATTTAGATCCAATTAATACATAACCCAACAAGTGGTATCAGAGCGGGAATAGGGTTGTAAACAATGGTTGAAGGTGGAAACATCAATCGACCCCCTTTCTTTGATGGAACAAATTATGCGTACTGGAAAGTACGGATGAAAGCCTTTTTAATTTCCATCGACGAAAGGGTGTGGCAATCAATTGAATTAGGATGGTCTAATCCAACTGAAATTATTGCTGATGTTCGCACCTTAAAACCTAGGTCGAAATGGACCAAGGAAGAGATTGATTTATCTTCTTACAATGGCAAAGGAATTAATGCTCTATTTAATGCTTTGTCACAAACTGAGTTCTCTCGCGTCTCGGCATGTGAGACTGCGAAAGAAATCTGGGATGTTCTTCAAGTTACGCATGAGGGAACTAACCTTGTGAAGATTCAGAAACTGCAAATGCTTACGAGCAAGTTTGACTCTATTTCTATGGCAGAAAATGAATCTTTCACTGACTATTACACACGATTGCAAGACATCGTGAACTCATGTGCTAACTTGGGAGAGAAGATTCCAGAATTTAAAGTTGTAAGAAAGATTTTAAGAACTCTTCCTGAACGATTTCGCCCGAAGGTCGCAGCCATTGAAACAATTAAACACCCGGACGAAATGCGTGTAGAAGAATTAGTTGGTGCTTTACAAACTTATGAAATGACATTTCCTACTAACTATTCTTCTGGAAAGGCATCCTCTTCTAAGTCTTCAGGTTATGCATTGAAATCAACAAAAGAAGAAGACGCGGATTCATCCTCCTCAGACGATGACGAGAACCTATCTATGGAGGACTTTGAGAAGCAGCTCGCTCTCTTGACAAGGAAGTTTCGCCGCAACTTTCGAAGGGGTAATTCAAGCAAAACTCCATCCTTCGGAAAGTCGAAGAAAGGCAAGGGTTCTTCAAGTTACAAGTCAAGAAAGCAAGAGAACTTCTCAAAGGATAAGAAAAGTTCAGAGGGACAAGTACAGTGCTTCAAATGTCGAGGCTACGGCCACATTGCAACGGAGTGTCCCAACAAGAATCCGGCAAAGAAGAAGGCGATGCAAGTCGTCACTTGGGATGACAACTCAACGTCAAATGAGTCATCCTCAAGTGATGAAGAAGACAACGCGACAGCATTCCACGCGTCCACATCTTCACCCTTCATGTGCTTAATGGCAAGTACATCCGATTCATTGTCCAACTCCTCCCATGTTGAAAAGAATGCAACGGACGACGAATCGAGTAATTCTGAAGGTGAAGATTTTGCTCTTGCCTACCATAAGCTTTTGAGGGATTCAAAGAAACTGGCAAAGCAAAACAAGGAGTTTGAGAGGGAGATTGCAGGATCTCGAAGAAGAAGCAAAAAGGGTAACTTCTCTCTCAAACGCTCTTGAAGTGGAAAGGGATAATCTGATTAAAGCAAATGTTTCCCTTCAAGAGTCCAATGAGCTTTTCGAGAAGAACATGTAAAATGGTGGACAAAGCGAATTACTTCTTGAAGCTCTACGGCGAGGCTCGACAGGAAAAATTGAAATGACAAAGACCATACGCCAACTCAAGGATGACTTAAAGAGATTTTCTTCTGGAAGGAGTAAGTTGGACAGCTTCTTGGTCTTGGTCAAACAAATAAGTTCGGCCTCGGATACACTCAAACTGGAGACATTCCAAGTTCGAGTGGGACAGTTTTTGTGCCTCAGTCGGTATCTCCTCCTCCGACACCGGAATTCACGACAAGCAACGACAACAAGCCTACTTCATCCTCTTCGGGATCGTCAAGAACTAAGGTATGTTTTCGTTGTGGCATTTCAGGGCACATAAGGAGAAATTGCAAGATGGGAGCCAAACGCACACCTCAAGCACCTCTTGCAATGACTACCAAAAAGGTATTCCTCGGAAATCAAAGCAAATCATTTGAAAGGAAAAGAGCCTTGGTAGTTCACCGCTCAAGACGACATCATCAAGGAGCAGCAATCTTCAACAAGACGCTTTCACCTAGGAAATCAACTTCACGATCATTACCGACGCATTCCAAAAAGGTTTGGGTGCGCAAAGGTGAAATCTTCCCTTGTCTTGTTACTAATGTTTCCTTGCATGCATATGATAGTTCGTCTTGGTATCTGGATAGCGGGTGTTCCCGTCACATGACCGGTGACAAAAACTGTTTTCAAACTTTTGAGAAAATCTCCGGAGGACTTGTTGTTTTCGGAGATGGTCGGTCTTCCAAAATTGTTGGAAAGGGAACGGTAGCTATTCCAGATGGCCCGGTTCTGAATAATGTGTTATTTGTTCATGGCCTTAAGACTAACCTCATAAGCATAAGTCAACTTTGTGATAATGGTTATTCAGTTAATTTTTCATCTGATGAATGTACTGTAACTGATAAGGACCATGCTTTCTTTTTAAAGGGGTTAGATCAGAAAACAATTGTTATGTAGTTCCTAATAAAATTTCTGAAAAATGTAACCTAGCATCTTTGAAAAATGAAACACTTTGGCATGAAAGGCTAGGTCACATAAACTTTAAGGAACTTGCTAGAATTTCAAACAAAGATGTGGTCAAGGGGGTTCCAAAACTTTCTTTTGAACAAAACATTGTGTGTGGCGGTTGCCAAAAGGGAAAACAGTCTAGGACTGCACACAAGAACTTGAACCACATAGGTACAAAACGGCCTTTGGAACTTTTGCACATGGATTTAATGGGGCCAACTCGTCAACCATCTTTGGGAGGTAAATGGTATATTTTCTTATTGGTTGATGATTTCTCTAGATATCTTGGGTAGCATTTTTAAAAGAGAAAGCTGATACTTTTGATTCTTTTCACGAGATTTGCCATCGTATTATGATTGAAAAGAATGAAAAGATTACTCGAGTTAGAAGTGATAGAGGTGGGGAATTCATAAATTCCAAATTCATTGATTTTTGCACTTCTAACGGCATTAAACATGAATTCTCAGCACCTTATACACCTCAACAAAATGGTGTAGTCGAGCGCAAAAACAGGGTCGTACAGGAGATGGCACGTGTTATGCTTCATAGCCGGAACTTACCTTTATATTTTTGGGCTGAAGCGGTGAACACTGCTGTCTATGTTATTAATCGAGTGTATTTGCGCCCGGGGACTTTAATACACCATATGAACTATGGTTTTGTAGAAAACCATATCAACTATGGTTTGTAGAAAACCGAATATCAAATATTTTCGTATCTTTGGGAGTCTTGTTAAATTTTGCGTGACCGCGAAAATCTTGGAAAATTTGACTCTCGAAGTGACGAAGGGATTTTCTTGGGTTATTCTAGAATCAAATGTTAAAGTAGATGAAGCTTTTCACTTTGAATCTGAAAAATCTACCCTCGATATCTCTCTTGATGATGATACACCTGCTAATGCATCTTCTTCTAACAATTCTTTCGATAATAATGATGCATCTAACGGTTCTTCAAGTTTATCTGATGTGCAGGAATCATCTCGTGTACCTCCGTCTACTCCTTACCTCAAACGTTACGCATCTCCAAGGATCACCCTGAATCGAACATCATTGGAGATCCACAAGAAGGAGTTAGAACACGGAGACAATTGGTTTGCGGATTTGCATGCTATGTATCTCAAATCGAACCAAAGAATGTTGATGAAGCTCTTCAAGATGACTACTGGATTAAAGCAATGCAGGAAGAGCTCCATCAATTCGAGCGAAACAAAGTCTGGGAATTAACGAAGCCTCCGAAGCAACACAATGTGATAGGTACCAAATGGATCTTCAAGAACAAGAAAAATGAAGATGGTACTATCATCAGGAACAAAGCAAGGTTAGTTGCTCAAGGCTACTCTCAAGTAGAAGGTATAGACTTTGATGAAACTTTCGCCCCTGTAGCTAGACTCGAGTCCATTCGTATATTGTTTGCGATTGCTTGTCATTTTAAAATCAAATTATTTCAAATGGACGTTAAGAGCGCCTTTTTAAATGGGTTTTTAAATGAGGAAGTTTATGTGGCTCAACCGAAAGGTTTTGTGGATCATAAACTACCTAACCATGTTTTTCGTCTGAAAAAGGCTCTTTACGGTCTGAAACAAGCACCGCGAGCATGGTACGAAAGGTTGACAAAGCACCTTTTGGAAAAGGGCTATACTCGAGGGGGAGCTGACAGGACTCTCTTTGTGAAGCATTATCAAAACAATTTCATAGTTGCTCAAATCTATGTCGATGACATTGTATTTGGTGCAACAAGAGATAATGATGCTTCTAAATTCGCGGAGACCATGGAAAGCGAATTTGAGATGTCCATGATGGGCGAATTGACATATTTTCTTGGATTACAAGTTAAACAAAACGATGAAGGCATCCACTTGTGTCAATCCAAGTATGCAATGGAGTTGGTCAAAAAGTTTGATTTAGAAAATTCTAAGGATTTTCCGACTCCAATGGGAACTAGCCATAAGGGACTTGGAAGTGAATCACTTAGTGAGAATGTAGACGAGAAACTGTATCGCAGTATGATTGGAAGTCTACTATATCTCACGGCTAGTCGCCCGGATATATCCTTCAGTGTTGGGATTTGCGCGAGATATCAATCAGCACCGAAGGAGGTTCACCTGAAAGCGGTGAAACGGATCATCCGGTATATCAAAGGTACAATAAATTTCGGAATTTGGTATCCTATGGGAACAAGTTTGGATATTGTTGGATACTCAGATGCCGATTGGGCTGGATCTGTGGATGATCGGAAAAGCACGAGTGGTGCATGCTTTTATCTTGGCCATTGCCTTGTTGCATGGCATAGTAAAAAGCAAAACTGCATAGCACTCTCGACTGCCGAAGCGGAATATATTTCAGCGGGTAGTTGTTCAACCCAACTCATTTGGATGAAAAGTGTGTTGAGCGACTTCCGAATTTCAGCAACTTCGGTAACGATTCTTTGTGACAACACTAGTGCTATAAACATTTCAAAAAACCCTGTGTTGCACTCAAGAACAAAACACATTGAACTTAGATATCATTTTCTTAGAGAGCTAGTTGAATCAAATATTCTTCAACTTTTCATATATTTCAACTGAGGATCAATTAGCTGACATTTTAACAAAACCTTTGGATCAAAAACGTTTTATTCATTTGCGTAAAGGCAATTGGAATGCTTTCCTTGAAATAATCTCTTTTTGAAACCTTTGCTTAGGTTAGGTTTTGTTTTTGTGTTTTGTTCTTTATCTATGTTTGTACATAGAACATTAATTGAGCATTAGTTATATTGACTTTAACTGCATCCTTTCATGCATTTAGAAATTTATTATGCTTTTGATATCATAATAATTCAGTTGATGCAATGATCATTTATGTCAATTAAGTCATCTTTTAAGTGATCAAAGTCAATTTCTCTCTCAATGATCTCTTGGTATAGTCATTATCTTATTTGACTATTTAGTCGAGTATGAAATCGAGATCAATTTTTGGTTGAATACCTTATATATTAAATAATTGATAGCCAATTGAGGGGGAGTCAAAGAAAAGTGTTATGCTCAAAAGATGTGGAAAGAGTTATATCCCAATGAGGAGTGTGAAAACTACCACCACATGGAGGAAAGAGCTACCACCTCGGTCGTCCGAGTACTGTGTGCAGCTACCACATGTATACCAAGCATGGTTTTTCAAGTTTAATTAAATAAAATGTTTGTTGAAATACTTGACTCTGTCAAATTTCAAGGTTGGTATAAGGTGGGAATTTGAATGAAAGATGCTCAAAGAGCCACTCTCTTCAATAGATTGACTAGATACATTATCTAACTTATTTGGGATTTCAAACATCTATTGATCTTGGTATTTCATTTTCTTTACCAAATTAATGATTTGATAAAGGCATTACTCATAAGATCAAGTTAGATGTAATTGAAGTTGTTCAACTTTAAGGGATTTAATTTTTATAAATTTTCGTTTCATTATTTGGATATTTTTGATAGTTTTTGTATAATCTATTTGTTGTTGTATGAAGCGATGATTTTTATTTAAAGTTGATACACAAAAGTACTTACAATCTTTTTCTAGATTTTCTGGAATTTTTCTAAATTTTTCTAAAGAAAAAGTTTGGAGCCGATCCGGACTGGACAAGCCGATCCGGATCCCGAACGCAGGAAATTCCTGCGGGTAGCCGATCCGGACTGGATTCTTCAGGCAGTCCGGACCGCGGCTAGGGTTTATATGAAACAAGAGGTTTTTGATTTTCTTTTACCCAATCTTTTGTTTCTAAGTCTCCTAGAGTTTCTCTCTCTAGAAATCAAGATTTTGGAGCCTTTCCAAACTCAAAGTTCTTCAATCAAAGTAAGTTTTTTGATCAAAATCTCGGTTTTTCACAGTTTTTCTTCTTTGCTCAAAACGTGAGTAGAAATCATGGATCTTTTTCGTTTGTAGATGGTTTTTGATCAAACTTCTTTTGAAATAAGAACTCTGGGTAGATTAGTTTTGATTATATGCTAGGTTTTCTCTTGAAAAACGAATTTTTGGGCTATGATTTCAAAGATTTCGGTTTTAGGGCATATAATGGGAATTTTTGAAAAACATGGAATTGATCTATTTTTAAAATTCTTTTTGCAAAACTAATTTGATTCTAGTCTCTCTACATGATAATGATTGTTTGGGTACAATTTTTCAAATTTTTGAAAATTAACAATTTTTCGTGTTCTTGAGTTGTTGCTCACAGGACTTTAATTCGGTTAAGCACCAATGGCGTTCACATGGATCATAATTCTTCTTGTTGCAATGGTGCACACTAGAGCAACAAACAAATTGAAAAGGGCCAAGAAAACTCAACGGAAAGGTGAGTTTGTTCTTGTCAAAGATTCAGAGGTTGAATCAGATAATGAAGAGGTAGATTGGGATAAACTGACGGATGATGAAGCAACTCCTGTAAAGCCAGAACAAAAGATTCCCGACTCGCCAAAAGAAAAACTACGTGGATAAAGGAAAAGCACAATGACTTCATCATTCATCTCGGTGAAAAGAAAAAGACTTGCTCGACGGTATAGAAAAGCACGAAGTGTTGAGATCAATGAACCAATGGCTCCTGACTCTCCACCTCGCTTTGAAGAAGTGTTTGTTAATTCTGACCGTCTTAGGGCGTTTGAACATCGAGAATGTATCGGCGAAAGACATGTCAATATTGGGGATCTTCGAGATCACTCACCGGAATTCGGAACTTTAATTGAACAAGCTAATCTTCTTCAAGTTTGCAGATTCCCTGAGTTGCTTGGATATTGTTTGCATCGTGTACGTACCTTTACTCAAATGCAAGACATCTTCAGAGGATGAACACGGCTCTATGCAGTTTTACACAAACATCCAAGGGACAAGACTCAAAATAACTCCACAGTTAATCGGGGAAGTCTTAGGGATGCAAGCGAGCAGATCGGGGATCAACTACTTAACTGGAAGAAGTTTGACGAATGCTATGTGGGAAACAGTTATAAAGGGAATATATTTGGAAGGCACGGAATCAACGGATAAATCCGTCAAGTCCAAACAACTTCGGCTTGAATACCGGTTTCTCAACTTCATAACTTGCTATAATATTCTTCCAAACATGCAGACAAAGGTGGTGAGATGGGATCGAATGTTGTTTTTGTATCTCCTAGGTCATCCATCGGAGGCAGTGGGATTGAACATGAATATCCCTTACATAATTTGGAATCGGATGACTAGATATGTTGAGCATCCTCATCCTACCGAGAGACTTCCTTTTCCATTGATCATAATGAGGATCTTGAAGAAGTTTCAGATTGACATCAGCTCAACATCATATCAACACTGCTTAGGCATGATAAATGAATCCACCATTGTTAAGTCTCTTCACAAACTGCCTCATGTCACTCCGACTTCTTCATGCAGAAAGAAAACCTGCGTCGGCGCTTCTGCATCTCCATCACGGCAAGCACCCACCAGATGATGAAGCGTCGGTCACCTCAATCTATAAGCAGCAACAACGCTTATCTTTTGAACAAGAGCAGATCACAAAAGAACAGAGACGAATTTCAGAAGAACTCGAAATCATCACGGCATCCCAAATCACATTGACTAAGACAGTCCTCGATGAAGAAACTTATGAAGAAAATGTTTTCGAAATTGGGATGTAGCGCCTTAGAGGAATCTGACTCGGATAATTGATTTTTTTGTCTAACGTTTTTTTTCTTGTGCAGGTTTTAGTTCAGTTTTTAGTTTCTTTTGTTTAGTTCTTAGGTTTTTATGTTTTGAAACTTTTAACTCTCTTTCATTTTGGTAATTTTGGCTAAGTTTTGTGACAAAAAGGGGGAGAGAGAGAAGAGAACTTTGAACAATGTTTGAATGAACAATGCTTGTGAGAACTTGAACATGTGAGAACTTGAAACTATAAGGTAAGTATAACTTCAACTTTTGGTTTTATATGTGATTTGATGCATGTCTCAGCTAACTATTTGACTAACTATTTGGGCATGTAATATAACTAACAAGTTGATGTTGACTAACACTTTGAGTGACATTTGGATTTCTATTGCTTAGAAGATATGTCGATTTTGATTGAGAGTTTCTTACATATCTGAATTTTGCAAATGTCATGATGAGTATAAACTCTATCTCTGTGTATTGGTTTTGCATGATAAAATTCTTGAGGTATCTAACGATCTCTTTTGTCAAGAATGATTTCTTTTGCAGAGAGTACAAATGTCTAAGTCTAGAGTCTGTTCTAGGAGTTTATCTCATGTATTTATTTTCTTTTGGATCTCCTTTGTAAATTTTTGTTGTATGGTGATAGCAACAAAAATATCTTTTTGAATTTTCTTGAGTGGATTTTTGTTTTGTCACGAAACCGCCAAAGGGGGAGATTGTTACAGAATTTGAGTTGGCGTATTTCGTGAAATTATTTAAGTCTTGAAGATTGAAGATGAGAAGCTTGGATCATATACCTCAATCTCAAGAAAGAAGAATTCAAAAGGATCAGGTACGTTTAACTAAAGATTTATGGTGATCCGAATACTTCTTATAGTGTAGAAACACTTGGAAGAATGTTTGATTGCATAAAAATCAAAAACTGGACATGGGACATGTTCAGGATCCGGATCGGGCATTACAATCCGGATCCCGAACGTAGGTTTGTTCATGCGCAGTCTCAGTCCGGACCTTGGGAATTTAAGTCCGGACCCCGAACGTGGAAACTGTTGAAATTGTATGAACATCCGGACCGTGGAAATTCAGTCCGGACCCCGAATGTCCTCTTTTCTGGAAAAAGTCTGTTTCGCTGAAACAGTCCGGACCGTCAATTCCAGTCCGGATCGCCGTCCTGTAAAATTCCAGAAATGGTTAGTTTTTGATCCTTATCTTCTTCCAATGGTTTCTAACCTATAAATAGACCCTATGATTCATTTTTAGGGCAAGCATAAACGGAAAATAAATCCAAAATAGATCCGTAGAATCGAAAAAGAAAAATCCACATATAGAGAAGAAAGGAAATCAATAGATTTTATTCTATGTTTCTTCATCTATATTGATTAATTTGATTCTAGGTTTTCCAAACTCAGATTTTGAGTAGAATCAAATTAATGAATACTTAGATGGTATTTCCGATCTATTTCTAATCTAAGTATTCGGCGGATCATCACCACCCAAAAAACAACGATTTTCCCAAAATCGGCGCGTGGACTCGCGTGGCCTTGTGGATTCAAGGTGCAACCGCTCTCGTGGATTCGGAGCGAGGTACGTTCGTGGATTCGAGACGTGCTACTGGGTGAAGACCGTGGATTCGGTCGGACGTCGTGGACTCGACGTTGGACGCCGTGGATTCGGCGTTGGGCGCTGATCGTGGATTCGAGAAGCGTTGCGGAGCGAGCGGAGAAGATCTACTAGGAGCGTATGGAAAAGGTTGAGTCGTAAGTGTGTACGGTAAATCACCTTGTACGTGTTTTAATTCTAGTGGATTTCGCCGTGTTATCGGTCCCGTGGTTTTTTACTCCGGTTTTGGAGTTTTTCCATGTAAAAATCTTGCGTGTTATTTTTATTTCCGCATTGGGTTTTTTGCGCAATGATTTTTTGAGTGTTTACTGTTTACACCTATTCACCCCCCCTCTAGGTGTTTTTTCCCCTATTTAGATCCAATTAATACATAACCCAACAAGTGGTATCGGAGCGGGAATAGGGTTGTAAACAATGGTTGAAGGTGGAAACATCAACAGACCCCCTTTCTTCGATGGAACAAATTATGCCTACTGGAAAGTACGGATGAAAGCCTTTTTAATTTCCATCGACGAACGGGTGTGGCAATCAATTGAATTAGGATGGTCTAATCCAACTGAAATTATTGCTGATGTTCGCACCATCAAACCTAGGTCGAAATGGACCAAGGAAGAGATTGATTTATCTTCTTACAATGGCAAAGGTATTAATGCTCTATTTAATGCTTTGTCACAAACTGAGTTCTCTCGCATCTCGGCATGTGAGACCGCGAAAGAAATCTGGGATGTTCTACAAGTTACACATGAGGGAACAAACCTTATGAAGATTCAAAAACTACAAATGCTTAGGAGCAAGTTTGACTCCATTTTCATGGCAGAAAATGAATCATTCACGGATTATTATACACGATTGCAAGATATCGTGAATACATGTGCTAACTTGGGAGAGAAAATTCCAGAATCTAAAGTTGTAAGAAAGATTTTAAGGACTCTTCCTGAAAGATTTCGTTCCAAGGTTACGGCCATTGAAACAGTTAAACATCCGGACGAAATCCATGTAGAAGAATAG
>CM054940.1:13494155-13696050 GCA_029168755.2 Tillandsia fasciculata | reverse complement strand
CCGAGGGGTCTCTTTTTGAGTTTTCGAGTTGAGTTCTAGTGCCATGTGAGTTGAGTTTCCTTTAGGAGATTGAGGTGATTGTTCCAGATCATGGAGTATGTTTCCTGATTAGTTGTAGAGGTGGTTCTCCGACTTAGCTTTGAGAGTTTTGGGGTTCTGGCAGATCGAGTCGTGGAGGTTTTCCGACTTAGCCATGGGTTGTTCATTATCAGATTGAGTCGTAGAGGGTTCTCCGACAGATTATGTGAGGTTCGGGCATTTCCAGATTGAGTCGTGGAGTATTTTTCCGACTGAGTTGTGAGAGTTTGAGCATTGAGTTTTCGATCTGTTTGATCGTGGATCATAGCCTGCATGTGCCGCTTATTGAGACAGTTGAGACTGATGAGATACTTGAGCTCGTTGGAGTCACTCCCCTCGAGTTACGCCCTGGGTGCGTGTTGATGATGAGATGAGGATGCGCCTAGTTGATATACTAGTGGTCGCTTGATACCCCTGGCCGAGTTACCATGAGGTCACTTTGCGTGAGATTGAGATAGTCAGTTTAGGACGCCCCACGTAAATCCCGTCCTCATGTGGATGCGTGGTAGTGGGCAGGTGCGTACCTAGATGACAGGCGCAGGCTGGACTGAGCCAGTTTTGGCAGTCATTGAAATTGGGTGATATGAGCGGGTGGTTACATATTATGTTCTTAGATGGATCTTTCCTTTGAGCATTGATACTGAGGCACTTTTAGCAGTAGCGAGTGTATGCATAGTATGCGTTGGGTAGAGTTTCCCTTTTGAGCATGATGGTTGGGACATTTTAGCTGTAGCTTTCATTCAGCTTACCTTTTATCTATCTATCTATTTGCATACCTATCTGTTTGCCTCCAGTAGACTTAGTGGGCATACCGTGGATATTGGTGACGGTACTCACTGGGATCTACCTTCTGCAGTAGATCTCACACCCGTTGCGGTGACAGGTTAATGAGGTTGCTGTTCCGGCTTAGCACGCGCGGAGACAGCTGATTGAGGTGAGGACGTGGCCGAGTAGTTCCTTACCAGCATTGAGAGTCAGAGGTAGATGTACCCGGTATTTTTATGATTCCACTTTTGTACTGGACAGTCTGAGAGATCTGTAAGGATTGTTTTCATTTTCTTAGCTGAGAGACTGTGTATCGAGATTTTATTTATTTATATCAGATGTTCAGTTGATTTTTGTAGCTATTAGTTCTATTTCAGCTCTGATACATCTTTAGCTATAGATCTCTTTTGCAGGTTAGACGCTTCGTTTGTGCGACAGTTTCCGTACAGACGGCGGATCTGTTGGCGAGCCCGGGTCGCAGTTTCGACCCCGGGGCGTAACAGATTAGGATGGTATCAGAGCCTAGGAATATAGATCGTTGAGGACTTAGAGGCTCTAGGCTATTGGTTGGACAGTAGGATGACTGTCGTGAGATACGTGACTTTAGCGAGAGTCCTGATTGAGTCTGTACCTCCCCTAGAGGATTGGGGCGAGTGATTTTACATGTTATTTCTCTAAAGGCGATTATGTTGGCTGCAGACAACATAATGCTTTAGTATGGGTAACATGTTATAGACTTTCGCTTAATTGGGTGGAGAGAGTTTTGGTCCTAATGTTTGTTCTGTTGCAGTGGTTTTCGATGCCTCCGAGACGCCGTGCAGCGGCGAGGGCGTGTTTGACTTTGGATGAGGAGCCCGAACAGCGAGAGGTTGAATGGACAGAGCAGAGTGAGGTCTGAGAGTAGCGGGGCCAGGTAGCCTAGACATTTGAGGCGATGCGGCGCCAGGAAGAGAACATGGAATGCATGATGTGCATACTTGAGCAGAGAGCATCTCTCGGGGTATCGCCAGTAGTACCTCCGGCCGTGACTTCGTCGACTTCGACCCAGATCGCACTGTGGATAGGGCAGGAGCAGCAAGTGATTGCCAATCAGTTGTGTACTTCGTCCAGTTCCATCCCCTGTAGATTTCGGACCGAGTTTGGAGCCTTGGGAGGCCGAGAACTGGATTGCTGCTATGGAAAAGTTATTTGAAGATTGTTCATCCCGAAGAAGCATCAGGTGTACTTGGTTACGCACTTGGGATAGGGACGCCGAGAGTTGGTGGCGTCGAGTTTGCCCCGTTGGACCACCGGGAGCGCAGTTGATGACCTGGAGCAAGTTCCTGCTATTGTTGAGCAGTGATCCCAAGGAGACTGAGACTAGGAGGTTTTCGACAGTCGAGGCCCCGGCAGCAGTGTCAGGATGATTGTGTCATTTGCGGAGAGCCGCATTCATCGCCATAGCATGGCCTCAGGAGGAGGCGATGTTTTCATATGGATAGTCAGGACATTTTCAGGCAGAGTGTCCCTGAGTGGTGCTCATGGTTTTGCCGCTTGCGACAGCACCTCCACACTACCCCTTCAGGATGAAGAGGTTCATCCGACTCACCGGCAGGCCGATAGAGCCGTGATACCGAGGCAGATAGAGTGATGGCCACCAGCATTTAATGGATGAGATTGTGCAGCTGGTTAGAGGGCACCAGGATTGTGGATTATGTCTTACCTGGTGTGGTCTTTCTTTTAGTCATTGAATTTAGAGCTTGTGGATGCCGACACCGCTTGTGCATGTTTCAGTAGAGCAAGAGTAGCTTCGTGTGGGCCAGAGATGGGATTGTTGGCTTGTGCACGTGAGGATCAGGTTCCAGATCACGTATAGCACACGGATGAGTGTTTCCAGTCCTGTCCAGTGCAGTTAGGACCTTGGATTTGATCCATGGAGTTGTTGGTCCTACATCAGTTTCGAGTTGTTGATTTAAGGTTGGATAGGGATGGGTTACCCCATTGTTATGCTATCATGGATTGTCGAGAGAGGACAATGACCCTCCGTGGACCTAGTTAGGAGGAGTGCATTTATAGAGGAGGCTAGAGCACGACGGAGGTTGAGTCGTGGTCGTATCGCCTTGCTGGCGACTGTAGAGGTGGTGCCTACGGTGGCACCGGGACTAAGAATATCCTTATCGCCCATGTGATCCCGGGAGTGAGTCTACCTGAGCTAATGTTTAAGCCGCTGTTTAGTGAGATTGAGATTGAGATAGTGTTTGACGTGGTTTTGGAACCTGCGCCGACTATGGTAGCACCTCTTGGAGTATCACTTGAGACAGAGAGTGAAAGCTGATAGCGCAGTTGCGGGATCTGATGGATCGAGCGGGTCTGAATGACCCAGAGCCACGTCGTGGGTATATAACTGTGAGGATCCTAGAGATTGATACCTGAGTATGATGCCACACCGTTGATACACGGTGGTGATGCCACGCCGTTGGTGCACGGCAGTGATGCCACGTTGTGAGTACACAACGGTGAGAGTTCTATGATGGTGTGAGCACAGACAGGTTTGGGTTGTGTTTCGGCTGATGCCCTTTGTGAGATTGACAGCATTATGGAACCTTACAGCCGAGGGCTGTGCCCGGATAGTGTTCAGGACCCGGTAGGGGTTTTCTGAGCTTGCATTGCGGTCAAGTGGATTGACTAAGGCCCGGCGGCCTTTTGGATGTGAGGAAATTGAGTGTTTAAGTTATGTTGGACGGGTTGGTGGTCGTACCCGTCGTGGATGTTTGGATTATTTCCGAGGTGACCTAGAGCATGAGGAGCACTTGAGTATAGCGCTGCAACTTCTAAGAGGGATGAAGTTGTTTGCCAAGTTGAGAGAGTATGCTTTTGACTTCGGAAGGTTTTGTTGTTAGGCCATGTGTTTACAGCTGCAAGAGTGACAGTGGACCCAACGAAGAGTGATGCCGTTTGGGTTGGGCCTAAACCTATGATAGTGACTGAGGTCAAAAGTTTTGGACTAAGCAGGGCCAGTATATCTTTGAGGAGTTAAAGCTGAGTATGATATCAGAATTGGTTTGGATGATTGCCAGAGATAGGGAGAGCATGGAGTTATCCAGAGACCCTTGAACCTGAAGTATTTGTTACTCAGGAAGATTCTGGTTGAGGCAACGCCGGTGGACAGAGTTATTGGAGCTGTTTGATTGATTCAGTATATTATTATCCCGGTATGGACTTGATGGCCAGGTACGCCTTGGCTAGGCGAGCAGTGCAACCTTGGAATGAGGTGTTCGACCAGTGGTCGCCGCTTTTGGAACTTGGAATTGAGAGCTAAGGGTTGAGCGTGTCACGCCCCGGGTGTAAACCAGAACCCGGGCCCGTCTACAGATCCGCCGTGCACACGGTATTTCCCGTGTACACGAAGCGCCAAATAACCTGCTCAAATATAAGAGATACAATACAAGAGCAATAAAAACAGAGCTGAACTAAAACTAATACATCTCAGACTAAAGCTGGAAATAAAATACAATACATCTGTATAAATGATACATCAGTCTCTCCCTGCTCACAAATAATAAATACAACCTGCTGGCAAAAGCCAGTCCCAAAAGTGAAAGTACAACCGTCTGAGGAAAACATGGGTACACCAACAGTCCAGCTAACACGCTCGTCCTGCCTCGAGATCTATCTACTCAGCCATCCTCTCTCCTCGACCCGCCACTGAAAGCCCAGTAGCACCCGCAGAAGACACTGCAAAACAAGGGGGAAGAAAAAAGAGGAAAGAAGAATGGGGGTGAGAACTACTAGTAAACCAGTAGCCTCCCCTAGTGGGTAAAACCTCAACTCTGACACGCCCACTAGGTCTACCAGAGGCAAAAAGGGAATAAAGGTGTATGCAATGAATATAACTCCTGATGAAACGCTACCACTAGTATGCCTCTAAATGCTGAGCTAAGAGAAATAGCTAAAGGTATGCATCAGAATATAAATGTCTGCCTGAATGACCCAATCTGACCACCAGTAAACACTGGTACTGCCTGCTCTGCCGCGACGGGTATGCCAGCCTACGCATAACACCGAAGCAAAGGAGTCCCAAGGACTCGAAGTCTGTTAGCCGCGCACTCCGGAGTGGCACTCGTGGGGAGCGACCCACACGAGGAAAAGTATCTCAGTAACACAAGTATCATAAATCAGCAGGACTGGATCATGACTCTGATCAAAGTGGGAAAACCCATCCACTAAAGAAAGACCCGATCTCAACCCGGTGCAAGATAGACAAACCGTGGGAACTCCATCCACAAGAGACCTGATACCCAATCTGATGCATAAGAAATATCCGGTCAACCGCCCAATGTCCGCGGTTGCCGCAATACCCTGCCTGTCCCAAAACCCAAGAACCTGACTACTCTATCCCATCCACCTGCTCGCGCACGAGCTGCAAATACCCTGAGCCTCAAATGAAAGGAGAAAAGAATAACAAAAAGGGTTTCTCCTATGCCAATTCCAGCTTGATAGTGTAGCAGAAAAAGGTGGCCTATCTAGGTGACCATACAAGCATGCAAATGTCCCAAGATGGAATATATAAAATAAAGCAGATATCGATATGATCTTACCTTGCTAAAGCATGCTGATAAATGCATAAGGACAGTAAATAGGATATAACCTGTGCCTGTCTATACCTCATGCCCAAGCCCACAATTTATTAATCAGCCTTCTAATCATAGAAGCTACTCCAATGCCTAGTGGGTAATCAAAAGTAGGGGTTCACAACAACACCCAGGATCACAAACATGTCCCACATATGACATCTGGTCCACCGCCTACTATCCGCGGTAGCCATAATACCCCAGAAGCTAAAATTCAGGCCCCGGCTACACTATGCCAATCCCCTGCTCAAACCCGAGCAACAAATAGTCACCTGACTAAAGAATAGGGGGAGAAGAAGCAAAAAGGTTTCTTCTAAATCAAATCCCAACATAAAGTGTAGCGATAAGAAATAGCCCTACAAAATGTCCAAATAAGCCAGCCTATGTCCTCATGAGAGATAGGAGAAAATGTGACAAATAGTGGTTCGACCAGTGTATCAATTAATAGCTTCACCTGGGTATAATCATCATGCTAAAATCATAATCCGACCACACCTGTTTATAATCTGCTAATCACCCTCATATAAACCATCCCCCTATGCTCGTCCAAAATATCCTCAAGTGGTACCCTCCCGCAAGACATTTCATAATATCCTGACATAAAAGTAAATCCCCCATGCTAAGTGAAATGCCAAAATATTCCCATAAGCATGTATAAGTTCCAACCACTATCAAGTTTCCACTATGATATTGTCCATATGATAGGCTCACAATTATTTCAATTAAGCATGCATGTCCGTTAGATGATCATTCAACATGTCCAATAGAGAGGATCTCTCTAATATTCCTAGTGGGTACATCAGAAAAGAGGGATATAGCAACCACCCACCTGAAATTGCGAAATCCAAGTCTCAAAAGTGTCCTCGCCCAATAAAAGATCACCTGCCGCGATAACTGCAAAATTATACACAGGGGTGTCCAAAATTACACACAATAATCCAAGTTATCCGATGTCCCAAAATCAGTCCCAAAAATACACAGTTTTCACCTGCGAGATGAACTCAGAAAAATCCGAGAAAATAACTGCGGCGTTCGTCGCGTCGAGCCGGTCGAAACGAGTACCTGCACGCTCAAATCCGAGTTTTCTACACTGAGATATAAATTCTGTAAGGAAACTACCCCAAAGAATTCTGTACAGAAAACTGCAGCACCAAATACTGAAAATAATGCCTTTTTCACCTTCAGGAAAAATCCAGAAAAATCCAGGAAAATTCGAGGATGCTCCTTACGATGTGTAGATGCAAAACGCCTTTTGGAACGTCTCAATCCGATGCCCGGTTGCGGAGATATCGCGGAAATACTATGGTGCTGTCCAAAAACTCCGCAATAGAAAATGGGTCAAAGAGAAGAAGCTTGAAAAACTCCAAGAAATGCTCGGAATTAGGAGGAGCTCAAAACACCAAAGTTGAAGCCCTACCTGTCGTGAAGCCAACGGCGCAAAAATCACAGAAAAAGGAGCTCGGGGTAGGCCGGGAGAGCTCGTGCACCGAAATACGACGGAGAAGAACACCGAAGAAGAAACGTCGCGCCGCGCCGGTAAAATAGAAATCTCGAAATCCGTGTCGCCGAAAAATCTGAAACTTGATAGGTGTATACTAATCTTCATGGAGAAGAACTCTCCTTCTCATCCCCTTCGAGATGAGAGCTCGAAGGGGTCGAAAACCCCCTTGCAAACAGCCTCGGATTGCATCAAAGAGCCAAGCCATAAAAACAATTCAGAGAATACCCGATGTATCCCCAGAACAGGAAACACCAAAAAGGCCCACTCCGAGCGCGACACGTGGCCTCTCCAACACCGCTGTCCCGTGCGCAACCGCCTCGGGATTCGCTCCCACGTGCGCGCGCTGCCGCGCCCATACCTCGCACGCAACCCGAGGTAACCACCTCCTGCTCCGTGGACCGGGTCCACAAAACCAGCAAATCAAAAGCCGCCACGTGTCCTCCATCGGTCCACCGTGCACCCAAAAACTCCGTGGACCGCGCCGCCCGAACAATCCAACCAGAAACCGCCACGTGGCACCGCCCTGGTGCACCCCCGCCGCGTGGACCGCGCACCTGCCCGCGCGGCTCTGCGCCTGCCCGAGCCCGCGCCGTCGCCTTCCGCCGCTGCCCGCCGCCGCCGGCGATCGCCGGGAACACTGTTCCGGCGGTGAACAGTAAAAATTACTGTAGCAAGCTCCGAAAAATACAAGTAAATAGCCCATCTTGACCGTTTTCGCGCGCTGATTCCAAATCCGGTGTCCGTTTTGCCAAATTCCAATCCTAAAAAATGCCGGAGGCTCCCGAAAGGTATTTTTAATCCGAATTTCGCGCTGAGCCTAAATTTGACATCCATTTTGCGCGTAAACTCCTCTAAACATCCGACGGGGTCCCCCGATTACTCACGTGATCCATTTTAAGCCCCGAGTCCATCACTTGTGTCCACATTGGCGCACGAACACCGCCGACATGCCACGTAGGCTTCCAGAAGCTGCTGGTCACACTGTAGAAGCCCTGCAAAGATCCGGGTCACCACAGAGCGTTGTTCCCGATATTGAACTCCTTTCCCCGGTTGCTGGATGTGAGAGTGTATGGTGGAGCTTTGAGCATTTTAGTTGCTAAGGAGCAACGAGGGAGTTATGCCTATTGGAGGCCTAGAGTTTGGATTTGGAGATCTTGATTTGTGGAAGCTAATATCCAAAGGGATTTGTAGATTTGAGGTTATGCGGGGAGTTAGGACCACGTTGATTTACCTGGCAGGAAGAGGTGTATTTGATCCTCGGCATGTTTTGGATTTAGTTTCCTTTGGAGAGGGACGAGGATCTGAGAGATCGGGAGCAGCCGATGAAATTCTTGCTTGTGAGGCAGATGGTTTGTGCTGTCGGGTTTACCTTTGGTGAAGGTCCCGTGGAGCTTTGTTGAGAGAAGGCCATTAGAGAGCCTAAGTATGAGTTGAGGATCTCCTATCCCCATTTGATTGAGACACCCTCCTGAGTTATGGATTTATTATGGTTTCGAGGACGAAACCCTTTTTAAGGAGGGGAGAGTGTAGAATACCGAGATTTCGTATAGCGCACCGACCTCGCAAGATGGCATGGCGGGGAGAAATCACCTCGAGCAAGTTCCATATGTGTCTTCAGTTGAGTTCGGGTTGAGTCAGATCGACGCGGAAGCCCCAGCTTGAATCGGAGTTTTTCGGGCTTGTGCGCCGTTAGAGGACTGGTTTTGTTGAGCCCCGACTCCACAGTGGTGCGCAAAAAAATTGAGAAATACTTGGAACAGGTATATTTATGATTACAGCGGAGTTCGAGAGGTTCCGGACTGACGCGGAGGACCCGAAGGCGAAAAGTGAGTTGGAACTGACAATTTTGGAGCCGGTTTTTGGATTGAGCACACCGACTCCACAGTTGAGCTTTTTGAGTTGGAAAAGTTTTGGACATGTGTATTTTCAGATTACAGCGGAGTTCGGGAGGTTTCGGACTGGTGCAGAGGCCCCGAAGCTAAAAAGTGAGTTGAAGTTGGCTAAATTTGATTAATTAATTAATTAATTAAATTAGTTAAGCCTGAGATGATAAAAAAAAGAGAGGGTTTTGATCTGGATTAGAGGTTGCTTGTGGGGATATTTGGATTAATTAAATATCGTATTTATTATCTGCTACAGCTGCCATGCACTGGCCACCTTAATTAATTAGCACCCTTAATTAAGTTGTGCCACATCATCTTCATCCTCTTCCCTGCAACAGAGTAAATGAAAGAAAATAGAGGAAGAGTAGAGAAGGAGAGAAGGAAGCAAGAGAAGAAGGAAAAGAAGGAAAAGAGAGAAGAAGAGTAAAAAAAGAGAAGTAATGGTGCTTGAGGTTGGATTTTGACCCCTGCTAAAAGCCGAGAGGAGTCGAGCGGAGCGTGCGCGTCGATCTCCAAGCAAGGTAAATCTATGTAGCAGCTTTTTTGGAAGCTTGGATTAATGTTTATTTTTATGGATTTGAGTTTGGCTTGGGTTTTGGAGGTATTTGGTGGTTGGATTTTGGTGTGGGGGTGTTGGCTGTCCTTGGTTGGCAAGCAGCAGGGGGGGGAGCGCGCAGCAGCGGGCGCACAGCGCGCGCGCGCTGCGGGCCAGGGCACCGCGCGGTGGGCCCAGGCGCTGTGCGGCAGCTGCGGCAGCGTGGCGCAGCAGGCCCAGGTGCTGTGCGGGCAGCGCGCAGCATCGCCGCAGGGCGCCGCGCGGCTTGTGGCTGACGGCGCCGTGCAGGCAGCGGCAACGGCAGCGCAGCGCGCTGTTTTGTGCGCCCGTAGCGTGCGGTGTGCGCGTGCGCGCGGGATTTTTGTCGGCTGGGCTGTGGTTGCCTGGGGTGTCGCGTGGATTTTTGTGGGCCGTTTTTGACGTGGTTTTTCCGCTTTTTGCTCTCACAGGACGACGTCAAGTGTGCGGTTTTCGGTGAGGTGCCGTGCGGAGCCGGATCGTGTGCGCGACTCGCAGTTTTACCTGAGTTGGTCGATTATGAGTGTAGTGGGGGCTGCAGGTGTTGGTTTTTTTTTTGTGATTTTTTTCTTATGTGGTAGTTATTAATGGTAGTGTGTAGGGGTGGAATTAAGGGTTTGTGTATATGTGAACATTAATTATTGTGTGCATGGGAGCATGTAGGGGGTAAGTGGATTTATGTGGGTGTACAGATGCAACTTGAGTGTGTGGGTGTATTTGTGCAATTGTGGTTAAGTGCACATTATTTTTAGTTGTGATGGGAGCTTAAGAGTTTGCGTTGTGGTAATTTTATTGTGCTGAAGTTTTGGTGTTTTGGGTGGCTGTAAGCTGATGGTGGACTTGAGGTAAGTTCTGAGCACTTGTTGTGGTGTGCTGAGCCTTGGTGTGCACTGTGAGTAGGCAGTGAGTGAGCCTAATGCGCGCAAGGTTTTTGTATGGACTCGTGAATTTTTTCTTTAGTCGAACTTCCGGGGATTTTTCCGGGTACGCGGCTTTGTGCGCGCGCGCGGCGCGTTTTTCGGAGTTTCGTCAGTTCGAGATTTCGGCACTTCACCGACTTCAGCGTTGCCTGCGGAAAGCGAATCCAGGTTGGTTGGAATTGTTACGGAATTTGAGTTGGCGTATTTCGTGAAATTATTTAAGTCTTGAAGATTGAAGATGAGAAGCTTGGATCATATACCTCAATCTCAAGAAAGAAGAATTCAAAAGGATCAGGTACGTTTAACTAAAGATTTATGGTGATCCGAATACTTCTTATAGTGTAGAAACACTTTGTTGAATGTTTGATTGCATAAAAATAAAAAACTGGACATTTTACTTGTTCAGAGTCCGGACCGGGCATTACAGTCCGGACCCCGAACGTAGGTTTGTTCATGCGCAGTCTCAGTCCGGACCTTGGGAATTTAAGTCCGGACCCCGAACGTGGAAATTGTTGAAATTGCATGAACAGTCCGGACCGTGGAAATTCAGTCCGGACCCCGAATGTCCTCTTTTCTGGAAAAAGTCTGTTTCGCTGAAATAGTCCGGACCGTCAATTCCAGTCCGGACTGTCGTCCTGTAAAATTCCAGAAATGGTTAGTTTTTGATCCTTATCTTCTTCCAATGGTTTCTAACCTATAAATAGACCCTATGATTCATTTTTTAGGGCAAGCATAAAACGGAAAATAAATCCAAAATAGATCCGTATGAATCGAAAAAGAAAAATCCACATATAGAGAAGAAAGGAAATCAATAGATTTTATTCTATGTTTCTTCATCTATATTGATTAATTTGATTCTAGGTTTTCCAAACTCAGATTTTGAGTAGAATCAAATTAATGAATACTTAGATGGTATTTCCGATCTATTTCTAATCTAAGTATTCGGCGGATCATCACCACCCAAAAACAACGATTTTCCCAAAAATCGGCGCGTGGACTCGCGTGGCCTTGTGGATTCAAGGTGCAACCGCTCTCGTGGATTCGGAGCGAGGTACGTTCGTGGATTCGAGACGTGCTACTGGGTGAAGACCGTGGATTCGGTCGGACGTCGTGGATTCGACGTTGGACGCCGTGGATTCGGCGTTGGGCGCTGATCGTGGATTCGAGAAGCGTTGCGGAGCGAGCGGAGAAGATCTACTAGGAGCGTATGGAAAAGGTTGAGTCGTAAGTGTGTACGGTAAATCACCTTGTACGTGTTTTAATTCTAGTGGATTTCGCCGTGTTATCGGTCCCGTGGTTTTTTACTCCGGTTTGGAGTTTTTCCACGTAAAAATCTTGCGTGTTATTTTTATTTCCGCATTGGGTTTTATTGCGCAATGATTTTTTGAGTGTTTACTGTTTACACCTATTCACCCCCCTCTAGGTGTTTTTTTCCCTATTTAGATCCAATTAATACATAACCCAACAAGTGGTATCAGAGCGGGAATAGGGTTGTAAACAATGGTTGAAGGTGGAAACATCAACAGACCCCCTTTCTTCGATGGAACAAATTATGCCTACTGGAAAGTACGGATGAAAGCCTTTTTAATTTCCATCGACGAACGGGTGTGGCAATCAATTGAATTAGGATGGTCTAATCCAACTGAAATTATTGCTGATGTTCGCACCATCAAACCTAGGTCGAAATGGACCAAGGAAGAGATTGATTTATCTTCTTACAATGGCAAAGGTATTAATGCTCTATTTAATGCTTTGTCACAAACTGAGTTCTCTCGCGTCTCGGCATGTGAGACTGCGAAAGAAATCTGGGATGTTCTACAAGTTACACATGAGGGAACAAACCTTGTGAAGATTCAAAAACTGCAAATGCTTACGAGCAAGTTTGACTCTATTTTCATGGCAGAAAATGAATCATTCACAGATTATTATACACGATTGCAAGATATCGTGAATACATGTGCTAACTTGGGAGAGAAAATTCCAGAATCTAAAGTTGTAAGAAAGATTTTAAGGACTCTTCCTGAAAGATTTCGTTCCAAGGTTACAGCCATTGAAACAGTTAAACATCCGGACGAAATCCATGTAGAAGAATTAGTTGGTGCACTACAAACTTATGAAATGACATTTCCTACTAACTATTCTTCTGAGAAGCATCCTCTTCTAAGTCTTCAGGTTTTGCGTTGAAATCAACAAAAGAAGAAGACACGGATTCATCCTCCTCAGACGATGACGAGAACCTATCTATGGAGGACTTTGAGAAGCAACTCGCTCTCTTGACAAGGAAGTTTCGCCGAAACTTTCGAAGGGGTAATTCAAGCAAAACTCCATCCTTCGGAAAGTCGAAGAAAGGCAAGGGTTCTTCAAGTTACAAGTCAAGAAAGCAAGAGAACTTTTCAAAGGATAAGAAAAGCTCAGAGGGACAAGTACAATGCTTCAAATGTCGAGGCTACGGCCACATTGCAACGGAGTGTCCCAATAAGAATCCGGCAAAGAAGAAGGCGATGCAAGCCGTCACTTGGGATGACAACTCAACGTCAAATGAGTCATCTTCTAGTGATGAAGAAAACAACGCAACGGCATTCCACGCGTCCACATCTTCACCCTTCATGTGCTTAATGACAAGTACATCCGATTCGTTGTCCAACTCCTCCCATGCTGAAAAGAATGTCATGGACGACGAATCGAGTAATTCTGAAGGTGAAGATTTTGCTCTTGCCTACCATAAGCTTTTGAGGGATTCAAAGAAATTGGCAAAGCAAAACCGGAGTTTGAGAGGGAGATTGCAGGATCTCGAAGAAGAAGCAAAAAGGGCATCTTCTCTCTCAAACGCTCTTGAAGTGGAAAGGGATAACCTGATTAAAGCAAATGTTTCCCTTCAAGAGAAAAATGAGCTTTTCGAGAAAGAACATGTAAAATTGGTGGATAAAGCGAATTATTTCTCGAAGCTCTATAACGAGGCTCGACAGGAAAATATGGAAATGACAAAGACCATCTTCCAACTCAAAGATGACTTAAAGCGATTTTCTTCTGGAAGGAGTAAGTTGGATAAGCTTCTTGGTCTTGGTCAAACAAATCGTTTCGGCCTCGGATACAATCGAACAGGAGACAGTCCTAGTTCGAGTGAGACAGTTTTTGTGCCTCAGTCGGTATCTCCTCCTCCGACACCGGAATTCACGACAAACAACGACAACAAGCCTACTTCACCCTCTTCGGGATCGTCAAGCACTAAGGTATGTTTTCGTTGTGGTTTTTCAGGGCACATAAGAAGAAATTGCAAGATGGGAGCAAAACGAACAACTCAAGCACCTCTTGCAACAACTACCAAAAAGGTGATTCCCCGGAAATCAAAGCAAAACTTTTCAAAGGAAAAGAGCCTTGGTAGTTCACCTCGCAAGACGACGTCACCAAGGAGCAGCAATCAATCGAACAAGACGCTTTCACCAAGAAAAATAACTTCACATTCATTGCCAACGCAGTCCAAAAAGGTTTGGGTGCGCAAAGGTGAAATCTTCCCTTGTCTTGTTACTAATATTTCCTTGCATGCTTATGATAATTCGTCTTGGTATCTGGATAGCGGATGTTCCCGTCACATGACCGGTGACAAAAATTGTTTTCAAACTTTTGAGAAAATCTCCGGAGGACTTGTAGTTTTCGGAGACGGTCGTTCTTCCAAAATTGTTGGAAAGGGAACTATTTCTATTCCAGATGGCCCGATTTTGAATAATGTGTTATTTGTTGAAGGCCTTAAGACTAACCTCATCAGTATTAGTCAACTTTGCGACAATGGTTTTTCAGTTAATTTTTCATCTGTTGAATGTATTGTAACTGATAAAGACCATGCTTTCTTTTTAAAGGGGGTTAGATCTGAAAATAACTGTTATGTTGTTCCAAATAAAATTTCTGAAAATTGTAACCTAGCTTCTTTAAACAATGAAACACTTTGGCATGAAAGGCTAGGTCACATAAATTTTAAGGAACTTGCAAGAATTTCAAACAAAGACGTGGTCAAGGGGGTTCCAAAACTTTCACTTAAAGAAAACATTGTGTGTGGCGGTTGTCAAAAGGGAAAGCAATTAAGGACTGCACACAAGATCTTGAACCACGTTGGTACAAAACGGCCTTTAGAATTATTGCACATGGATTTAATGGGGCCAACACGTCAACCTTCTTTGGGAGGTAAATGGTATATTTTCTTATTGGTTGATGATTTCTCTAGATACTCATGGGTAGCATTTTTAAAAGAGAAAGCTGATACTTTTGATTCTTTTCACGAGATTTGCCATCGTATTATGATTGAAAAGAATGAAAAGATCATTCGTGTTAGAAGTGATAGAGGTGGGGAATTCATAAATTCCAAATTCATTGATTTTTGCACTTCCAACGGCATTAAACATGAATTCTCAGCACCCTATACACCTCAACAGAATGGTGTAGTCGAGCGCAAAAACAGGATTGTACAAGAGATGGTACGTGTTATGCTTCATAGCCGGAATTTACCGCTATATTTTTGGGCTGAAGCTGTGAACACTGCAGTCTATGTAATTAATCGAGTGTATTTGCGCCCGGGAACTATGGTTTTGTAGAAAACCCTGTGAACTATGGTTTTGTAGAAATCCATATGAACTATGGTTTTGTAGAAAACCAAATATCAAATATTTTCGTATCTTTGGGAGTCGTTGTTATATTTTGCGTGACCGCGAAAATCTTGGAAAATTTGACTCTCGAAGTGACGAAGGGATTTTCTTGGGTTATTCTGCAAATGTTAAAGTAGATGAAGCTTCTCACTTTGCATCTGATAAATCTACCCCTGATATCTCTCTTGATGATGATACTCCTGCAAATGCATCTTCTCATAACAATTTTTCCGATAATGATGATGCATCTAATGGTTCTTCAAGTTTATCTGATGTGCAGGAATCATCTCATGTACCTCCGAGTACTCCGTTACCTCAAACGTTACGCATCTCCAAGGATCATCCGGAATCGAATATTATTGGAGACCCACGAGAAGGAGTCAGGACTCGGAGACAGTTGGTTTGTGGATTCGCTTGTTACCTTTCCATGATAGAATCAAAGAATGTCGATGAAGCTCTTCAGGATGACTACTGGATTGAAGCAATGCAGGAAGAGCTCCATCAGTTCGAGCGAAACAAAGTCTGGGAATTAACGAAGCCTCCGAAGCAACACAATGTGATTGGTACTAAATGGATTTTCAAGAATAAGAAAAATGAGGATGGTACCATCATCAGGAACAAAGCACGTCTAGTTGCTCAAGGCTACTCTCAAATAGAAGGTATAGACTTTGATGAAACTTTCGCCCCTGTAGCTAGACTCGAGTCCATTCGTATCCTATTTGCGATAGCTTGTCATTTTAAAATAAAACTTTTTCAAATGGACGTTAAGAGCGCGTTTTTAAATGGGTTTTTAAATGAGGAAGTTTATGTGGCTCAACCGAAAGGTTTTGTAGACCTTAAACTACCTAACCATGTTTTTCGTTTGAAAAAGGCTCTTTACGGTCTAAAACAAGCACCGCGAGCATGGTACGAAAGGTTGACAAAGCACCTTTTGGAGAAGGGCTATACTCGAGGGGGAGCAGACAGGACTCTCTTTGTGAAGCATTATCAAGAATAACTTCATTGTAGCACAAATCTATGTCGATGACATTGTATTTGGTGCAACAAGAGATAATGATGCTTCTAAATTCGCTGAAACCATGGAAAGCGAATTTGAGATGTCCATGATGGGCGAATTGACATATTTTCTTGGATTGCAAGTGAAACAAAGTGATGAAGGCATCCATCTGTGTCAATCCAAGTATGCAATGGAGTTGGTCAAAAAGTTTGATTTAGAAAATTCTAAAGATTTTCCGACTCCAATGGGAACTAGCAATAAGGGATTAGGAAGTGAATCTCTTAGTGAGAATGTAGACGAGAAACTTTATCGCAGCATGATTGGAAGTCTACTTTACCTCACGGCTAGTCGCCCAGACATATCCTTTAGTGTTGGGATCTGCGCGAGATATCAATCAGCACCAAAGGAGGTTCACCTGAAAGCGGTGAAACGGATCATCCGGTACATAAAAGGAACCGTAAATTTCGGAATTTGGTATCCTATGGGAACAAGTCTTGACATTGTAGGATATTCAGATGCCAATTGGGCAGGATCTGTGGATGATCGGAAAAGTACGAGTGGTGCATGCTTTTATCTTGGTCATTGCCTTGTTGCATGGCATAGTAAAAAGCAAAACTGCATTGCACTCTCGACTGCCGAAGCGGAATATATTTCAGCGGGTAGTTGTTCAACCCAACTCATGTGGATGAAAAGTGTGTTGAGCGACTTCCGAATTTCAGCAACTTCGGTAACGATTCTTTGTGACAACACAAGTGCTATAAACATTTCAAAAAACCCTGTGTTGCACTCAAGAACAAAACACATTGAACTTAGATATCATTTTCTTAGAGAGCTAGTTGAATCAAATATTCTTCAACTTTTCTATATTTCAACTGAGGATCAATTAGCCGACATTTTAACAAAACCTTTGGATCAAAAACGTTTTATTCATTTGCGAAAGGCAGTTGGAATGCTTTCCTTGAAATAATTTCTTTTTGAAACCAATTCTTAGGTTAGGTTTTGTTTTTGTGTTTTTGTTCATGATCTATGTTTGTACATAGAACATTAATTGAGCATTAGTTATATTGACTTTAACTGCATCCTTTCATATATTTAGAAATTTATTATGCTTTAGACATCATAATAATTCAGTTGATGCAATGATCATTTATGTCAATTAAGTCAACTTTTAAGTGATCAAAGTCAATTTCTCTCTCAATGATCTCTTGGTATAGTTTTTATCTTATTTGACTATTTAGTCGAGTATGAAATCGAGATCAATTTTTGGTTGAATACCTTATATCTTAAATAATTGATAGCCAATTGAGGGGGAGTCAAAGAAAAGTGTTATGCTCAAAAGATGTGGAAAGAGTTACATCCCAATGAGGAGTGTGAAAACTACCACCACATGGAGGAAAGAGCTACCACCTCGGTCGTCCGAGTACTGTGTGCAGCTACCACATGTATACCAAGCATGGTTTTTCAAGTTTAATTAAATAAAATGTTTGTTGAAATACTTGACTCTGTCAAATTTCAAGGTTGGTATAAGGTGGGAATTTGAATGAAAGATGCTCAAAGAGCCACTCTCTTCAATAGATTGACTAGATACATTATCTAACTTATTTGGGATTTCAAACATCTATTGATCTTGGTATTTCATTTTCTTTACCAAATTAATGATTTGATAAAGGCATTACTCATAAGATCAAGTTAGATGTAATTGAAGTTGTTCAACTTTAAGGGATTTAATTTTTATAAATTTTCGTTTCATTATTTGGATATTTTTGATAGTTTTTGTATAATCTATTTGTTGTTGTATGAAACGATGATTTTGTTTAAAGTTGATACACAAAAGTACTTACAATCTTTTTCTAGATTTTCTGGAATTTTTCTAAATTTTTCTAAAGAAAAAGTTTGGAGCAGGTCCGGACTGGACAAGCCGATCCGGACCCCGAACGCAGGAAAGTCCTGCAGGTAGCCGATCCGGACTGGATTCTTCAGGCAGTCCGGACCGCTGCTAGGGTTTATATGAAACGAAGAGGTTTTTGATTTTGTTTCATCACAATCTTTTGTTTCTAAGTCTCCAGAGTTTCTCTCTCTAGAAATCAAGAGTTTTGGAGCCTTTCCAACCTAGATTCTTCAATTCAAAGTAAGTTCTTTTGATCAAAATCTCGGTTTTTCACAGTTTTTTTCTTTTTGCTCAAAACGTGAGTAGAAATCATGGATCTTTTTCGTTTGTGATGGTTTTTGATCAAATTTCTTTTGAAATAAGAACTCTGGGTAGATTAGTTTTGATTATATGCTAGGTTTTCTCTTGAAAAACGAATTTTTGGGCTATGATTTCAAAGATTTCGGTTTTAGGGCATATAATGGGAATTTTTGAAAAACATGGAATTGATCTATTTTTAAAATTCTTTTTGCAAAACTAATTTGATTTCTAGTCTCTCTACACGATAATGATTGTTTGGGTACAATTTTTCAAATTTTTGAAAATTAACAATTTTTCGTGTTCTTGAGTTGTTGCTCACAGGACTTTAATTCGGTTAAGCACCAATGGCGTTCACATGGATCATAATTCTTCTTGTTGCAATGGTGCACACTAGAGCAACAAACAAATTGAAAAGGGCCAAGAAAACTCAACGGAAAGGTGAGTTTGTTCTTGTCAACGATTCAGAGGTTGAATCGGATAATGAAGAGGTAGATTGGGATAAACTGACGGATGATGAAGCAACTCCTGTAAAGCCAGAACAAAAGATTCCCGACTCGCCAAAAAGAAAAACTACCGTGGATAAAGGAAAAGCACAAATGACTTCATCATTCATCTCGGTGAAAAGAAAAAGACTTGCTCGACGGTATAGAAAAGCACGAAGTGTTGAGATCAATGAACCAATGGCTCCTGACTCTCCACCTCGCTTTGAAGAAGTGTTTGTTAATTCTGACCGTCTTAGGGCGTTTGAACATCGAGAATGTATCGGCGAAAGACATGTCAATATTGGGGATCTTCGAGATCACTCACCGGAATTCGGAACTTTAATTGAACAAGCTAATCTTCTTCAAGTTTGCAGATTCCCTGAGTTGCTTGGATATTGTTTGCATCGTGTACGTACCTTCTACTCAAATGCAAGACATCTTCAGGAGGATGAACACGGCTCTATGCAGTTTTACACAAACATCCAAGGGACAAGACTCAAAATAACTCCACAGTTAATCGGGGAAGTCTTAGGGATGCAAGCGAGCAGATCGGGGATCAACTACTTAACTGGAAGAAGTTTGACGAATGCTATGTGGGAAACAGTTATAAAGGGAATATATTTGGAAGGCACGGAATCAACGGATAAATCCGTCAAGTCCAAACAACTTCGCTTGAATACCGGTTTCTCAACTTCATAACTTGCTATAATATTCTTCCAAACATGCAGACAAAGGTGGTGAGATGGGATCGAATGTTGTTTTTGTATCTCCTAGGTCATCCATCGGAGGCAGTGGGATTGAACATGAATATCCCTTACATAATTTGGAATCGGATGACTAGATATGTTGAGCATCCTCATCCTACCGAGAGACTTCCTTTTCCATTGATCATAATGAGGATCTTGAAGAAGTTTCAGATTGACATCAGCTCAACATCATATCAACACTGCTTAGGCATGATAAATGAATCCACCATTGTTAAGTCTCTTCACAAACTGCCTCATGTCACTCCGACTTCTTCATGCAGAAAGAAACCCTGCGTCGGCGCTTCTGCATCTCCATCACGGCAAGCACCCGCACCAGATGATGAAGCGTCGGTCACCTCAATCTATAAGCAGCAACAACGCTTATCTTTTGAACAAGAGCAGATCACAAAAGAACAGAGACGAATTTCAGAAGAACTCGAAATCATCACGGCATCCCAAATCACATTGACTAAGACAGTCTCCTCGATGAAGAAACTTATGAAGAAAATGTTTTCGAAATTGGGATGTAGCGCCTTAGAGGAATCTGACTCGGATAATTGATTTTTTTGTCTAACGTTTTTTTTTCTTGTGCAGGTTTTAGTTCAGTTTTTAGTTTCTTTTGTTTAGTTCTTAGGTTTTTTATGTTTTTGAAACTTTTAACTCTCTTTCATTTTGGTAATTTTGGCTAAGTTTTGTGACAAAAAGGGGGAGAGAGAGAAGAGAACTTTGAACAATGTTTGAATGAACAATGCTTGTGGAGAACTTGAACATGTGGAGAACTTGAAACTATAAAGGTAAGTATAACTTCAACTTTTGGTTTTATATGGATTTGATGCATGTCTCAGCTAACTATTTGACTAACTATTTGGGCATGTAATATAACTAACAAGTTGATGTTGACTAACACTTTGAGTGACATTTGGATTTCTATTGCTTAGAAGATATGTCGATTTTTGATTGAGAGTTTCTTACATATCTAATTTTGCAAATGTCATGACGAGTATAAACTCTATCTCTGTGTATTGGTTTGCATGATAAAATTCTTGAGGTATCTAACGATCTCTTTTGTCAAGAATGATTTCTTTTGCAGAGAGTACAGATGTCTAAGTCTAGAGTCTGTTCTAGGAGTTTATCTCATGTACTTACTTTTCTTTTGGATCTCCTTTGTAAATTTTTGTTGTATGGTGATAGCAACAAAAATATCTTTTTGAATTTTCTTGAGTGGATTTTTGTTTTGTCACGAAACCGCCAAAGGGGGAGATTGTTACAGAATTTGAGTTGGCGTATTTCGTGAAATTATTTAAGTCTTGAAGATTGAAGATGAGAAGCTTGGATCATATACCTCAATCTCAAGAAAGAAGAATTCAAAAGGATCAGGTACGTTTAACTAAAGATTTATGGTGATCCGAATACTTCTTATAGTGTAGAAACACTTGGAAGAATGTTTAATTGCATAAAAATCAAAAACTGGACATGGGACATGTTCAGGATCCGGATCGGGCATTACAATCCGGATCCCGAAGGTAGGTTTGTTCATGCGCAGTCTCAGTCCGGACCTTGGGAATTTAAGTCCGGATCCCGAACGTGGAAACTGTTGAAATTGTATGAACGATCCGGATCGTGGAAATTCAGTCCGGATCCCGAATGTCCTCTTTTCTGGAAAAAGTCTGTTTCGCTGAAACAGTCCGGATCGTCAATTCCAGTCCGGATCGCCGTCCTGTAAAATTCCAGAAAAGGTTAGTTTTTGATCCTTATCTTCTTCCAATGGTTTCTAACCTATAAATAGACCCTATGATTCATTTTTAGGGCAAGCATAAAACGGAAAATAAATCCAAAATAGATCCGTATGAATCGAAAAAGAAAAATCCACATATAAAGAAGAAAGGAAATCAATAGATTTTATTCTATGTTTCTTCATCTATATTGATTAATTTGATTCTAGGTTTTCCAAACTCAGATTTTGAGTAGAATCAAATTAATGAATACTTAGATGTTATTTCCGATCTATTTCTAATCTAAGTATTCGGCGGATCATCACCACCCAAAAAACAACGATTTACCCAAAATCGGCGCGTGGACTCGCGTGGCCTTGTGGATTCAAGGTGCAACCGCTCTCGTGGATTCGGAGCGAGGTACGTTCGTGGATTCGAAGCGTGCTACTGGGTGAAGACCGTGGATTCGGTCGGACGTCGTGGACTCGACGTTGGACGCTGTGGATTCAGCGTTGGGCGCGGATCGTGGATTCGAGAAGCGTTGTGGAGCGAGCGGAGAAGATCTACTAGGAGCGTATGGAAAAGGTTGAGTCGTCTGTGAGTACGTTATATCACCTTGTACGTGTTTTAATTCTAGTGGATTTCGCCGTGTTATCGGTCCCGTGGTTTTTTACTCCGGTTTGGAGTTTTTCCACGTAAAAATCTTGCGTGTTATTTTTATTTCCGCATTGGGTTTTATTGCGCAATGATTTTTTGAGTGTTTACTGTTTACACCTATTCACCCCCCTCTAGGTATTTTTTCCCCTATTTAGATCCAATTAATACATAACCCAACAAGTGGTATCAGAGCGGGAATAGGGTTGTAAACAATGGTTGAAGGTGGAAACATCAACGACCCCCTTTCTTCGATGGAACAAATTATGCGTACTGGAAAGTACGGATGAAAGCCTTTTTAATTTCCATCGACGAAAGGGTGTGGCAATCAATTGAATTAGGATGGTCTAATCCAACTGAAATTATTGCTGATGTTCGCACCATCAAACCTAGGTCGAAATGGACCAAGGAAGAGATTGATTTATCTTCTTACAATGGCAAAGGAATTAATGCTCTATTTAATGCCTTGTCACAAACTGAGTTCTCTCGCGTCTCGGCATGTGAGACTGCGAAAGAAATCTGGGATGTTCTTCAAGTTACGCATGAGGGAACTAACCTTGTGAAGATTCAGAAACTGCAAATGCTTACGAGCAAGTTTGACTCTATTTTCATGGCAGAAAATGAATCTTTCACTGATTATTACACACGATTGCAAGATATCGTGAACTCATGTGCTAACTTGGGAGAGAAGATTCCAGAATTTAAAGTTGTAAGAAAGATTTTAAGAACTCTTCCTGAACGATTTCGCCCCAAGGTTGCAGCCATTGAAACAATTAAACACCCGGACGAAATGCGTGTAGAAGAATTAGTTGGTGCATTACAAACTTATGAAATGACATTTCCTACTAACTATTCTTCTGGAAAAGCATCCTCTTCTAAGTCTTCAGGTTTTGCATTGAAATCAACAAAAGAAGAAGACACGGATTCATCCTCCTCAGACGATGACGAGAACCTATCTATGGAGGACTTTGAGAAGCAGCTCGCTCTCTTGACAAGGAAGTTTCGCCGCAACTTTCGAAGGGGTAATTCAAGCAAAACTCCATCCTTCGGAAAGTCGAACAAAGGCAAGGGTACTTCAAGTTACAAGTCAAGAAAGCAAGAGAACTTCTCAAAGGATAAGAAAAGTTCAGAGGGACAAGTACAATGCTTCAAATGTCGAGGCTACGGCCACATTGCAACGGAGTGTCCCAATAAGAATCCGGCAAAGAAGAAGGCGATGCAAGTCGTCACTTGGGATGACAACTCAACGTCAAATGAGTCGTCTTCGAGTGATGAAGAAAACAGCTCCACGGCATTCCACGCGTCCACATCTTCACCCTTCATGTGCTTAATGGCAAGTACATCCGATTCGTTGTCCAACTCCTCCCATGTTGAAAAGAATGCACGGACGACGAATCGAGTAATTCTGAAGGTGAAGATTTTGCTCTTGCCTACCATAAGCTTTTGAGGGATTCAAAGAAATTGGCAAAGCAAAACCGGAGTTTGAGAGGGAGATTGCAGGATCTCGAAGAAGAAGCAAAAAAGGCATCTTCTCTCTCAAACGCTCTTGAAGTGGAAAGGGATAATCTGATTAAAGCAAATGTTTCCCTTCAAGAGAAAAATGAGCTTTTCGAGAAAGAACATGTAAAATTGGTGGGTAAAGCGAATTATTTCTCGAAGCTCTACGGCGAGGCTCGACAGGAAAATATGGAAATGACAAAGACCATCTCCAACTCAAAGATGACTTAAAGCGATTTTCTTCTGGAAGGAGTAAGTTGGATAAGCTTCTTGGTCTTGGTCAAACAAATCGTTTCGGCCTCGGATACACTCAAACTGGAGACAGTCCAAGTTCGAGTGGGACAGTTTTTGTGCCTCAGTCGGTATCTCCTCCTCCGACACCGGAATTCACGACAAACAACGACAACAAGCCTACTTCACCCTCTTCGGGATCGTCAAGCACTAAGGTATGTTTTCGTTGTGGTTTTTCAGGGCACATAAGAAGAAATTGCAAGATGGGAGCCAAACGCACAACTCAAGCACCTCTTGCAACAACTACCAAAAAGGTGATTCCCCGGAAATCAAAGCAAAACTTTTCAAAGGAAAAGAGCCTTGGTAGTTCACCTCGCAAGACGACGTCACCAAGGAGTAGCAATCAATCGAACAAGACGCTTTCACCAAGAAAAAGAACTTCACATTCATTGCCAACGCAGTCCAAAAAGGTTTGGGTGCGCAAAGGTGAAATCTTCCCTTGTCTTGTTGCTAATATTTCCTTGCATGCTTATGATAACTCGTCTTGGTATCTGGATAGCGGATGTTCCCGTCACATGACCGGTGACAAAAATTGTTTTCAAACTTTTGAGAAAATCTCCGGAGGACTTGTAGTTTTCGGAGACGGTCGTTCCTCCAAGATTGTTGGAAAGGGAACTATTGCTATTCCAGATGGCCCGATTTTGAATAATGTGTTATTTGTTGAAGGCCTTAAGACTAACCTCATCAGTCTGTTGAATGTATTGTAACTGATAAAGACCATGCTTTCTTTTTAAAGGGGGGTTAGATCTGAAAATAACTGTTATGTTGTTCCAAATAAAATTTCTGAAAATTGTAACCTAGCTTCTTTAAACAATGAAACGCTTTGGCATGAAAGGCTAGGTCACATAAATTTTAAGGAACTTGCAAGAATTTCAAACAAAGACGTGGTCAAGGGGGTTCCAAAACTTTCACTTAAAGAAAACATTGTGTGTGGCGGTTGTCAAAAGGGAAAGCAATCAAGGGCTGCACACAAGAACTTGAAGCGTATCGGCCCGGTGGCTTATCGGCTTGCTCTACCGCCTAACCTATCGGGAGTGCACAATGTGTTCCATGTTTCGACGCTCCGGAAGTATGTTTTTGATCCATCTCATGTGGTGGACTTTGCCCCGTTGGAACTACACGAGGACTTGAGCTTTGAGTAGCAACCGATGAAGATTTTGGCTCGTGAGGTGAAGAAACTTCGGAATCGCGAGATACCTTATGTGAAGGTACTTTGGAGCAATCACGAGGATCGCGAGGCTACTTGGGAGCTGGAGAGCGCGCTTCAGGAGCGTTTCCCTCATCTTTTTCAGCTGGAGACTTGAGGTACTTAACTTCTAGTTTCGCGGACGAAACTCCTTTTTAGGAGGGGTGAATGTAGTACACTAAACTTTAGCAAATTGCAAAGTTCTAGTGTGTGAAGGGTTAAATGATACCCTTCGGATGTTTTAGTAAGCTTCCGGAAGGTTCTAGAAGGTTTCCGGAGAGTTTGGGCGCAAATCGGAAATTTTCGAAAAATTCAAAAATTTGAGGTTTTTGGCTTCAGGGTCCGGACCGTCCGGGGGACAGTCCGGACTGTCCGCACGAAACTGGAAATTTCACGTTCGGGGTCGGGACCGTATTGGGGGCAGTCCGGACCGTTCGGGTCTGGATAGCACAGTAAGAAACGTAATAACGTTTCTTGCAGGGGGCTTTTGGGATTTTGTTACTTTAGGGTTTTTAACCCCTTCACTTCCTCTTTTCCTCTCATTTGGAGAGAGCAAGAGAAAGTGTTAGAGAGAGAGAGTGAGAGGGAGAAACCTTGGATTTCCTTCTCCAACACATCTCTCTACATGGATTCTTCTTCAACCTCCTCTTCTCCACAATTGAAGCTTGCTACAAGAGCTTGGAGGAAGGCTAGAACTTGGAGAAGAAGAAAGTTTGGAGCTCTTGTGCCTATCCTTTGCTTTTCCAAGGTGGAATTCAAGCTCAAAGAGGTTTGGAACACTTCTTTTTCCTTTCTTTTGGGATTTTTGAAGGAAAACCTAGTTTTGGAAAACTAGGGTTTATTTTGGGGCTTTTTGATTTATAGCTTTTGGGGTGGAATTGATGGGTGTAGAACACTCTTGTAGGTTGGTTTTGAAGCTTTTCTTGATTGGATTACAAGATTTAGCAAAATCCCTCAACCTAAGGGCATAAGAGGAAGTGTGGGCTTCTTTGTTGGGATACTTCACAAGGATTTGGCAACTATCCGGTGGGTCTGACCTCACCGAAATGGGTGAACTCCCCCTATGTCTTCTATAGACTTTTAGGGCATCATTGTTGTATCAAAACATGCATCGTTTGATTTATCATGATTTATGATCATGCATTTGAACCCCTTCGTGTGTAGAAAATTTCATACTCTATGTAGTAGAGGTAAACATTGTAGGTGCATGAGCACTTTGAGGGGGGATTGAATAGGAATTTTCGTGAACTTAAACTTTTGGATACGAATAGAGAATAGCTATGCATGTTATAGAATTATTGTGATATGTTATGCATATATGATCATGAAGAAAACGGACATTATGACATTAGTGCCATCTAGTGTAGTGAGATACGAGTAGAAAATTCCTAAACTTGTACAACCAAGATGAAATAGTTAGATTCCATGTTTGAGACATGATGAGGACAACTTGTAAATGTTTTACATTTTCATTATGCAAGATAATGTTAATATTGTATATGAAACATTGGCACTTGAGATACTATACCCCGACCTAAAGGTCGATGATGCTATTCCGTGTTTTAGACACGATGATCGAGACTTGCTTGCTTGCCGTTTGTGCTCATTCGCACATGCTTGGTAGGGTCGCTCCCTCCAAGCCGGCACTCCGGAGTTGGCCATTTGCGACATCATGATCGCCGTGCGGGATTGGGTGCCGATTGGGACGCCGTTGGATTGGCATAGCTCCTTGGGGGGTGCCACCACGGGACCATGAGGCGTGGCTCAAGCTTAGACTCAAAGAAAGTCTTCAAGAGAAAAGGATTAAGTTAACCAAACTTGACATTGTATATCACATAGATGATACATTCATGGTGGTTGGGCATACATGATAGCAATCTTGACATTGGACACCACATAAATAATACTACTCATTGTAGATGGACATTATGATAACATGATAGATTCATATCATCATTACTTTGACCTAGTGGTGTATTTCGCTCCTCTCGGCGGCTTACCCACTGGGAACTATTGATTAATAGTTCTCACCCCATTTGGGTTGTTGTTTTTCAGAGCCATCCGCAGTGGGAGGGGCTCGGGACCGTGGCAAGGGGTTATCGCATAGATAGCTTGTCCCCGCCGCACCACTCGAGGTGGTTACAGGGCACCTTTTCTTTTGTTCTTATTGGAGAGGTGTTGGTGTATTTTGGCATAGAAACCACCCGTGTATTTTGATAGGTTGTATTTGTGAGGACCACTTTTGTATATTGAATTTTAACTTCTTGTATGATAATTGTTATCTACTTCCCTCTTTTATGTATAGTTTAGTTGTGTTGTGCTCTGATTACTAGTAGGATATGTATATTGCTTCCTTTCTGCTTTGTTATTGTAGACACCTTGTGTGTACCGGGGGCTACCTTGTGCACACGGCGGGTCTGTGCACATGCCGGGTAGGCTTCCGCTGGGGCCTGGGGCGTGACAGGTGCGTTCCTAGACGACAGGCGCAGGCTTGACTGAGCCAGTTTTGGCAGTCATTGAGATTTGAGTTTCGTGAGCACCTCGGGTGCGAGTGGTGTATGCATAGCATGTTCTTAGATGAGTTTTTTCCTTTGAGCATGGTACTTGAGGCATTTTAGCATGGTAGAGTTTCCATTTGAGCATGGTAGTTGACACTTTTTAGTTGTAGTTTTCTTTCAGCTTACCTTTTATCTATCTATCTATCTGCATACCTATCTGTTTGCCTCCAGTAGACTTAGTGGGCATACCGTGGATATTGGTGACGGTACCCACTGAGATCTACCTTCTGCAGTAGATCTCACACCCGCTGCAGTGACAGGTTACTGAGTTTGCTGTTCCGGCTTAGCTCGCGCGGAGACAGCTGATCAAGGTGAGGACGTGGCCGAGTAGTTCCTTACCAGCATTGAGAGTCAGAGATAGATGTACCCGGTATTTTTATGATTCCACTTTTGTACTGGACATTCTGAGAGACTTGTGAGGATTGTATTTATTTCTCATAGCTAGACAGACTTTGTATTGAGGATTTTTATTTATCCAGATGTTCAGTTGATTTCTGTAGCTATTAGTTCTTTTTCAGCTCTGATACATGTTTAGCTATAGATCTTTTGCAGGGTAGACGCTTCGTCTGTGCGGCAGTTTCCGTACATGCGGCGGATCTGTTGGCGAGCCCGGGTCGCAGTTCGACCCCGGAGCGTGACACTCAGTACAAGTCAGATCCTCATAATACAATAATCTCTCAAAAGTGGAAAATAAAATAATCTACTGACTGTACGACAAGTCTCCAATGTGGGGGTACAACTATTCTCCAAAGATAGGTAGGGATCTAGCTCGCGACTCCCTCGCCTCGAACAGCAATCGCAGAATCAGCAACACCCGCTAATGACTCTGCAAAACAAAGGAGAGGAAAGAAAAAAGAGGGGGAGAACCCCCAACGGGTGTGAGAACTACACCAACACGTAGTTCTCAGTGGGTACCGCCACCTGGCCCGACGGTCTGCCCACTAAGTCTACTAGAGGCATAAGATAACAATGCAGTGAAAACTGAATAAGAAAAGCCGGAGATACTCTTCAGCTACTATGCCTCCATCTATATGCTCAAATGGGGAAAACCGACGAAAGATATGCAACCACTCGCACACGAGGTGTAGAGTACCGCGACTTTTGCAGAGTGCTCCGACTTCGCGAGATGGCGTGGCACGGAGAGATCGCCTTGGGCGAGTTCCAATTGTGGTTACATTTGAGTTCGGAGTGTTTTGGATCGACGCAGAATCCATTGGAATGAAAAGTGAGTTAGCAGCGTCGAACTTGGAAGCCCAGTTTGAATCGGTGATTCCGGGGCATTGTGATCTTGTAGGGTACTGGTTTGGTTAGAGAACCGACTCCGCGGTTGTATATAGAATCTGGAAAGTGTTGGGACACGTGTATCTTCAGGTTACAGCGGAGTTCGGGTTGATTCAGACTGATGCGGAGGCCCCGAAGACAAAAATTGAGTTGGACTTGGCAAGTGAGGATTTTCTTGCGAGAGCACCGGATTGTTGGATTGAGTGCACCGACCCCACGGTTGAGCTTTCTGAGTGGGAAAAGCCTTGGACATGGGTACTTTATGTTTACAGTGTGGTTCGGGAGATTTCAGAGTGATGCGGAAGCTTACGGGACAGAAAGCGAGTTAGCGGCGAGGAAATTAGAAGCTTCAGATTTTGGATCAGCCTGAGAAGCTTGGTGTTCCGGAACTGGGTATTGTGTTCCGGAACTGAGGGCTGGGTTCCGGAACTGGGAGTTTTGTACCGGAACCCAGAGAGGATTTTAGCTTGAGTACCGGAACGTGAGTGTGGGTACCGGTACTCAATGGCAGATTTATCAGTTTTAGCTCTCGGTTTGGGATTTTTGAGCCTGGGTACCGGTACGGGAGCCCGAGTACCAGTACTCAGCCTCCAGATATTTTGAAAGCAAGGGTAAAATGGTATTTTCACCCTCCTTTATGGTTGTTATATAGGAGCTTCTCCCCTGCTACTTCTCTTCGTGTCACGCCCCGGGGTTGAAACTGCGACCCGGGCTCGCCAACAGATCCGCCACCTATGCCAAACTCCGCATAGGCGAAGCGTCCTACCTGCAAGAAAAATGCTACAGCTAACAGATATCAGAGCTATAAGATAAAACTGCTGTAAAAATAAGATCAACCACTGTACAACTGAAAAATAATGCAACAATGTCCATCTCCCAAAAATGATAATCGTATAATATCCTCAGATACAAAACTCATAGCTCAACAGGGAGGTATCTCCAATAAATACATCAGTGTACAGGCTCACAATACATATCATGTCCTCACTACATCAATCTCTCAAAAGAGAAAAAAATAAAATAGCTAATCTACTAAAGCTCTCCTCTGAAGGGGGTACCGCTACTCTCACGACGGGTAGGGATCTAGCACGCGACTCCCTCGCCTCGATCAACAACCGCAGAATCAGCAACACCCGCTAAGACTCTGCAAAACAAAGGAGAGGAAAGAAAGGGAGGGGGAGAACCCCCAAATGGTGTGAGAACTTCACCAAAAAGGGAGTTCTCAGTGGGTACCACCGTCAGACCCGACGGTCTGCCCACTAAGTCCTCAAGAGACATAAAATAATCAATGCAGTAACACTGAACAAGAGAGCTGAAGACACTCGTCAGCTATCATGCGTCTATCTATATGCTCAAAAGGGGGGGGGGGGGGGGAACCAAAGAATGGTATGCAACCACTAGCACATGAAGTGCACAATCGACCCAATCGAGCTGACTGCCACATCTGGTCCAGTCAAACCTGTGCCCACCTACAACCACCTCCCATTGCTGGGCAGGAATTACGTAGGATGTCCAAACGGACTAACTCACTATCGAATAGTGACTCATGCAGGCTATAGTCAAAAAAACGGATAGACTCAAGATCACCAAACCTCTCGCACAACGGTCGACAACTCACAACGACCTCGGGACCACCGTCAATCCCCAAATGGTTCCCAACAACACTAGCACTGGTCTAAACATAGCTACTAAACTCCGCTCGGCCCCCAGGCACGAGTGCAACAATAAAAGTACCTGCCGCATAAACCCAATCAAATGAACCGGTGTAAAACCCGGTACTGCCTGCTCTGCTGTCAAACTCATCTGCGGGAATACTGACCGACTACTGACCGGTACGGTCGTATCCCAAAATAGGTGACAGACCGACTACTGACCGGTACGGTCGCACCCAAAATAAGTAATAGACCGGCTCCTGACCGGCACGGTCGCACACTCCGGAGTGGCACTCGAGGGGAGCGACCCACCCGAGTAAAGTATCACTGTAATAGTATCATAATATAGCAGGACTGGATCACAACTCTGATCAAAGTGGGAAAGCTCAACCACTAAAGAAGGCCTCGGCCCTCAATCAGATGCAAAAGTACTCAAATAGTGGGAAACTCCGTCCACTAGAGAAATCTGATACCCAATCTGATACACAAATAAATATTCGGTCAACCGCCCAATATCCGCGGTTGCCGCAATACCCTGCCCTCTGATAAGGACGCCGAGAGAGCGTGGCGTCGAGTTCGTCCTATTGGACCACCAGGAGAGTAGTTGAGGACTTGGATCGAGCTTCGTGCTTTGCTGTTCGAGGGCACTTTCCCAACAGTGTTAAGCAGAAACTGGAAGGGGATTTGAGATACCTGTAGTAGGGGAGTTGACCCCTTCAGGAGTGTGTTAGCGAGTTGCTACGACGGTTGAGCAGAGTGCCCCATGTCGCTCAGGATGAGACTCAGGAGATTGATCATGTTTGAGAGGGGACTGCTTCTAGATGTTTATTATTTTGGGTATTCGTGGCAAGCGACCTTAGATGCACCGATTGTGCATGCTCGATGGATAGACTGAGGATCTGCGATCGCGTCCAAGAGGGACGAAGAGCGAGGGACCAGCTCCAGAGAGAGAGATGTCTAGCATCGTCGATTTGGGATAGTTGAGCGGATCGAGGTTGTTATGATTCCAGTCCCAGGATTATGAGCCTCTGAGGAGACATAGACTTGGGGGTTCTCGATAGTCGAGGCACCAGTGGCAGTCTCAGGATGACTGTGTCTTTCGCGGTAGGCCGCATTCATCGCCATAGAGGAGTGACTTCTGGAGGAGGGCGATGTTTTTCATGTGTATAGTCTGGACATCTTTAGGCAGAGTGTCTCAGAGTGGTGCTTTTGGATTTGCCGCTTGCGACGGCACCCCACTACCCCTTCTTCAGGATGTAGAGGTTCATCCGACTTACCGGTAGGCTGATTGAGCCGAGATGCCGAGGCAGATTGAGCGATGGCCACCAGCATCTAGAGGTTGAGACTGTGTAGCTGGTTGAGGACGCCAGGATAGTGGATCGCGTCTTACCAGGTGAGGTCGCTTTTGGTCATTAGAGTTGGAGCATGATGATGCCGACACCGCTTGGGTGTGTTTTAGTAGAGCAGGGATAGCTTCGTGTGGGCCGGTGATGGGATTGATGGCTTGTGCACGTGAGGATCAGGTTCCAGATCACGTATAGCTCATGGATGAGTATTGCCAGCCCCGCCCAGATCAGTAGGGCCTTGGATTTGATCCTAGAGTTGTTAGTCCTACATCAGATCCGAGATGATGATTGAGGATGGATAGGGATTGGATATCCCAATGTTATGCTAACATGGATTGTCGAGAGGAGACAATGACCCTCCGTGGACTTGACCAGGAGGAGTGGGTTTATAGAGGATGCTAGAGAACGACAGAGGTTGAGTCGTGGTCGTATCGCTTGTTTGCGACTTTTGAGTAGGGGCCTACGGCGACACCGGGACTAAGGAATATCTTTTATTGCCGAGTGATCTCGAGTGAGAGTCTACTAGATTTGATTTCGAAGCCGCCGTTTAGTAAGACTGAGATTGAGACAGTGGACGACATGGTTTTGGAAACCGCGCCGACTTGGCAGCGCCTCTGGGAGTATCACCCGTGAGATATAGAGAGAGAGCTGATAGCGCCGTTGCGGGATTGGATGGATTGAGAGGCCTGTGTGATCCAGTACCATGTCGCGGGAGTACGACAGTGAGGATCCGAGAGATTGATATTTTGGAATTTGTTGCCATGCCGTTGATATATGGCACTGATGCCTCGTTGTGAGTGCACAACGGTGAGGATTTTACAATGGTTTGGGCACAGACAGTTTTGGATCGTGTTTTGGTCGATGCCTTTGTGGGAGATTGGAGGCATTGTGGAACCCCACAGCTGAGGGCTGTGCCAGATAGAGTTCTGAACCCGATAGAGACATATTGAGCTTACAGTAAGGTCAAGCGGATTGATTAAGGCCCTGCGGCCTTCTGGATTTGAGGACTTGTGTGTTCCGGCGGTACTTGGACTGGGCTGTTGTACCGGCGTGAGTTGGAGCTCTACAGTGAGTTGCCGTGCCAGTGGTTGAGTTAGATTTTTACAGGGCTGGTTGATTTGATTATATTGGGATTGATTTCCGAGATGAGATAGAGCATGAGGAGCACTTGAGGATAGTGCTGCAACTTCTAAGAGAGAGAAGTTGTTAGCCAAGTTGAGAGAGTTTGAGCTTGACTTTGGAAGGTTCTGTGTTTTGGCTTTGTGATCTCAGCTATAAAAGTGATAGTGGACCCAACAGAGAGTGTTACCATTTGGGTCGGGCCTAGACTTATGTTAGTGACAAAGGTCAGAAGCTCTTGGTCTATGCAAGGCCAGTGTAGCTTGGAAGAGGCAAAGCTGAGGAGGATACTAGCATTGTTACGGATATTGTCACGCCCCGTGGTCGAAACTGCGAGCCGGGCTTGCTAACAGATCCGTCGTTTGCACGGGATTTCCCGCGTAGACAAAGCGTCTACCTACAAAAGAGTCTACAACTATACAGATATCAGAGAGGAAAAGAACTACAATAAGAAGTAAACTGAACAACAAAATCTCTATAAAACCAAGATCCAAAATACATACACCAGTATCTGACATAAGTACAAAAATCCAAACTAGTACAAAAGTGGGAAATAAAAATACAGGGCGACTCTAACACTGGCTCCACAGACTCGGGAAAGCAACTAGTCGACCACGCCCTTACCTCGGTCTGATGACTCCGCACGAGCTGATCCCGGAGTAGCCGCCTCAGGAACACCTGTCACCGCAGCGGGTGTGAGAACTACTGCAAAAGGTAGCTCTCAGAGGGTACCGTCACCAAATGTCCACGGTATGCCCACTAAGTCTACTGGAGGCAACAGATAGATAGGTAGATAGATAAAAATGCAAGCAGGAAAGTAACCTACCACTACATGCGTCAATATGATGCTCAAAGGAAAACCATCTATGAATATATCATGTAACCACCCGCTCATAACACCCAATCTCTATGACCGTCCTAACGGGTCCAGTCAGGCCTGTGCCAATAGTCTAGGAACGCACCTGCCCACTCCTCGTTGGGCGTCCTACTAACTGCTAGGAGCGCACCTGCCCACTCTGCGTGGGGCGCCCTACTAACTGCTAGGAACACACCTGCCCACTCTGCGTGGGGCGTCCTACTAACTCAAATCCTCAAACAACGGATCGAAACCCAAATGCCCTCACCACAACTCATGTCTAAGCCGGTGAACCCTCCCGACTCAATCTGATAAGCCATCACCAATCCCCAGGACACTAGTAGAATCATCAATAAACCAAACACAAATCCCTCGGCCCCCAGGCACGAGGTCACATGCACCCTGGAATCACGTCATCCCACTGACGGTCTCATAGATACATAACTACCTTTAAAAATGCTACTTTTTCCTTAAAACGGACTTTATGATTTTTATTTGGATTCCGGTGCAGAAATAATGCCTCCTAAGCATGCAAACTAGTGTCTTGCAATAATAGGAATATACTAAAAATAATCTGGGGGTTTACCGAATTTTCTGGGATTTTCTAGGCAACTATCAGATTTACCAGCAGTAAAAATAATACACTAGACATGATCAAAATGCCTATAGAAGCATTAGAAAACATTCCGTACAATTTGGAAGATTTTTAACCCACATAGAAAGCTCTCCGTAGGAAAGAAGAAGTCGGGGACGTGCCGAATCCACTATCTGACGAAAATCCGAAAATGCGCCCCACGCGCGCACACCGACGCGCGTCTCAAAAAATCTTCAAAAGCTCACCCGGCAATCTCGAGTCCACTACAACCCCTTGCGCAACTCAGCTCACTCACAGCCAACCTCATAACACACGCGCATGCTAGCATGCATGCATGCTGTTTCGGCTCCGCGCAGTAACCTGCTACAACCCAGCAACCAAGCTGCCTCCAACCGCACGCATGGAAAAAGAGAGAAGAACATGCACTCAACTCCAAACTACTCCAATCCCATGAAATAAAATCCACAAATCCATCATAATAAAATCTGACACTTACCTCGAATATAGCTCGCTGCGCGCGCACTATTGGTTCTACTCCAAGCTGCAGGAAGCAATGTTGCTCTCTCCTTCTTCTTCTTCTTCTTCTTCTTCTTTCTTTGCCTTAGGTCAAGGTGGTGAAGAAGCAGGTGAAGACACGTATAAATAGACCAAGTGTAGGGTTAAAGCAACAAGAATATGAATTTACCTTAATACCCTTCATAAATATCAAGCCTGAAGCAAAAAAACTCCACTCTGTACACTGGGTACCGGAACACCCATGCGTGTTCCGGTACCACAGCACGGGTTCCGGAACACACTTGCTGGTTCCGGAAGTCAAGGGTGAGTTCCGGAACCAGGCTCCCTGTTCCGGAACTCCAAAGTGCAAAGGCCCCCATCCGAGCTGCCAACCTCCAGTAAGCATAAATCTCGCGCCGCCGACTCACTTTTCGCCCCGGGAGCTTCCGCCACAGTCTGAAAACACCCAAACCCCGCTGTAAATATAAAATACATATGTTCCAAGAATTTTTAAATTTTTCTGAAATTACCTGCGGATTCGGTGCTCGAAGAAAAACCCGTACTCTACACTCTCCCCCCCTTCAAAAGGTTTCGTCCTCGAAACCCAACTAGATCAGAACTCAGGAGGGTGTCTCAAATAGATATGGGCATCAAATCCTTAGCTCATCCTCGAGCTCCCAAGTGGCCTCCCTCTCATCGTGGTGGCTCCATAAGACCTTCACATAAGGTATAACCCGATTGCGCAATTCTCTCGTCTCCTGAGCAAGAATCCGCACCGGGCGCTCCTGAAAGTGCAGCTCCTCATCCAGCTCCAAAGAGGTGAAGTCCAATATGTGCGAGGGATCATACACATATTTCCTCAAAACTGATACATGGAATACGTCATGGGTACCCGCCAACCGCGGCGGTAGAGCAACTCGATAGGCGACAGGTCCAATGTGCTCCAATACCTCAAATGGCCCAATAAAACGCAGGCTCAGCTTCCCGCGTACTCCAAAGCGACGTATCCCTCGAGAGGGCGAGACTTTCAGAAAAACATGATCTCCCACCTGAAACTCCAAGTCTCGCCGCCTCCTATCGGCGTAGCTCCGCTGTCGACTCTGCGCAGTCACTAAATGGCGCCGAATTACCTTAACCTTTTCCTCGGCCTCCAAAAGCAAATCTGGCCCTGAGGTTTTCCTTTGACCCACGTCACTCCAACATAGAGGCGATCGACATTTCCATCCATACAATGCTTCATAGGGCGCCATCTGGATGCTCGCCTGGAAGCTATTGTTATAGGCAAACTCTGCTAGTCTCAAATGTCGATCCCAACTACCGCTAAAGCTCAGGACACAAGCTCTCAACATATCCTCTAGTGTCTGGATGGTCCGCTCGGACTGTCCGTCAGTCTGTGGGTGAAAGTCGGTGCTAAACTGAAGCTGGGTCCCCAAGGCTGTCTGCAAGCTCCTCCAAAACTGTGAAGTGAACCTCGGGTCCCTATCAGACACAATCGACGCTGGCACCCCGTGCAGTCTCACAATCTCCTCCAGGTATAACTGTGCTAACCTCTCCAAAGTCCAACTCGACTGCATCGGCAAGAAATGGGCTGATTTGGTTAGTCGATCCACAATCACCCATATAGCATCAGCTCCACTCTGAGTCCTCGGCAATCCTACGATGAAGTCCATAGTGACACGGTCCCATTTCCATTCAGGTATTGGAAGGCTCTGCAACTTGCCAGCTGGAACCTGATGCTCAGCTTTAACTTGCTGACAAGTTAAACAATGGGCCACAAACCTCCCAATATCTCTCTTCATGCCGTGCCACCAAAACTGTGCCCTCAAATCCCTATACATCTTAGTTCCCCCAGGATGGAGGGTGTAAGGTGTATAGTGAGCTTCCCTCAGGATCAGCTCTCTAATATCCAAGTCCACTGGCACACAGTAGCGGTCCCTGTACCTCAGTACTCCCGCTGCATCTACAGTAAAGTCCCCTCCCTGACCACGCTGAACCTGGTCTCGAATCCTCTCAAGATAGGGGTCCCCACTCTATTTCTCTCTAATCCTGTCCAACAGAGTGGGCTGCAAGACCAAAGACATAAGTCTTGCAGAATCCCCAGGGGACACAACCTCGATATCCAACCGTCTCAACTGCTCTCTCAGTGGCTCCTGCTGTGTAATCAATAAGCTCAAGGACTGACCCGATCGCCTACTCAAGGCATCCGCGACCACATTAGCCTTGCCGGGATGATACTATATGCTCAGATCGTAATCCTTTAACAGTTCTAACCACCGGCGCTGCCTCAAATTAAGCTCCTTCTGGGTGAACAAGTATTTCAGGCTCTTGTGATCGGTAAATATCTCGCAGTGCTCGCCGCAGAGATAATGTCGCCAAAGCTTCAGAGCAAATACAACCGCGGCTAATTCCAAATCGTGAGTAGGGTAATTCTTTTCATAATTCTTCAATTGACGCGATGCATAAGCAATTACCCTATCACGCTGCATCAAAACACAGCCTAAGCCGCTGTGGGAGGCATCACTGTAAACTGTAAATCCCTCTCCCATAACTAGCAATGCAAGGATCGGCGCTGAAATCAGTCGAAGCTTCAACTCATCGAAGCTCTGCTGGCACTGCTCAGTCCATACAAATCTTGTCCCCTTTCTGGTCAGTCTAGTGACGGGAGTAGAGAGCTTCGCAAAGCCCTCTACAAAACGACAGTAGTAGCCTGCTAGGCCTAAGAAGCTCCGAATCTCCGTCACCGTCGTAGGTCTAGGCTAATCCCGAATTGCATCTATCTTCGTCGGGTCCACTGCCACTCCTGCGGCTGAGACTAAATGGCCTAAGAATGAAACTTTCCGAAGCCAGAAAGCGCACTTCTTCAGCTTGGCATACAACTTCTTTTCTCTCAGAAGTTGCAGCACTATCCTCAAGTGCTCCTCGTGCTCAAGGTCGCTACGGGAATAAATCAAGATATCATCAATGAAGACCACCACAAAACGGTCCAAGTACGGCTGGAACACTCAGTTCATCAGATCCATAAAAGCGGCAGGGGCATTTGTCAAACCAAAGGGTAACACCGCGTGAACTCATAATGCCCGTACCGAGTCCTAAACGCCGTCTTGGATACATCCTCGGCGCTCACTCTCAGCTGGTGGTAACCGGACTGAAGATCTATCTTCGAGAATACCGTAGATCCCTGAAGCTGATCAAACAGATCATCAATCCGAGGAAGGGGATACTTGTTCCTGACGGTCACTTTATTTAACTCCCTGTAGTCCACACAAAGCCTAAGTGACCCGTCTTTCTTCTTCACAAACAGAATCGGGGCTCCCCAAGGAGAAACACTAGGTCGAATAAACCCTCAATCCAAAAGATCCTGTAACTGAGCCTTTAGCTCTCTCAACTCTGCAGGGGCCATCCTGTAGGGTGCCTTGGAGATTGGTGCAGTTCCAGGAACTACATCAATCACAAACTCTATCTCTCGATCCGGCGGCATAGAAGATAGCTCAGGGGGAAACACATCTGAATACTCTCGGACGATAGGAATGTCCTCGAGCTCAGGCATCGCCGTAGGCACCTCTACAACAGTCGCTAAGAAAGCGACACAACCACGACTCAGCATCTGTCATGCTCTAGCAGAAGATATCGTCAGTGCAAACAAAGTACTCTGACACCCCCTATAAATGAACTCCTCCTGACCCGGCTCACGAAGGGTCACAATCCTCTCTCTACAATCGATAGTAGCATAGTACCGAGTCAACCAATCCATCCCCAATGCTACATCAAAATCCCGGAGCTGACTAAGGACCAAAAGATCGACAGGCAAAATCCAAGGCCCTAACTGCACTGGGCAGGACCAACAACACTCATCTACGTGCAACACCTGATCAGATATCTGAACCTCACGAGCACAAGCTAACGGTCCTATCTCTAGCCCATGCAAGGATGCAAATGTCCTACTGATGAATGAATGAGATGCTCCGGTATCAAATAAAGCTCTAGTGCGTGTAGAGGAGATAAGAATAATACCTGCCACCACGTGGCTAGCTGCCCCGGAGTCCTCTACCTGAGCGGCATAAACTCGCCCGCTCACAAGTGGTCGCCTGTCTGACTGTCGCGATGAAGCGGCCCTATCTCCCCGGCCGAAACCCGCCGAAGCTCCACCCGTCTAGAAGGACGGAGGAGGAGTCGATGCTGACGAAGGTACTAGCGACCCTCCACTCGGACAAGCCCAAGCCATGTGTCCTATCTGCCCGCATCGGTAACACCGACCCTGTCGCTGATCACACTGTGGAGGTGCATGGGGTCCACCGCAAATGACACACCCATCTAGGCGCCTCTGCTGCTGATGCTGCTGCGGCGATCTCGGCGGCCGGAAGCCTCCTGGCCTCTGTCTCCCCTGAGGCCCACGACCTCGAGGCTGAAAATGTGGGGGTCTCGATGGCCGCGGCCTACTCGACTGGCCCAACTCTGATGGCGCCGGACGTTTCTCTCCAGAACTAGTCCCTGGCACCAGCCCCCGCTCTGACATGACTACGGACCCTCTGTCAACCCACCGTGCGTGCTCAATGGCTGGCTGCATCCAATGTCTGCACTCTATGTGAGTGTACAAGGGGATAAATGTCCTGATGCAATCCTCTCTCGAAGAGCTCAACTATCTGGGCCTCATCCCGAGCAACATGGGGTACGCTGCTCAACAGCCGCTGAAACTCCAGAATATAGTCACGAAGGGGCCGATCCCCCTGCTGCAGCCGCCGTAAATCTCCTTCTAGTTTCTGCTTTACACTGTCGGGAAAGTAGACCCCGAGCAGCAAAGCACGAAACTCAACCCAAGACAGTAACGGTACCCCCGGTGGTCCCACTGGACGGACGCGGCGCCACCAAGTCTCGGCGTCCCCCTCAAGAAAGTGTGTGGCTAAATGTACCTGGTGCTTCTCCTCAATGAACAAGTTCTCGAACAACTTTTCCATTGCCGCTATCCAGTTTTCAGCCTCCCAAGGCTCTGAACTCTGCCCTGCGAAACGTGGGGGATGAAAGTGCTGATATAGGACAACCTGTCAGTAAGCTCCCTCTGCTCTGCAGCTGTCAATGGGGCAATCTGAGCTGAGGTCGACGATGTCGCTACCGGAGGCGCTACTGGTGATGCCCTCTACTCAAGTAATCTCATCATACGTGCCATATTCGCCTCCTGGCGCTGAAATGCCTCCGACATCTGGGCCACCTGGGCCCGCAACTCCTAAACCTCGCTCTGCTCGGCCTCTCGCCGCTCAGGCTCCTCATCTGACTCGGAATGTGCCCTCGTCGTCACACGACGTCTGGGAGGCATCGCAAGCACTGCAACAGGAACAAAATGTCAGAGAACAGAAATCTCTCGACCCGATCAAGCGAAAGTCTAAAACATGTCACCCATTCTTAAGCATTATGTTGTCTGCAGCCAACATAACCACTTTTAGGGAATAAACATGTAAGGTTACTTGCCCCAATCCCCTAGGAAAGTTACAGACTCAATCAGAACTTTCGCTAAAGTCACGTCTCTCACCACGGTCATCCTACTGTCCAACCAATAGCTTAGGGTCTCTAAGTCCCCAAATGACCTATACACCTAGGCTCTAATACCACCTAAATCTGTCAAGCCCCGTAGTCGAAACTGCGACACGGGCTTGCTAACAGATCCGCCGCCTGCACGGGATTTCCCGCGCAGACAAAGCGTCTACCTGCAAAAGAGTCTACAACTATACAGATATCAGAGCGGAAAAGAACTACAATAAGAAGTAAACTGAACAACAAAATCTCTATAAAACCAAGGTTCAAAATACATACACCAGTATCTGACATAAGTACAAAAATCCAAACTAGTACAAAAGTGGGAAATAAAAATACAGGACGACTCTAACACTGGCTCCACAGACTCAGGTAAGCAACTAGTCGGCCACGCCCTTACCTCGGTCTGATGACTCCGCACGAGCTGATCCCGGAGTAGCCGCCTCAGGAACACCTGTCACCACAGCGGGTGTGAGAACTACTGCAAAAGGTAGCTCTCAGGTACCGTCACCAAATGTCCACGGTATGCCCACTAAGTCTACTGGAGGCAACAGATAGATAGGTAGATAGATAAAAATGCAAGCAGGAAAGTAAACTACCACTACATGCGTCAATATGATGCTCAAAGGAAAACCATCTATGAATATATCATGTAACCACCCGCTCATAACACCCAATCTCTATGACTGCCCTAACGGGTACAGTCAGGCCTGTGCCAATAGTCTTGGAACGCACCTGCCCACTCTGCGTGGGGCGTCCTACTGACTGCTAGGACTGCACCTGCCCACTCTGCGTGGGGCGTCCTACTAACTGCTAGGAACGCACCTGCCCACTCTGCGTGGGGCGTCCTACTAACTCAAATCCTCGAACAACAGATCGAAACCCAAATGCCCTCACCACTACTCATGTCTAAGCCGGTGAACCCTCCCGACTCAATCTGATAAGCCATCACCAATCCCCAGGACACTAGTAGAATCATGCATAAACCAAACACAAATCCCTCGGCCCCCAGGCACGAGGTCACATGCACCCGGGAATCACGTCATCCCACTGAGGTCTCATAGATACATACCTTTAAAAATGCCAGTTTTTCCTTAAAACAGACTTTATGATTTTTATTTGGATTCCGGTGCAAAAATAATGCCTCCTAAGCATGCAAACTAGTGTCTTGCAATAATAGGAATATACTAAAAATAATCTGGGGGTTTACCGAATTTTCTGGGATTTTCTAGGCAACTATCAGATTTACCAGCAGTAAAAATAATACACTAGACATGATCAAAATGCCTATAGAAGCATTAGAAAACATTCCGTATAATTTGGAAGATTTTTAACCCACCTAGAAAGCTCTCCGTAGGCAAGCCGAAGTCGGGGACGTGCCGAATCCACTATCTGACGAAAATCCGAAAATGCGCCGCGCGCGCGCACACCGACGCGCGTCTCGAAAAATCTTCAAAATCTCACCCGGCAATCTCGAGTCCACTACAACCCCTTGCGCAACTCAGCTCACTCACAACCAACCTCATAACACACGCGCATGCTAGCATGCATGCAGGCTGTTTCGGCTCCGCGCAGTAACCTGCTACAACCCAGCAACCAAACTGCCTCCAACCGCACGCATGGAAAAAGAGAGAAGAACATGCACTCAACTCCAAACTACTCCAATCCCATGAAATAAAATCCACAAATCCATCATAATAAAATCTGACACTTACCTCTAATATAGCTCGCTGCGCGCGCACTGTTGGTTCTACTCCAAGCTGCAGGAAGCAATGTTGCACTCTCCTTCTTCTTCTTCTTCACCTTCTTCTTCTTCTTCTTTCTTTGCCTTAGGTCAAGGTGGTGAAGAAGCAGGTGAAGACACGTATAAATAGACCAAGTGTAGGGTTAAAGCAACAAGAATATGAATTTACCTTAATACCCTTCATAAATATCAACCCTGAAGCAAAAAAACTCCACTCTGTACACTGGGTACCGGAACACCCATGCGTGTTCCGGTACCACAGCCTGGGTTCCGGAACACACTTGCTGGTTCCGGAACTCAAGGGTGAGTTCCGGAACCTGGCTCTCTGTTCCGGAACTCCAGAGTGCAAAGGCCCCCAGCCAAGCTGCCAACCTCCAATAAGCATAAATCTCGCGCCGCCGACTCACTTTTCGCCCCGGGAGCTTCCGCCACGGTCTGAAAACACCCGAACCCCGCTGTAAATATAAAATACACATGTTCCAAGAATTTTTAAATTTTTCTAAAATTACCTGCGGAGTCGGTGCTCGAAGAAAAACCCGTACTCTACATATATTGCCTATGATGGAGAGGTCATGGAATTATCCAGAGATCCTTGAGCCTGAAGTACATGGTTACTCAGGATGATTTTGATTGAGGCAACGCCGGTGGACAAAGCTATTGGAGCTGTAGGATTGATACCCTATAGTATTATCCCGGCATGACTTTATGTTCTGTAAGCCTTGCTTAGGCAAGCAGTGCAATCTTGGAATGAGGTGTCGATCAGTAGTCGCCACTTTTGGAATTGGAAATTTAGAGCTGAGGGTTGATGGATGTGAGTGATGTATTTGGGGTACTTTAGCATTTTAGTTGCTAAGGAGCAACGGAGGTTCTATGCCAATTGTAGGCGTAGAGTTTTGGATTTGGGGAGCTTAGTTTTCTAGAAGCCACTATCCGCCGGGATGCGTGGATTTGAGTTTACGCGGGGAGCTTGACCGCGGGTATTTATCGGGCTGGAAGATGTATATGTGATCACCTGTTTGATTTGGATTTCTTTGCCTTGGACTTGGTCGAGGTTTGAGTTGTCAGGAGCTACCGATGCAAATTCTTGCTGGTGAGACAGAAGGATTATGCAGTCGGGATTTATTACCTTGAGTAAGAATTTAGAGGTTTCTTGAGCAAGATTTGTGAGACCGACCATTAGAGAATCCGAGGATGAGTTGGGTACTTCCTGTTCCCATCGGATTGAGACATTCTCCTGAGATTAGACTTATTCCGGTTTCGAGGACGAAACCTTTTAAAGGAGGGGAGAGTGTAGAGTACCGGGACTTTTGCAGAGTGCTCCGACTTCGCGAGATGGCGTGGCACGGAGAGACCGCCTTGGGCTAGTTCCAATTGTGGTTACATTTGAGTTTGGAGTGTTTTGGATCGACGCAGAATCCATTGGAATGAAAAGTGAGTTAGCAGCGTCCAACTTGGAAGCCCAGTTTGAATCGGTGATTCCGGGGCATTGTGATCTTGTAGGGTACTGGTTTGGTTAGAGAACCGACTCCGCGGTTGTATATAGAATCTGGAAGTGTTGGGACACATGTATCTTCAGGTTACAGCGGAGTTCGGGTTGATTCGGACTGATGCGGAGGCCCCGAAGACAAAAATTGAGTTGGACTTGGCAAGTGAGGATTTTCTTGCGAGAGCACCGGATTGTTGGATTGAGTGCACCGACCCCACGGTTGAGCTTTCTGAGTGGGAAAAACCTTGGACATGGGTACTTTATGTTTACAGTGGGGTTCGGGAGATTTCAGAGTGATGCGGAAGCTTCCGGGACAGAAAGCGAGTTAGCGGCGAGGAAATTGGAAGCTTCAGATTTCGAATCAGCCTGAGAAGCTTGGTGTTCCGGAACTGGGTATTGTGTTCCGGAACTGAGGGCTGGGTTCCGGAACTGGGAGTTTTGTACCAGAAACCAGAGAGGATTTTAGCTTGAGTACCGGAACGTGAGTGTGGGTACTGGTACTCAATGGCAGATTTATCAGTTTTAGCTCTCGGTTTGGGATTTTTGAGCCTAGGTACCGGTACGGGATCCCGAGTACCGGTACTCAGCCTCCAGATATTTTGAAAGAAAGGGTAAAATGGTATTTTCACCCTCCTTTATGGTTGTTATATAGGAGCTTCTCCCCTGCTTCTTCTCTTCGACAGAGCAAGAAAGAAAGAGAGAGAGTGAGAAAGAAAAGAAAGAGAAGAAGATAAAGAGAGTAAGAGAGAGCGAGAGGGAGTTGATGCAGCTTGGTGTTCTTGCAGCTTGGAGTGGAGCGGAGTCACGCGCGCGTCGGCCACACGTACGAGGTAAGCCGGCAGGTTTTTGTACTTGGGTTTTTGGATTCTTAGATGGATTTTGAATGAGGTTTTGAGCTTATTGGATTATTCTTTCTATCTTTGCACTTGATGCTGTGAGTTTTGGATTTCTCCCCGCGCGGAGTCGAGGCGGCTGTGCGTACGTGCGTGGGTGTGTGTGTGCGTGCTGTGGGTAGGCCGCGGAGAGGATTGGAGCGCACGGAGGTTGCGCTGTGTTGCTTGTGAGGCTGCTGTGAGCTTCGGCGGAGACTTCGGGACGCTCTGCAATGTGCGCGCGCGCGAGGGCATTTTCGTCATTTTGTGAGTTCGGCGCTACACCGACTTCGGCTTGGCCTACGGAAAGCATTCCAGGTGGGTTGGAATTTCTTCGAGATTTATGGAATGCCCTCTAATGCTTCTGTAAGCATATTGATCATGTTTAGCTTAATTCTTGTATATTGATAAACCTGATAGTTGCCTAGAAAATTGTAGAAAGACTTTTATGAGCCCCAGACATTTTTAGTATGATCTAGAGGTTATTTGACACTAGATTGCATATTCTTTTGAGATTCGGGTTGCATCTGGACCTTCATAATATTTTAGTACCCCGTTTTAAGTAAAAGTCCGTTTTAAAAGGGTTTTCAAATATTGAGAACATTATGAATGGTCCAGATTGTTCGAGTTGCATGAGTACTCATGCCAGAGGGCCGAGTATATTTTTAGAGCATCATGTGTCGAGTTTCTAGTGTCATGAGAGAGTTTTTCTTCCTTGTTGGGATGATTCTAGATCTTGGGTTGTGTCTTCCTGATTCAGATGTGGAGATGGTTCTCCGTCCTAGCTTTGAGAGTTTTGGGGTTCTGGCAGATCGAGTCGTGGTGGTTTCCCGACTTAGCCATGGGTTATGCATTATTAGATTGAGTCGTTGAGGGTTCTCCGACAGAGCTGTGAGAGTGTTTGGGCTATTCATGATTGAGTCGAGGTTCTTTTTCCGACTGAGATGTGCTTTTGAGCTTGAGATACCGATCTGTTTGATCGTGGACTATAGCCTGCATGTGCCGCTTATTGAGACAGTGAGACAGATGTGTTACTTGAGTTCGGTAGGGTCGCTCCCCTCGAGCTACGCCCGGGGTGCGTGTTGATGATGCGACTAGTTGATACACTAGAGTTCGCTTGAGATTGAGATAGTCCGTGTGGGACGCCCTACGTAAGTCCCGTCCCAGTGTGGATGAGGTGGCAGTAGGTTTGGCGCAGGCTTGACTGGACCCTATGAGGCAGTCATTGAGATTGGGTGACATTGAGAAAGTGATGGCATAGCATGTTCATTGATGAGTTTTCCTTTGAGCATGGTACTTGAGGCATATTATTAGCAGTGAGAGTGTATGCATAGCAGGGTCAGAGTAGAGTTCCTTGAGCATGATGTTGATATATGTTAGTTGTAGTTTCTTCCTGCTTACCCCTTTTCTATTTGCATACCTATCTGTTGTGCCTCCAGTAGACTTAGTGGGCATACCGTTGATATTGATGACGGTACCCACTGAGATCTACCTTCTGCAGTAGATCTCACACCCGCTGCGGTGACAGGTTTTCTGAGGCTGCTGTTCCGGCTTAGCTCGCGCAGAGACAGCTGATCGAGGTGAGGACGTGGCTGAGTAGTTCCTTACCAGCATTTGAGTCAGAGGTAGATGTACTCTGTTAGTTTTATGTTTCCACTTTTGTACTGAGAGGGTGAGGCTTGTACTTTATTATTCATTTGTTAGACCTGTATGCTTCTGAAGCTACAACCTGTACCTCAATAACTTGGCTTACAGCTTCATCCACACAGGCATGTTAGCACATCCACAAGTGCTCCTCGTGCTCCAAGTCGCTCTGGGAGTAAATCAAAATATCCTCGGGGAACACCACTCCCAATCCGTCCAAGTACAACTAGGACACAGAATTCCTCAAATCTTGAAGACAACAGGGCATTAATTATTCCATTTGGCCTCACTATGAGCTCATAACGCCCTCACCGGATCCTGAATGCCATCTAGGCAAAGTCCTCGGCTGTCTGATTCCAAGTAGGTACTCGCATTGTATAATAACTGCCGGAGTATAGCTCCATCAAAAGGTCCTAGATACCACTCGGACCTGTCTACACTCGAACCATAAAAGGACCCTCACAGTCGTGTATCAACGACGTGGCATCACCACCGTATACCAACGGCGTGGCATCACCACCGTATATCAACAGCGTGGCACTAGGTCAAGCAAACCCCTCGATCCATCAGATCCTGCAACTGCGCCATCAGCTCTCTCAGCTCTACCGGCGATATCCAATGAGGTGCTGTCGAGGGTGGCGCGGTTCCCCGAACCACCTCAAATGCAATCTCTATCTCCCTAACCGGCGGCATCTCCAACAGCTCAGGTGAAATCACACCCGGGATCTCGTGGGCAACAGCGATATCCTTGAGTCCCGGTGCCGCCAAAAGCACCTCTCACACTATCACTATAACCTGTGTGCTGTAATAATCTCAACAAGCAAGCCTCCTCTTGTCTGCCTTGCCGAAGATCAAAATCCTCTCTTGCCGTAGTCAAACATTCTGTGGCACTGTGCCAACCAAAACCCAAGCACTAGGTCAAAACACCGAACTGCCACAATTACCAATAAGTTTGCCGGCATAACTCACGGCCTCTACTGCACTGGACATGATCCACAAGCCTCCTACACAAGCACAACACTAATAGGAACCTGTACCTCGAGTGCACGTGGTAACAAATTTGCCTCTAGTCCATGCAGGAACGCAACATGCTCTAACTCCGACAGCTGTGATGAAATCACACCTGCGACAACTCGATCCACTATCGTGGCGCCCTCCAACCAGGCGGCACAGATTCATCCGCTCGATGCAAGTAGTCGTCGCTCAATCCGCCTGAAAATCATGACCATCCACAAGGGAGCACGACCTCTGTCTCTGCTCACATTGAGGCGACGAGTAGGGTCCTCCGCAGATAACAAGTCCACGCTACCGCTGCGCCACTCCGATAAAGACGCTGATACTGCCATCGGGGTCCACCCGATCTCTGGCGTCTCAGGAACTCGTTATCCTGGAAAAAGAAATCAGAAATGCCTCTGCCGGCCGATCTGTCCTCCATCACCCGGCGCCCAGCACCAATATCCAAAACTCGCCTCTGGCGGCAGATCCCTATCCAAATAAACTGCAGCGCCACTCTCCATACACAATGCCTACTCCAACGAGGCGTCAAAACCTGTAACGGAGGGACTAAATAAACTGAGAGGTATTTTGGCGCAATCCACTCCCAGTCTCACATATCCTATGCGCCTCGTCCCTCGAAACCTGGAGCGGGCAGTCCACTGAATTCCTGCGGAAGGCGTGGACCGGGTGCAGGGGACACGTGGCGCCCGCTCATTGGCGGGCGCCACCGCCTTACTGTGCTCAGAGTGTGGACACGTGGCGGTCACCGAGCGGCCTTGCACCGCTGTTCCCTGTTTGGCGGGGCACGTGGCGCTCATCGGCTGGCCTTGCACCGGTGTTGCCTGTTCGGGGGGACACGTGGCAGCACGTGGGACTTTCGGGCGTGAACAGTGTTGGGCCGGGCCCAACACTGTAGGCGCCCGAAAGTTTTCGGGCGCCCGAAAGTTGGGCCCGAAATCTTTTGACTTGTCTTTTTTGGGCTGTTTTCTTTGGAGCCTATAAATAGGCCCCCTTGGGCTGAATTTTGGGGCCCTTTCCCGGGAGAATTAGCCTATCATTCCTTCATATGTTTTCTTCCTCTCCATCTTGGGCATCTTTCGGTGAAGTTTCAGATTTTCTGGAGGCCGCGACGACAGCGTTTCCTGCCTCGTAGTGCGGAGCGACGATATACTATTGGAGGCCCATTTTCGTCGCAGTTTACTCTGAGAGGTCTACCGGGCTACCCCTACACTATTTTTGGACGATTTCTTCGACAGCAGTTTCACAAGAGGTAAACCTACGTTTTACGTGTTGGACATTTTTTTGGGAAATGATCTTATTCAGGGGTTTGGGGTACATTTTAACCTCCCTTTGTGACTGTTTGAGTTCCTGGACAGCATATACTTCGGGGATTTTTATCTCCCCTTCCGGACATCGGATTTCGACGATTCAAGAGCCTATCGACATCTACACTTCACGAGGATCGTCGTGGTATTTTTATTGGAATTTTTCAAGGATTATTTTCAGGTGAAAATTTCGTGTGAATAGGGGCTGTTCATGCAGATTTTTGGGACTTGGATTTGTGTATGGAATTTAGTGTAATTGTGGGTGTTGTTGTACTCAGGACTTTGTGAGCACCACTATTGTGCTCCTTGCTTAGCGGATACGGAGATTTGTCAGTTTCTGGACCCTTTATCTGTACAATCCCGGACAGTTAGCGTGTTCAGGTGGGTGATCCTGCTTTCAAAATCTATGGACTGCACTCTAATTCTACGAATGTAGTAGCATGCATGTTAGTGTATGAGCTAAATAATCTGTGCAAACTGTAGTTTGAAACCACCGTTGCTAGTTGCTAAATCTGATGACCTCTTGGTAAACTTTGCAACATGGAAACTTAACTTAGCATAATTGTCAGTTAATTAATTATCATGCACAACTAAACTGCAGTAAACTTGAACATGTATCAGAATTTTTCATCACTTTAGCTTCCCCACAGTGGTTGTACTCTTGTCACTCTGGACATAGTGATTTTTCCCCGAGTCGTGGGCTGGGAGGTTTATTAGCTGTGGATGCATTTGCACTCGCGTCTGGGGACCGAGTGGAGTCTGTAGCAGTCTGTAGACCAGTTTGCATTATGATAGTGATAGTGATGGTAAATCTGGGATCCTTGGGAGATGGTCATAGTGACAGTGTGGATTCTTAGCTAGTGAGTGAGACAGTGACTGGATCATAGCCTGCATGAGCCACATTTGTGCTCGACAGTGTTGCGCAGATATTTTACTCGTGTGGGTCGCTCCCCTCGAGTGCCACTCCGGAGTAGGCGAGACCGGGTTGTTGTACCGGCGTTGAGATTGAGCTATATACCGGGTTGTTGTACCGGCGTTGAGATTGAGCTATATACCGGGTTGTTGTACTGGCATTGAGAGTGATACTTGTCGATGCAGTGTGTCCCTCTGGCTGAGCCAGTTTTGGCAGTCATGGACACAGTCCCTCTGGCTGAGCCAGTTTTGGCAGCTACGGACGATTGAGCTATATACCGGGTTGTTGTACCGGCGTGAGTTGGGCTTGATACTTTTATCGCGGCTTGTCGATGCTGGTGTCCCTCTGGCTGAGCCAGTTTTGGCAGTCACGGACACCGTCCCTCTGGCTGAGCCAGTTTTGGCAGCTACGGACATACCTACGGTAGACCCGTCCTGTTGAGGATGTGTGGCAGTAGGTAGGCGCAGGTTTGACTGGACCCGATGTGGCAGTCAGTTTGGATTGGGTGATCTGAGAGAGAGTAGATGCACCTCTTACCAGTTGCTGAGAGTGTTATGTTGAGTGACTCTTGTAGTGAGGTATCGAGTTGTACATTTCTTTTACTGCAGTTGAGAGAGACTCTTGTATTTGAGGTGAGGTTGGTCTGTATTATTTTAGAGCTATAGTTTTATTTTATATCGTTTACTTCAGCTTTTACTATTTTAGCTCTGATATCTGCTAGTGTAGATGTTTCTTTTGCAGGTTAGTCGCTACGTCTATACGGGGCTTCCCGTATGGGCGGCGGATCTGTTGGCGAGCCCGGGGCGCAGTATCGACCCCGGGGCGTGACAGATTAGAGTGGTATCAGAGCCTAGGATGTAGGTCTTGGAGGACTTAGGAACCCTAGGCTTATGGTTGGACCCTAGGATGACTCACGTGAGAGCCGTGACTTTTTTTAGCGAGAGTCCTGATTGGGTTTCTAACTCTCCCGAGCGGATTGGGATGAGTGATAGACATGTCTTCCTTCGGTAGCAACTATGTTGGCTGCAGACAACATAGTACTACGGGAAGGGGGACATGCCTTTTGACTTTCGCTAGATTGGGTCGAGAGTTGATTTGGGTTCTGTTGTGTTCGTTCTATTCCTCTGGTGAGTGATGCCTCCGCGACGCATGATGTCGATGCGTTCGCAGCCTTCTTCCTTTGAGCCCGAGCGAGAGGACTCGGGGCAGGGATAGCAGAGAGAGGTTCAGGAGCTTCGTGCCCAAATGGCACAGTTGTTGAGGCTGTTCGCGTCAGGAGGAGACATCACAACGCCAGGAGGAGGCCTTCGGTCGGTTGATGCTCATGATAGAGAAGAGGGCACAGCCGGTGGAAGCACCCCTAGAGAGTTTGCCTGTGCCTTCTTCGCCAGTTGTTGCGCCCCCTACTGTTTAGACAGCACCGGCAGTTCCTATTGAGCCGGTTTCTTGTAGACCACCGTCTGGGACGATGGGATCCTTTGACTTCAGCTGAGCAGCATGAGGTGGTGGATCTGTTGATGAGGTTCCGCCATGTTTGATCCACCCCGTTTTTCTGGATTGAGTGTTGAGCCGTGGGAGGCTGAGTCTTGGACCACAGCCATGGGGCGCCATTTCGAGAACCTTTTTATTGATGAGAGGTTTCAAGTTATTTTGGTTACTCACTTTCTGGAGAGTAACGCCGAGGCGTGGTGGCGGCGTGTGCGACTAGCTGGTCCGCCTGGGATGCAGCTCCTCTCATGGGCAGAGTTCCGTAGCATGCTTCTTGGGGCTTTCTTTTCAGAGAGTGTTCGGCAGAGACTAAAGGAGCAGCTGAAGAATCTCCGAAAGGGAGATAGGCCGTGCACATGTACCTAGCTGATTTCAATCAGCTATTGGCTTGTTTGCCCACGTGGCCAGAGATGAGACCTACCGGATTTACATGTCAGAGCGAGGATTGCGTCGGGACATCTATTAGTTGTTCGCTCACTTCGATTGCAGACTCTGGAGGCCTGGATGGACAGGCACTCTATGTAGAGCGAGGAGAGACAGTGTTGGAGGAGGGGCAGTCGAGTCGACAGGGGCCCCCGAGACCTCTACGTTTTTACTCTCAGGGTCGTGGGTATCAGGGGTGGCAGAGATCAGGTGCATCTCGTTAGTCTCAGCAGCAGCAGCGTCGACCACCTCGACAGCAGCAGATTTCACGGCAGCCGCACCCTGACCGTTGTACCATTTGTGGAGGACCGCACCCACTGACCCAGTGCCCTCAGAGGTAGGGCCGTTGTTTCTGTAGCGGGCAGATGTTGAGTAGAGGCTTCACCGCTTTCTTGGCGACGATTGTGGAGGTGCCTGCGGCGGCACTGGGACTCGAGAATATTCCTGTTGCCCGCGAGTTCCCAGATGTGTTTCCTCCTGAGTTGACAACTATGCCGCCGGAGAGGGAGTTAGAGTTTGTGATTGATGTGATACCAGGAACCGCACCAATCTCAAAGGCACCTTATTGGATGGCACCTGCTGAGTTGAGGGAGTTGAAGGCCCAGCTTCAGGATCTGATGGATAGAGGCTTTATTCGGCCCAGTGTTTCTCCGTGGGGAGCGCCTGTTTTATTCGTGAAGAAGAAGGATGGGTCACTTCGTTTATGTGTGGACTACCGGGAGCTGAATAAAGTGACCATCCGGAATAAGTATCCTCTGCCACGGATTGATGATTCATTCGATCAGCTACAGGGAGCCTCAGTGTTTTCGAAAATTGATCTTCAGTCAGGTTACCACCAGTCGAGGGTGAGCGCCGAGGACATCCCCAAGACGGCTTTTAGATCCCGGTATGGGCATTATGAGTTTACGGTTATGCCATTTGGTTTGACCAATGCCCCAGCTGCATTCATGGATCTGGTGAACCGGGTATTCCAGCCGTACTTGGATTTGTTTGTGGTTGTGTTTATTGATGACATCTTGATCTACTCCCGGAGCGATATGGAGCACGAGGAGCACTTGAGGATAGTGCTGCAGCTTTTACGTGAGAAGAAGCTGTATGCCAAATTTAAAAAGTGCGAGTTCTGGCTTCGGGAGGTTGCATTCTTGGGCCATATAGTTTCAGCCGCTGGAGTGGCAGTCGACCCGACGAAGATTGATACAGTTCGGGATTAGCCGAGACCGACGACGGTTACAGAGGTACGGAGTTTCTTGGGCCTGGCAGGCTGCTACCGTCGGTTCGTGGAGGGCTTTGCGAAGCTCTCTACTCCCCTGACAAGTCTGACGAGGAAAGGGACGAGGTTTGTCTGGACCGAGCAGTGTCAACAGAGTTTCGAGGAGCTGAAGAAGAGATGGATCTCAGCACCAGTCCTTGCGCTGCCGGTGATGGGAGAGGGCTTCGTGATTTACAGTGACGCCTCACACAGCGGTTTAGGATGTGTCTTGATGCAGCATGGTAGGGTAAGTGCTTATGCTTCACGGTAATTAAAGGATTATGAGAAGAATTACCCTACTCATGACTTGGAGCTTGCAGCTGTAGTGTTTGCATTGAAGCTGTGGCGGCATTACCTCTACGGGGAGCATTGTGAGATCTATACGGATCATAAGAGCTTAAAGTATCTGTTTACACAAAAAAGAGCTGAACTTGAGGCAACGCCGATGGTTGGAGCTGTTAAAGGATTACGACATGAGTATCCTTTATCATCCGGGCAAGGCCAATGTTGTAGCAGGTGCGTTGAGTCGGAGGTCAGTGCAGAGCTTGAGCATATTGATTACACAGCAGGCACCGCTGATTGAGCAGATGAGGCGACTCCAGATTGAGGTAGTATCCCCTGGGGTCTCTGCTAGACTTATGTCTATGGTCTTGCAGCCCACTCTGTTGGACAGGATCAGGGAGACACAGAGTGAGGACCCTCACTTGGAGAGGATCAGATAACAGGTTCAGACAGAGCAGAGAGGGGATTTTTCAGTGGATAGCTCGGGAGTACTGCGGTACAGGGACCGAGCTTGTGTGCCTTCGGATCTAGAGATCAGAGACCAGATTTTGCGAGAGGCCCAGTATACACCTTACACCATCCATCCTGGTGGTACTAAGATGTATAAGGACCTCAAGGCACACCTTTGGTGGTCCGGAATGAAGCGGGATATTGGAAGGTTTGTAGCTCAGTGCTTAACTTGCCAGCAAGTGAAAGCAGAGCATCGTGTCCCTGCTGGCAAGTTACAGAGTCTTCCAATTCCCGAGTGGAAGTGGGACCACATCACCATGAATTTTGTGACGGAGCTGCCGAGATCACAGAGTGGAGCCGACGCGGTTTGGGTGATTGTTGATAGACCTACCAAGTCCGCCCATTTCCTGCCTGTACAGATGACTTGGTCCTTGGAGCGCCTGGCCCAGTTATACTTGGATGAGATAGTGAGGCTGCATGGAGTACCAGCGCCGATTGTTTCAGATCGGGACCCGAGGTTCGTGTCACGGTTCTGGGGGAGCTTACAGTCAGCCTTGGGTACCCAGCTCAGATTCAGCACTGCATTCCACCCACAGACTGATGGTCAGTCCGAGCGCACTATTCAGACTCTTGAGGATATGTTGCGGGCGTGTGTCATGGATTCTGGAGGAGGATGGCACCGACACTTACCCTTGGTTGAGTTTGCGTACAACAACAGCTATCAAGCGAGCATTCAGATGGCTCCGTTTGAGGCGTTGTATAGACGCAAGTGTCGGTCGCCCCTGTATTGGAGTGATGTGGGTGAGAGTAGGACGTTGGGGCCTGATATACTGTTGGAGGCAGAGGAAAAGGTCAGAGTTGTTCGTCGGCACCTTGAGACAGCCCAGAGTTGCCAAAGGAGCTATGCAAACACTCGGCGGCGAGACCTTGAGTTCCAGATTGGTGACCATGTCTTCCTGAAGGTCTCGCCCTCGAAAGGGGTCCGGAGATTTGGGGTGCGTGGGAAGCTTAGTCCCCGCTTCATTGGGCCCTTTGAGGTACTTGAGAGGGTAGGCCCTGTGGCTTCTAGAGTTGCTCTTCCTCCCCGTTTGGCCGGTGTTCATGATGTGTTCCACGTTTCGGCCTTGAGGAGATATGTGTTCAATCCGTCTCATGTGACTGACTTCGCATCCTTGGATATCGGCGAGGACCTGGTTTATGAGGAGCGCCCATTGCGGATTCTTGCTCGCGAGGTGAGGGAATTGCGCAACCGGGCTATACCTTATGTGAAGATCCTATGGAGCAATCACGAGGAGCGAGAGGCTACTTGGGAGCTAGAGACGGAGATGCGAGATGCCTACCCCTTCCTGTTCGAGACTTTGGGCTGAGGAACGCCTGTTTTGCCTTGTTTCGTTTCGAGGACGAAACTTTCTTTTAGTAGGGGAGGATGTAGTGGCCCTGGTTCCCATGCAGCGTTCTTCCGATGAATCCACCGTTAGAACACCTGTTATTGGTGTATCTGGCCCACGGTGCATCAATTGGATGCTACTGATGGACCCTGTGTGTTTCTATTTGCTGTGTTGGCCTTCGGCTGGGTTTGCCGAAATTTCTGAAAAGATTTAGGCCAAACGGAGGTCGGAAATGGATTCAGCACGGAAAAACACTTGAAAATGACTATTTGTTTGTTTAATTTGGACTCCGGATGCCCATAAACGGACATCCGGAAGTTTTTAGTAGTTTTTGGTGCATGGGAGGGGCCGTAGACCGCCGGGATGCCACGTGGCGGCCTGTCATTGGCCGCTTTACGGCGCGCGGTCCACAGAGCATCGCGGCAGGGTGCACAGACCCGGCGCATGGACACGTGGCACCGCCTGATTGGCGGGCCCAGGGCGTGCGGTCTACCAGAAGTGCGCGGCGGTGCATGGACCAGGCGGGGGACAGGTGGCAGCCTCGGGTTGGTCGGTGCACGCAGGCGCGGTCCACGGAATTCCTGCGGAAGGCGTGGACCTGGTGCAGGGGACACGTGTCACTCCCTGATTGGCGGGTGCAGCACGCGCGGTGCACGGGGGGCGCGGCAGGTACCTCGGGAAGCGTGCGCACGTGCGACCCACGTCGCGCGACCGGCGCGGGCAGCGGGTCAACCGGGAGGACACGTGACGCCCGCTCATTGGCGGGCGCCACCGGCCTTACTGTGCTCAGAGTGTGGACACGTGGCGGTCACCGAGCGGCCTTGCACCGCTGTTCCCTGTTTGGCGGGACACGTGGCGCTCATCGGCTGGCCTTGCACCGGTGTTGCCTGTTCGGGGGGACACGTGGCAGCACGTGGGACTTTCGGGCGTGAACAGTGTTGGGCCGGGCCCAACACTGTAGGCGCCCGAAAGTTTTCGGGCGCCCGAAAGTTGGGCCCGAAATCTTTTGACTTGTCTTTTTTGGGCTGTTTTCTTTGGAGCCTATAAATAGGCCCCCTTGGGCCGAATTTTGGAGCCCTTTCCCGGGAGAATTAGCCTATCATTCCTTCATAAGTTTTCTTCCTCTCCATCTTGGGCATCTTTCGGTGAAGTTTCAGATTTTCTGGAGGCCGCGACGACAGCGTTTCCTGCCTCGTAGTGCGGAGCGACGATATACTGTTGGAGGCCCATTTTCGTCGCAGTTTACTCTGAGAGGTCTACCGGGCTACCCCTACACTATTTTTGGACGATTTCTTCGACAGCAGTTTCACAAGAGGTAAACCTACGTTTTCCGTGTTGGACATTTTTTCGGGAAATGAGCTTATTCAGGGGTTTGGGGTACATTTTAACCTCCCTGTGTGACTGTTTGAGTTCCTGGACTGCATATACTTCGGGGATTTTTATCTCCCCTTCCGGACATCGGATTTCGACGATTCAAGAGCCTATCGACATCTACACTTCACGAGGATCGTCGTGGTATTTTTTTTTTGGAATTTTTCAAGGATTATTTTCAGGTGGAAATTTCGTGTGAATAGGGACTGTTCATGCAGATTTTTGGGACTTGGATTTGTGTATGGAATTTAGTGTAATTGTCGGTGTTGTTGTACTCAGGACTTTGCGAGCACCACTATTGTGCTCCTTGCTTAGCGGATACGGAGATTTGTCAGTTTCTGGACCCTTTATCTGTACAATCCCGGACAGTTAGCGTGTTCAGGTGGGTGATCCTGCTTTCAAAATCTATGGACTGCACTCTAATTCTACGAATGTAGTAGCATGCATGTTAGTATATGAGCTAAATAATCTGTGCAAACTGTAGGTTGAAACCACCGTTGCTAGTTGCTAAATCTGATGACCTCTTGGTAAACTTTGCAACATGGAAACTTAACTTAGCATAATTGTCAGTTAATTAATTATCATGCACAACTAAACTGCAGTAAACTTGAACATGTATCAGAATTGTTCATCACTTTAGCTTCCCCACAGTGGTTGTACTTTTGTCACTCTGGACATAGTGATTTTTCCCCGAGTCGTGGGCTGGGAGGTTTATTAGCTGTGGATGCATTTGCACTCGCATCTGGGGACCGAGTGGAGTCTGTAGCAGTCTGTAGACCAGTTTGCATTATGATAGTGATAGTGATGGTAAATCTGGGATCCTTGGGAGATGGCCATAGTGACAGTGTGGATTCTTAGCTAGTGAGTGAGACAGTGACTGGATCATAGACTGCATGAGCCACATTTGTGCTCGACAGTGTTGCGCAGATATTTTACTCGTGTGGGTCGCTCCCCTCGAGTGCCACTTCGGAGTAGGCGAGATCGGGTTGTTGTACCGGCGTTGAGATTGAGCTATATACCGAGTTGTTGTACCGGCGTTGAGATTTAGCTATATACCGGGTTGTTGTACCGGCATTGAGAGTGATATTTGTCGATGCAGTGTGTCCCTCTGGCTGAGCCAGTTTTGGCAGTCATGGACACAGTCCCTCTGGCTGAGCCAGTTTTGGCAGCTACGGACGATTGAGCTATATACCGGGTTGTTGTACTGGCGTGAGTTGGGCTTGATACTTCTATCGCGGCTTGTCGATGCTGGTGTCCCTCTGGCTGAGCCAGTTTTGGCAGTCACGGACACCGTCCCTCTGGCTGAGCCAGTTTTGGCAGCTACGGACATACCTACGGTAGATCCGTCCTGTTGAGGATGTGCGGCAGTAGGTAGGCGCAGGTTTGACTGGACCCGATGTGGCAGTAAGTTTGGATTGGGTGATCTGAGAGAGAGTAGATGCACCTCTTACCAGTTGCTGAGAGTGTTATGTTGAGTGACTCTTGTAGTGAGGTATCGAGTTGTACATTTCTTTTATTGCAGTTGAGAGAGACTCTTGTATTTGAGGTGAGGTTGGTCTATATTATTTTAGAGCTATAGTTTTATTTTATATCGTTTACTTCAGCTTTTACTATTTTAGCTCTGATATCTGCTAGTGTAGATGTTTCTTTTGCAGGTTAGTCGCTACGTCTATACGGGGCTTCCCGTATGGGCAGCGGATCTGTTGGCGAGCCCGGGGCGCAGTATCGACCCCGGGGCGTGACACGTCCAACCAGAGCCCGAAACGTCCTGGGTGTGCCACGTCAGTGCCAAAACAGCGGACAGCTGGACCCGCCAACTGCCGCTCGACACGTGGCTCGCTGCACAACCGACGCGTGGCACGCACCCAGTCAACGCGTCGCTGCCGCGCCCACGTGCGCGCTGCCAGCGCCGACTGTGCCCCCCTGCCAGGCACGCGCCCCGAGGCGGCCCTGCCTGCATCGTGGACCGAGCGCACAACACCGCACCAACCACACACTGCCACGTGTCAACCTCCGGTCCACCGTACACCCATGCTTTCCCATGGACCGCGCCTGCTGCGCCAACCATTCCAACGCGGCCACGTGTCCCAAGGCGAACCAATTAGAATCCGACACGTGGCAAGCCGGTTCCGTGCACTGCCCGCCTGCCCGCGCCCGTGCGCCCGCGCCGCCGCGATCCGCCGCTGCCCTCCGCCGCCGCCGCTGCCCGCCGGCCGCCGGAACATTAGCAAGTGCCTCGAAATCCGTGTGCGGCATCCGAGCTCCAAAAAATACAACTGAATAGTCCATTTTCATCGTTTTCGCGCGCTGAATCCAAATCCGAAGTCCGTTTTGCCAAATTCCAACTCTAAAAATTGCCGAAGGCATCCGGAAAGGTGTTCTTAACCCAAATTTCACGCTGAGTCCAATTTAAATATCCGTTTCTTACGAAACCACTTCTAAAGATCCGACGGGGTCCTCCGATCACTCACGTGATCCATTTTAAGCCCGAAGTCCATCACTTGTGTCCAAATTGTGCACAAATGCCGCCGACGCGCCACAAAGGCCTCCCGAAGCTGCTGGTCACACAAGAGAAGCCCTGCAGAGATCCGGTTCACCACACTTTGACGGAGCAAGAAAGAAAGAAAGAGAGTGAGAAAGAAATGAAAAAGAAGATAAAGAGAGTAAGAGAGAGTGAGAGGGAGTTGATGCAGCTTGGAGTGGAGCGGAGTCGCGTGCGCGTCGGCCACACGTACGAGGTAAGTCGGCAGATTTTTGTACTTGGGTTGTTGGATTCTTAGATGGATTTTGAATGAGGTTTTGAGCTTATTGCATTATTCTTTCTATCTTTGCACTTGATGCTGTGTGTTTTGGCTTTCTCCCCGCGCGGAGTCGAGGCGGCCATGCGTACGTGCGTGGGTGTGTGTGCGTGCTGTGGGTAGACCGCGAAGAGGATTGGAGCGCATGGAGGTTGCGCTGTGTTGCTTGTGAGGCTGCTGTGAGCTTCGGCGGAGACTTCGGGACGCTCGGCAATGCGCACGCGCGAGGGCATTTTCATCATTTTGTGAGTTCGGCGCTACACCGACTTCGGCTTGGCCTACGGAAAGCATTCCAGGAGGGTTGGAATTTCTTCGAGATTTATGGAATGCCCTCTAATGCTTCTGTAAGCATATTGATCATGTTTAGCTTAATTCTTGTATATTGATAAAGCTGATAGTTGCCTAGAAAATTGTAGAAAGATTTTTTTGAGCCCCAGACATTTTTAGTATGATCTAGAGGTTATTTGACACTAGACTGCATATTCTTTTGAGATTCGGGTTGCATTTGGACCTTCATAATATTTTAGTACCCCGTTTTAAGTAAAACTCCGTTTTAAAAGGGTTTTCAATTATTGAGAACATTATGAATGGTCCAGATTGTTCGAGTTGCATGAGTACTCGTGCCAGAGGGCCGAGTATATTTTTAGAGCATCATGTGTCGAGTTTCTAGTGTCATGAGAGAGTTTTTCTTCCTTGTTGGGATGATTCTAGATCTTGGGTTGTGTCTTCCTGATTCAGATGTGGAGATGGTTCTCCGTCCTAGCTTTGAGAGTTTTGGGGTTCTGGCAGATCGAGTCGTGGAGGTTTCCCGACTTAGCCATGGGTTATGCATTATCAGATTAAGTCGTTGAGGGTTCTCCGACAGAGCTGTGAGAGTGTTTGGGCTATTCATGATTGAGTCGAGGTTCTTTTTCCGACTGAGATGTGCTTTTGAGATTGAGATACCGATCTGTTTGATCGTGGACTATACCCTGCATGTGCCGCTTATTGAGACAGTGAGACAGATGTGTTACTTGAGTTCGGTGGGGTCGCACCCCTCGAGCTACGCCCCGGGTGCGTGTTGATGATGCGACTAGTTGATACACTAGAGTTCGCTTGAGATTGAGATAGTCCGTGTGGGACGCCCTACGTAAGTCCCGTCCCAGTGTGGATGAGGTGGCAGTAGGTTTGGCGCAGGCGTGACTGCACCCTATGAGGCAGTCTTTGAGATTGGGTGACATTGAGAGAGTGATGGCATAGCATGTTCATTGATGAGTTTTCCTTTGAGCATGGTACTTGAGGCATATTATTAGCAATGAGAGTGTATGCATAGCAGGGTCAGAGTAGAGTTCCTTGAGCATGATGTTGATATATGTTAGTTGTATGTAGTTTCTTCCTGCTTACCCCTTTTCTATTTGCATACCTATCTGTTGTGCCTCCAGTAGACTTAGTGGGCATACCTTGGATATTGATGACGGTACCCACTGAGATCTACCTTTTGCAGTAGATCTCACACCCGCTGCGGTGACAGCTTTTCTGAGGTTGCTGTTCCGGCTTAGCTCGCGCGGAGACAGCTGATCGAGGTGAGGACGTGGCCGAGTAGTTCCTTACCAGCATTTGAGTCAGAGGTAGATGTACCCTGTTAGTTTTATGATTCCACTTTTGTACTGAGAGGGTGAGGCTTGTACTTTATTATTCATTTGTGAGACCTGTATTGACGATTTGTGTATTAGTGGAGATTTTTCTATTGCAGATGTTCAGTGTTTATTCTTTAGCATTTGGTTTTAGTTCTATTTCAGCTCTGATACATTTTAGTTATAGATCTGACTTGCAGGGTAGACGCTTCGTCTGTGCGGCAGTTTCCCTACGGATGGCGGATCTGTTGGCGAGCCCGGATGGCAGTTTCGAACCCGGGGCATGAAACAAGGTGCTCAATCGACCAAATCGAGCTGACTGCCACATCTGGTCCAGTCAAGCCTGCGCCTTCCTAGTGTATCAACGTAGGGTGTCCAATCGGACTAACTCGCTAACGAGCAGTGGCACATGCAGGCTATAGTCGAAATCCACGCTCTCTCTCTTAGAACGGATAGACTCAAGATCCTCAAGCATCTCACACAACGGTCAAAGTACTCACCACCACCCGGGACCACCGTCAACCCAAACGGTTCCCAACAACGCTAGCACTGGTCTAATCTCAGCTACCAGACTCCACTCAGCCCCCAGGCACGAGTGCAACAGTAAAAGTATCTGCCTAAATAAACCCAATCAATGGACCAGTAAAAACTGGCACTGCCTTCTCTGTTGTCTCAAGTATCTGCTAACAGATCGGCACTCACTGACCGGCACTCATCTGTCCGGTACTCACTCGCAGCTGTGTAAATCGCCTACTCCGGAGTGGCATTCGAGGGGAGCGACCCGCTCGAGTAAATAAGTAACCCATGTCAAGTATCTCTATCAAGTATCTCAATATAGCAGAACTGGATCACAACAATGAACAAAGTGGGAAAACCCATCCACTAAAGAAAACCCGATCCAATAGTACTCAATAAGTGGGAAACCCATCCACTAGAGAAATCTGATCCCCAAATCTGATGCAACCGTAAACATTCGGTCAACCGCCCAATATCCGCGGTCACCGCAATTCCCCACGATCCACAATCAAGTCCAACCTGTCCCAGACTCGAAGTCTCAACTACACTATCCCGAACTCCTGCTCGAACCCGAGCGACATGAATCACCTAACTAACGAATAAGGAGAAAAGAAGCAAACATGGTTTCTCCTAAGTCAAGTTCCAACATGATAGTGTAGCAGTAAAAGATGGCCTATCTAGATGTCCATACAAACATGCATTTGCCCTCAAGAAAGATAAAAGGGAGTAATCACATATTAGCTCCACAAAGGTATAACCAACATGCCTAAATCACTCATCAACGACACCTGTCCATAATCCATGATCAAAGTGATATCCGCACATAGATACGTAATCCTGCCCCATCGCATAATCAAATCTCATAAAGGCTATGTGCTTACATGGCATGCTAATAATCACATAGGGTAACATTCACTTAGGTAAACTTTCAATAATCATCAACATGGATATCCAAATCTTGCAAGTCCTCACATATATACCATGAATATTAATCTTGCAATTTCTTATACAATTGCCATTATAATAAGCTTACCTCTCAATCACAAACATTGTACCCTAAACATGAATGCATTCTATCAGATAAAATTAGAGAACCATCCACCGGTTCTGGGGACGAAGCAACCCACCTGAATCGCTTTCTGCAGGCAAAGCCGAAGTCGGTGATGTGCGTAGCTACTCGCTAACAAAATCCGCCGGAACCGCACCCTCTGTACACGGTCGCACAAGCCTCTTCTCCAACCAACATCCCAGCCAACAATCAGTCAACACCACTAAACAACCCAAACAGCACTTGCTGTTTTTAACAACCAGCGGAAAGAAGGGGATTTTTCACTTGCGTGCAGTCCTCCGAAAAATCCAGAAAAAGCACGGCTGCGATCCTCGCGACGAGTAGATGCAAAATGAGTATTTATACACCTTATTCCGACAACTGTAGGCCAAGATACAAATAGAACATCGCGGTAAGCCAAACTATCCACAATCGCAAATCTGCGGAAAATCAATCCCAAAGAAGCTTAAATATCACCTTCAAAGAGTCCTCCAAAAATTCTGATAAAAATACGGGTGCGTTCCTCTCGAAACGTAGATGTCGATTGAGTCCTCAGACGTCTCGTTCCAATGCCCGTAGGCCGAGAAATCCCAACAATACTCCACCGCTGTCCAATACCTCGGAGCGGTACAAGCGGTCAAAAGATACCTCTGGAACCGTACCAAAAACCCAAAATGAGGCGAAGTGATCTACACGAAAATTGAAGGCGTACCTCTCGTGAACGTGCTGCCACAAAAATCGGCTCAATAATCCATCGGGGCGATCCAGGGGACCTCGCAGACTGAACTGCCACGGTAGAAGCCAAAATCGAAGGAGCGTCGAAGTGCGCCGCATTGCAGAAAATGCTGATGCCGCGGCCTCCAAAAATTTTGGGAATCCACTACGAGATGGAGAACACAAGATAGAACAACTTAGCTTGAGGGCTCACCACCAGCTGCTCTCGGGAAAAGGGCCAAAAGAGCAGCCAAAGGGGGCTTATTTATAGACAAAACAGAACAATTCAAATAATTCCATCTGGGTCCCCACTTTCGGGCGCTCGAAAACTCTCGGCCGCAAACAGTACCCCAAAAGGTACCCAAAACCATTAGCGCCTGAATCCACCCCGTTGCGCGCTCCATGTTGCAGGGACGAGGCGCATAAGATTTGTGTATCTGGGAGTGAGTTGCGACAGGAGACATTTCAGTTTATTCGGTCCCTCCATTACAGATTTTGGGATGCCTCGATGGAGTAGGCGTTGTGTATGGAGCGTGGCGCTGCAGTTCGGCCGGCAGAGGCATTCCCGAATTCCTTCCCCAGGGAAGTGTATTTTGAGACGCCAGGGATCGGGTGGACCCCGATGGCAGCTTCAGCATTGGTATCAGCAGCAGCGGTAGCATGGATATGTTATCTGCTGAGGGCCGCATTCGTCACCCCAGTGTGGGCAGAGGCAGAGGTCGTGCTCCCTATGTGGTTAATCTTGATATTTTTAGGCAGACTGAGCGACGACCACTTGCATCGAGCGGTTGAATCTGTGCCGCCCGGTTGGAGGGCGCCACAGTAGTGGATTGAGTTGTCGCAGGTGTGATTTCATCACAGTAGTCGGAATTAGCGCATTTGCATTCCTGCATGGACTAGAGGCAGAGTCGTTACCACGTGCACTAGAGGTGCAGGTTCTTGTTGGTGTGGTGCATGTGGAGGAGGTTTGTGGATCATGTCCAGTGCAACTGGGACCGCGAGTTACCGGCAGACTTATTGGTAATTGTGGCGATTCGGTGTTTTGACCCTGTGCTTGAGATTGGTTGGCACAGTGCCACAGGATGTTTGACTGCGGACAGAGAGGACTTTGATCTTCTGCGAGGCAGACGAGAGGAGGCTTGTTGGTTGAGACAGCTAGAGCGCACAGGTTGCAGCGATAGTGTGAGAGGTGCTTACGGCGGCACCGGGACTCAAGGATATCCCGGTTGCCCGTGAGATCTCGGGTGTGAGTCCCCCTGAGCTGATGTTGATGCCGCCGGTTAGGGAGATAGAGATTGAGATTGACGTGGTTTTGGGAACCGCGCCAACCTCGACAGCACCTCATTGGATATCGCCAATAGAGCTGAGAGAGCAGATGGCGCAGTCGCAGGATCTAGTGGATCGAGGGGTCTGTTTGACCCAGTGCCACGCCGTTGATGCACGGTGGTGATGCCACGTCAGTGGTACACCACAGTGAGGTTTTACTGTGGTTTGAGTGCAGGCAGGTTCGGGCTTTATTTAGGACCTTTTGATGGAGTCATACTCCAGTAGTTGTTCGACGGTGATGCTTGTACCTGTTTGGAATTATACAGCTGAGTATTTTGCCAAGATGGCGTCCAGGACACGGTAGGGGCGTTATGAGCTCATAGTGAAGCCAAGTGGATTGACTAATGCCCTACCTCTTTTATGATTTGAGAAATTGTGTGTTTCAGCTGTACTTAGAACAGATTGGTGGTGATATTCTGCCTGGATATTTAGAATTACCCTAGAGTGACTTGGAGCATGAGAAGCACTTGTGGGTGGTGCTACAGTGTCGGTGAGGAAAATGCTGTTAGCCGAATTGTTGAGGTGCGAGTTTAGTTTCGGGAGCGTACCTTCTTGAGCTACATTATCCTAGCCGTAGGAGCGGCGGTAGAAATCCAGCCAAAAATGGATGCTAGTTGAGATTGGCTGAGACCGACATTGATTGTTGAAGTGAAGAGCTTCTGGGACTGGGCAGTGCCAGTAGAGCTGGACGAACGGATGATGAGGTTGATACCAGCGCCGATTTTAGCTTTGCTAGAGATGGGAGATGGACTTTTGAGTTTTGGTGATGCCTCCCATAGTGGCTGTGGAGTTATCATGGGTTATCTTCGGTCCGCGCGTTATCAGTTCAACCCTATGGGTATTGTGGTAGGACGGACCGCTGTTTTGTTGGCATTGTGGTAGGGCGGACCGCTGTTTTGTTGGCAGCTTTGATTCCACAGATGAGCCTTTCAGTATGCTTTTTACCTCCAGCTTTGATTGATATACCTAGGCATAGGCCATGCCTGCTTGGCTATCAGTTCTGTTTACTCAGCATTCCTGCTATATACTATATGATAGAATAAGAGTTCAGCTTCAGTTTACAGTTTCTCATATACAGTTTCAGTCATACTGTATCAGCATTATGATCACCTTTCTAGCCAGCTTTCAGTCACGTTCATCGACGGTTTGGCCATCGTTAGGGTGTTCTTTACTAGTAGAGAGGTCGACTTCGACCCGTGGGTCCGTTTGGGGTTATGATAGCATGTTGAGTGACCAACAGTGGCATGAGATTGTATCTCTAGGGGTCCCTTTTGATGGTAGCCTGCGGTTGAGCAGTCCACTCGGGTGGTTTGGATTTGGAAGTGACCGAGTGAGGACCCCACCTATTAGGGCTCCTTGTCTTATTGGATGATCATGGAGATGTGTTTTTGGTCGCCCTGGTTGGGTTGACGCTTGAGTGTGGTGTTGGTGCGTGTTGCACTGGTTATTCTTCCCTTTCCCCCAGCTTTGGTTGGAGTCCCTGAGGTTTTTCCACGTATAGACCTCCTCTTTTTGATGGGACCAATTATGCGTATTGGAAAGTGCGGATGAGTGCTTTTCTCATCGCAATTGATGAGCGGGTATGGCAAACCGTGGAATACGGTTGGGTGCATCCTATTGAGGAAGTAGGAAATTCTACTACCCCAAAACCTCGCTCTAGATGGTCTAAAGAGGAAATCGAAAGATCTTCTTACAATGGGAAAGGTATGAACGCTTTATTTAATTCTCTTTCCTCGACTGAGTTCACACGAATTTCTGCGTGTGAAACTGCAAAGGAGATTTGGGATATTCTCAAAATTACACATGAGGGTACTAATCTAGTAAAAATTCAAAAGCTCCAGATGCTTACAAGTCAATTTGACTCTATTCATATGAATGAGCATGATTATTACACTAGACTACAAGATATAATCAATACATGTGCTAATTTAGGAGAAAAGATCCTAGAGTCGAAAGTTGTAAGAAAGATTCTTCGGACGCTTCCGGAACGGTTTAGGGCAAAGGTTGCCGCCATTGAAACCGTTAGTCATCCGGATCATATGAGAGTAGAGGAATTAGTAGGTGCTTTACAAACTTATGAGATGACTTTTCCTACTAATCTAGTTTCTTCCAAGTCTTCTTCTAAGGATACAGGTATTGCATTCAAATCAACAAAGGAAGAAGATGGCGAATCGAGTTCCGACGATGAAATCTCTTTTGCCGAGTTTTAAGAACAATTGGCGTGGATCACAAAGAAATTTCGTCGGAAGTTTTGGAAGAATCGAACCGATGGATCATCATCCATGAAACCATCTAAAGGATCATCGGGTTCTAAATCCTCTAAACTCAAAGTCGTTGCAAAACCTTCTAAAGAAAAAGAAAAAGAAGATTTCGAAGGGGAAATCCAATGCTATAGATGCAAAGGCTACGGCCATATTTCAACGGATTGTCCTTCTAGGAAATCATATAAAAAGAAGGCTTTGCAAGCGAAAACTTGGGACGATTCTACTTCCGATGAATCGACCTCAAGTAAAGAGGAAAATTAAAAAGTTGTTGCCTTTCATGCTTCTCAAATTCCCTCTTCTAATTTTTTCTTATCATCTTTAATCACTAACTCTACTCCTTTGATTTTGTATGAAACATCAACATCCGATGGAGAGTCATCAAGTGAGGGGGAGTCGGACAAAGAAGAACTCGTTGAGGCATATCAACGACTTCCTACGGAATCAAAGAAGATGGCCAAGCATATTAAGAAGTTGAGGAAGCAACGACTTGAGGTTCAAGACAAGAACCGTGCTTTAAAGATCAAACTTCGTGATCTCGAGGAGGAACGAGAACTTTTATTGGATAATAATAAAATCCTCCAAGAAAAGATAAATCAATCGGGAACGATCATTAATTCCGATATTAATAAGATTGATTTTCTTGAAAAGCAGTTTGAGGAAATTCATGTCACCAACCAAGCTTTGACCAAGCAAGTTCATCAACTAAAATCCGACATACAAAGGCTTTCAATCGGTTCCAAGAAACTTGACGGCATGTCCGGATTAGGTCAAACAAGCAAAGTTGGTTTGGGATTCAAAAAGAATCAAACTGTGAAGGCTTCAAGTTCCACAACTAAATTGAGAGGAAGAACTTGTCACCAATGTGGACTTGAAGGACACTTGATGAAGACGTGCCCGAAAAAGAGAAAGAAGAATTCTTCGGCAACTTCATCTATGGAGCGAACTCAACGGAATCAAAAGACACATCAAGTCAAAGGAGTTCCCTCCATCCACCAAAGGTCCGAGCCACAACATCAATCATTCAAGTGGATCATTGCGATGCAAAGACCTAAGGTGGACCAACAGTCAATGTGACACCCCCGGAATTTGGATTAGTCCTCTATATAAATGATATAATAGGACTAAATCTCTAACCCGGCTATAGCATTTTGGATGGTAGCAAGATCCAAGGGAACATGAGAGTTAAGCGTGCTAGAGCTAGAGTAGTTCTAGGATGGGTGACCCCCTGGGAAGTGGGGCGTCACAGTTGGTATCAGAGACATTCACCAGCCGGAAATGTGAGATGAGTCTTGGCTGAGCCAGGGTTATATAGCGGGTAGAGCGAGGCTCCCCGGCTAATGACCGTTGTGAGTGGAGTGCAGCTCCTCACAAGGTCGGCTAAGGCTAGCGAGACGAGTCTCACATCGCCTGGTGCTTGTGAGTGTGCTTGAGCCTGACGTGGACGTCAGGGCTTAAAGGGGGGAAGAATGTGACACCCCCGGAATTTGGATTAGTCCTCTATATAAATGATATAATAGGACTAAATCTCTAACCCGGCTATAGCATTTTGGATGGTAGCAAGATCCAAGGGAACATGAGAGTTAAGCGTGCTAGAGCTAGAGTAGTTCTAGGATGGGTGACCCCCTGGGACGTGGGGCGTCACAGTCAAAGCTATCAACTCCCGGCCACAATGAATCAAGACAACCCAAAATCCGACGATTTTGGATTCGGAAAGGTGATATCTTTCCTTGTCTTGAGTTCTAAATAGCTTTTGACTGTATGTAATGCTTTGATGGGTTTTCCTTTCATATTTTTCTTAATCTTTGCATTACATGATTTCAATGCTTTTCGTTTCTATGTTTTGTTTCAAAACAAAAGGTTTTTAACGAACGAGTGCATTGAATTTGAAAAGGGTTTACTTTCACTCACTCCAATTTAATTTTATATGAATTATCAACTTTACTCCATAATCATAATCTTTGAAGATATTCCATTATAGGAGTTTTTGATAGTTATATTCATCAAATTTCAGTAATCATGTGTTATCTTAAGATGCTTAACCTATCTCGGTTGTGTGAATTCATTGTGATAAACATGAGACAACCGATAGACTAAAATTTGGGATTTAATTCTTTCACATAAGAGATTGCATTTTTTTTTTTAAAAGGGTAAATAAATGAGTTGCAAAAGATGTGGAAAGAGTTACATCCGAAAGGAGTGTGAAAACTACCACCACATGTTGGAAAGAGCTGCAACCCCGGTCGTCCGGTTAGTTTGTGAAGCTACCACATGTTATGGATGCTTGATAGTATTTTATGAGAAAATCTTTAGTTGAAGCATTTGGAGATTTATTTTCAATGTTCTTATATTTTGAACAATCTCCTGGTTGGTATAAGGTGGGATAGTTGAAAGATGCTCAAAGAGCCACCCTTAGGTATTTTAGTGCTTATCTCAAATTTGAAAGGATAGAAATCAAATTGATGTCATTTGGAAATCTCTGTAAGTCATCTTTGTAAATCCGTTACATCTTGATAGAGTTTGGATCTCTAGATTACTTTTGATGGCTTGTGTTTGATTTATATGACATGAAAAACGGCTTATAATGATCTATCTTTGTTTTTCATGATTTCGGAGTAAATCTTTTTAATTTTTGTAAACTTAATTGGATTGAATGACATTTGTGTGATCTCATAATTTTTCAAGAACTTAAATTGTTTTCTTGATGGCACACAAATCAGTATTTGAAAGATTTCAAAATTTGGATTTGTTTAAAGAATTTTTGTGATTTTTTGCTCTCGAGTACCGGTACGCAATTTGCGTTTTTGTTATATACCGGAACTGAGCTTTTATCTCTCTTTCTCTATGAACTAATGCTGTTAGTGATTTCCTTTTGTCTAGTATGTTCTCTGTTTGACAATTTGTGACAAAAAGGGGGAGAAGAGAAATGACGAAGATGAGATGATTCGAGATAGGGGGAGATGATGAAAAAGGAGCCGAAAAACAAAAAGAACCAAAAGGACGAATCAAATGTAGGATTTTTACATTTAATTTCTAACGACTGACTTTTGATTTTGTTTGGAGTTTTGTTTTGCAGGATTTACATCACTTTAAGACTCCCAAGTTCTAAGTCATAGAGTTTGTTCTAAGACTGGTTCAAATGTATTTTTGTTTATTGGATCTTTCACGCAAAGAAAGTCAATGTTTTGGTGATGACATTGAGTTTCGATTTTTTGGTTTAAGATGAGTGTCTTGAGCGTTTTATGTATTTTTGGGTTTTGTCACGAAATTGCCAAAAGGGGAGATTGTTACGGCTTTTTGTGTTGGCATATTTCATGAGTTGAGTCGGAGTCTTGAAGTGATCAAATTGTCAATCAGCAATCGAAGACTCTGAGAAGATTCAACAAGAGCTCAAGTTGACACTCAGTGTTTTGAGTCTTGAAGATTGAAGATGAAGAATTGTGGATCGATTACATCAATCTCAAGAAGAAAGAATTCAAAAGGATCAGGTATGTTTAACTAAATAATTTTGGTGATCCGAATACTTTCTTATAGTGTAGAAACACTTGGATAAGTTTTCATTGCATAAAAATAAAAAACTAGACAAGTTGGATGTTCAGGATCCGGATCAGACCAATCCAGTCCGGACCCCGAACAATAGTTTAGTTCATGCGGAATTCCAGTCCGGACCTCCCCTCTTTCAGTCCGGACCCCGAACTATGTGTTTGCTGAAATCGCATGAACAGTCCGGATCAAGAAATTCCAGTCCGGACCCCGAACTGTTTTTTCAGGAAAATTGCTGAAAAAAGACGACAGTTCGGATCAGCCAAATCCAGTCCGGACCGTCGTGCGGGAAAAATTCTGTTAAGTTAGTTTTTGATGCTTATCTCTTTCCAAAGGTTTCTAACCTATAAATAGACACTTAGGGTTCCTCAAGAACTATCGACTAATTCAGAAAACACTCGAGAACCCTAGAGGCTAGGTTTTTATCGTTCATCTTTTAGCCTCTTTTAGGTCAATTCGGTGGTTCTTCCAAGACATACTTTTTGTCGAATTGATCTAATCTTTGCTTAGAGATTCCATCCATGGTTCTTCATTGATAATCTAAGCAAAGGATCACCATCGAAGCCTATATTCTGTATCGGCTGAGTTTACGTCGTGGATTCGACGTAGCACCGTGGATTCGGTGTGTTGAAGGCGTTTCGTGGATTCGAAGCGTGTGCTCGTGGATTCGAATGGCGTTCGTGGATTCGAACGTGTGCAGTGGACGTGCAGTCGGTGAGCGCAAGATCCGAAGAACTTGAAGGAGGGGTTTGAGTTCGTGGAGTCGGTAATCAACTTGTTATTCTTCTTTTCTTAGTGGATTGTTATTGCGTGTTGGTCCCGAGGTTTTTCTCCTGGATTGGAGTTTCCACGTAAATCTCGGTGTGCTGTTTTAAAAGTTGTTGCCTTTCATGCTTCTCAAATTCCCTCTTCTAATTTTTTCTTATCATCTTTAATCACTAACTCTACTCCGTTGATTTTGTATGAAACATCAACATCCGATGGAGAGTCATCAAGTGAGGGGGAGTCGGACAAAGAAGAACTCGTTGAGGCATATCAACAACTTCCTACGGAATCAAAGAAGATGGCCAAGCATATTAAGAAGTTGAGGAAGCAACGACTTGAGGTTCAAGACAAGAACCGTGCTTTAAAGATCAAACTTCGTGATCTCGAGGAGGAACGAGAACTTTTATTGGATAATAATAAAATCCTTCAAGAAAAGATAAATCAATCGGGAACGATCATTAATTCCGATATTAATAAGATTGACTTTCTTGAAAAGCAGTTTGAGGAAATTCATGTCAACAACCAAGCTTTGACCAAGCAAGTTCATCAACTAAAATCCGACATACAAAGGCTTTCAATCGGTTCCAAGAAACTTGACGGCATGTCCGGATTAGGTCAAACAAGCAAAGTTGGTTTGGGATTCAAAAAGAATCAAACTGTGAAGGCTTCAAGTTCCACAACTAAATTGAGAGGAAGACTTGTCACCAATGTGGACTTGAAGGACACTTGATGAAGACGTGCCCGAAAAAAGAGAAAGTAGAATTCTTCGGCGACTTCATCTATGGAGCGAACTCAACGGAATCAAAAGACACATCAAGTCAAAGGAGTTCCCTCAATCCACCAAAGGTCCGAGCCACAACATCAATCATTCAAGTGGATCATTGCGATGCAAAGACCTAAGGTGGACCAACAGTCAAAGCTATCAACTCCCGGCCACAATGAATCAAGACAACCCAAAATCCGACGATTTTGGATTCGGAAAGGTGATATCTTTCCTTGTCTTGAGTTCTAAATAGCTTTTGACTCTATGTAATGCTTTGATGGGTTTTCCTTTCATATTTTTCTTAATCTTTGCATTACATGATTTCAATGCTTTTCGTTTCTATGTTTTGTTTCAAAACAAAAGGTTTTTAACGAACGAGTGCATTGAATTTGAAAAGGGTTTACTTTCACTCACTCCAATTTATTTTATATGAATTATCAACTTTACTCCATAATCATAATCTTTGAAGATATTCCATTATAGGAGTTTTTGATAGTTATTGTCACGCCCCAGGCCCCAGCGGAAGCCTACCCGGCACGTGCACAGACCCGCCGTGTGCACAAGGTACCCCCCGGTACACACAAGGCGTCTACAACAACAAAGCGGAAAGGAAGCAATATACACATCCTACTAGTAATCAGAGCACAACACAACTAAACTATACATAAAAGAGGAAAGTGGATAATAACTAACATGCAACAAGTTAAAAGCCAATATACAAATTTGGTCCCTCAAATACAACTTATCAAAATACACGGGTGGTTCTATGCCAAAATACACTGACACCTCTCCAAGAAAAACAAAAGAAAAGGTGCCCCACAACCACCTCGAGTGGTGCGACGGGGATTAGCTAACTATGCGATAACCCCTTGCCACGGTCCCGAGCCCCTCCCGCTGCGGATGGTTCTGCAAAACAACAACCCAAATGGGGTGAGAACTATTAAACAATAGTTCCCAGTGGGTAAGCCGCCGAGAGAAGCGAAATACACCACTAGGTCAACTGAGGCATAAGATAGTATATCTGCTGAAATAAAATGCAGGTAATAAACAACTGAAGTAAAGTAAAGTACTCTACTACTATCATGCCTCTATGCTCATGTACAAAGTGATGATGATATGAATCTATCATGCTATCATAATGTCCAACTACAAGGAGTAGTATTACTTATGTGGTGTCCAATGTCAAGTTTGCTATCATGTATGTCCAACAACCATTAATATATCATCTATGTGATATTCAATGTCAAGTTTGGTTAACTTAATCTTTTTCTCTTGAAGACTTTCTTTGAGTCTAAGCTTGAGCCACGCCTCATGGTCCCGTGGTGGCACCCCCCAAGGAGCTATGCCAATCCAACGGCGTCCCAATCGGCACCCAATCCCGCACGGCGATCATAATGTCGCAAATGGCCAACTCCGGAGTGCCGGCTTGGAGGGAGCGACCCTACCAAGCATGTGCGAATGAGCACAACGGCAAGCAAGCAAGTCTCGATCATCGTGTCTGAAACACGGAATAGCAAGTCATCGTGTCTAAAACACGGAAAAGCATCATCGACCTTTAGGTCGGGTATAGTATTTCAAGTGTCAATGTTTCATATACAATATTAACATTATCTTGCATAATGAAAGAGTAAAACATTTACAAGTTGTCCTCATGTCTCAAACATGGAATCTGACTATTTCATCTTGATTGTACAAGTTTAGAAGTTTTCTACTTGTATCTCACAACACTAGATGGCCCTAATGTCATAATGTCCAATTACACATGATCATATGCATAACATATCTCAATAATTCTATAACATGTATAGTTATTCTCTATTCGTATCCAAAAGCTTAAGTTCACGAAAATTCCTATTCAATCCCCCTCAAAGTGCCCATGCACCTACAATGTTTACCTCTACTAAATAGAGTATGAATTTTTCTACACATGAAGGGGTTCAAATGCATGATCATAAATCATGATAAATCAAACGATGCATGTTTAATATAACAATGATGCCCTAAAAGTCTATAGAAGACATAGGGGGAGTTCACCCATTTCGGTGAGGTCAGACCCATCGGATAGTTGCCAAATCCTTACAAAGGATCCTTACCAAGAAGCCCACACCTCCTCTTATGCCCTAAGAGAAGTTTCCAAAGGGTTAAAACATCACAAAACCCTAATATCAAAATCCCTTAAAATTATAAGGAAAATTGGTGGAAAAATACCTTGGGTTGAGAAATCTTGCTAAATCTTGAAATCCAAACAAGAAAAGTTTCAAAACCAACCCACAAGAGTGTTCTACACCCATCAATTCCACCCCAAAAGCTATAGGTCAACTAAAGTAAACCCCAGTTTTCCAAAAGCTAGGTTTTCCTTCGAAAATCCCACAAGAAATGAAAAAGAAGTATTCTAAACCTCTTTGAGCTTGAATCCCACCTTGGAAAAGCAAAGGATAGGCACAAAAGCTCCAAACTTCCTTCTTCTCCAAGTGCTAGCCTTCCTCCAAGCTCTTGTAGCAAGCTTCAATGGTGGAGAAGGGGAGGTTGAAGAAGAACCCAAGTAGAGAGAGGTGTTGGAGAAGGAAATCTAAGGTCTCTTTCTCTCCCTTTCTCTCTCTAGCACTTTCTCTTGCCCTCTCCAAAATGAGAGGAAAAGAGAGGTGACGAGGGTTAAAAACCCTCATGTAACAAAATCCCACAAGACCCCTGCAAGAAACGTTATTTCGTTTCTTACTGTGCTGTCCAGACCCGCCCGATCCGGATTGCCCCTATCCGATCCGGATCCCGAACGTGGAATCTCCAGTTTCGCGCGGACGATCCGGATCGCCCCTATCCGATCCGGATCCCGAAGCCAAAAACCCCAAAAAATCAAGATTTTCGAAAATTTCCGATTTGCGCCCAAACTCTCCGGAAACCTTCTAGAACCTTCCGGAAGCTTACTAACACATTCTAAGGGTATTATTCAACCCTCCACACACCCGAGCTTCGCAATTTGCTAAAGTTCAGTGTACTACATTCACCCCTCCTAAAAAGGAGTTTCGTCCGCGAAACTAGGAGTCAAGTACCTCAAGTCTCCAGCTGAAAAAGATGAGGGAAACGCTCCTGCAGCGCGCTCTCCAATTCCCATGTAGCCTCGCGATCCTCGTGATTACTCCAAAGTACCTTCACATAAGGTATCTCGCGATTTCGAAGTTTCTTCACCTCACGGGCCAAAATCCTCACCGGTTGCTCCTCAAAGCTCAAATCCTCGTGTAGTTCCAACGGGGCGAAGTCCACCACATGAGATGGATCAAAAACATACTTCCGGAGCGTCGAAACATGGAACACATTGTGCACTCCCGATAGGTTAGGCGGTAGAGCAAGCCGATAAGCCACCGGGCCGATACGCTCCAAAATCTCAAAAGGTCCAATAAATCGGGGACTTAGCTTCCCTCGGATGCCAAATCTCGTGACTCCTCTAGTCGGCGATACTTTAAGGAAGACATGGTCTCCACTTGAAATTCCAAATCGCGCCGACGCTTATCCGCATAACTCTTTTGTCGACTTTGAGCTGAAATCAGACGTTCTCGAGCTAGTCGAACCTTGTCTTCAGCCTCTTGAAGTACATCGGGGACTAAAATCAATCGTTCTCCCACCTCGCTCCAATGAAGAGGTGATCGGCACTTTCTTCCATAAAGAGCCTCGAATGGCACCATCTTAATACTTGCTTGATAACTATTGTTATAAGCAAACTCGGCCATCGGTAGATATTGATGCCAACCACTCTGATAATCCAAAACACATGCTCTGAGCATGTCCTCCAAGATTTGTATGGTTCGCTCTGACTGCCCATCACTCTGGGGGTGGAAAGCTGTACAGAAATCCAACTGCGTGCCTAGGGCCTCGTGAAGGCTCCTCCAAAAATGAGATGCAAATCTTGGATCTCGGTCGGAAACTATAGAAACAGGCACTCCATGCATTCGCACAATCTCAACAAGGTACTTTTGTGCAAGCTTCTCTCTAGACCAAGTAGTATGGATAGGGATAAAATGAGCAGATTTAGTTAACCTATCCACTATCACCCAAATAGCATCATGCCCAGCCTGAGAGCGAGGTAATCCAACAACAAAATCCATGGTGATCCTCTCCCACTTCCACACGGGAATGGGTAAACTCTGCAACTTGCCTGCGGGAAGTCGGTGCTCGGCTTTCACTTGTTGACATGTCAAGCATTGAGCCACAAATTTTCCAACATCTTTCTTCATGCCGGGCCACCAATAAAGTACCCTTAAGTCCTTGTACATTTTGGTGTCGCCAGGGTGAAGAGAATAAGGTGCTCGGTGCGCTTCCTTCAGGATCTCTTCTTTGATCTCCAAATCCGCCGGTACACAAAGTCGACTTCGAAAACGAAGCATGCCATGATCATCCACATGAAACTCACCGGCTCGGCCATCTACAAGTGTAGCCCGAATCTTTTCCAAACTAGGATCTTGGACTTGTTTCATCTTGATCCTTTCCATAAGAGTCGGTTGTAACACCAATGCCATCAATCTTATGGGTGTCTCGGGTGCCACAACTTCCAACTCCAACCGTCTCATATCTTGAAGTAATGGTTGTTGGTAAGTGATCATCATCGCTAAGTTCTCCATCGATTTGCGACTTAGAGCATCTGCCACTACATTTGCTTTCCCAGGATGGTAGAGAATAGTCAAATCATAATCCTTAAGCAGCTCCAACCATCTGCGCTGCCTAAGATTCAACTCCTTTTGAGTAAAGAGGTACTTTAGGCTCTTATGATCAGTATATACCTCACAATGCTCACCATATAAGTAGTGTCGCCACAGCTTCAATGCAAATACCACGGCGGCTAACTCCAAATCATGAGTGGGATAGTTTTTCTCTCGTAGTCCTTTAATTGACAAGAGGCATAAACAATAACCTTCTCGTTTTGCATCAAAACACACCCTAACCCACTCAAGGAAGCATCACTGTAGATCACGCATCCCGCTCCTACAGTAGGCAAAGCCAAGATCGGGGCGGTTGTCAACCGTTCCTTCAATTCCCCGAAGCTTCTCTCACACGCATCATTCCAGATAAACTTGGTGCCTTTATGTGTTAGTCGCGTGAGGGGAGTAGATAACCTTGCGAATCCCTCAACAAAACGCCGATAGTAGCCGGCTAGACCGATGAAGCTCCGGATCTCGGTGATGTTCGTCGGTCTGGGCCAATCCTTGATCGCCTCAATTTTCTTGGGGTCCACAGCTATTCCTTTATCCGATATTACATGACCCAGGAACGCTACCTCTCGTAGCCAAAACTCACATTTCTTCAACTTGGCGTAGAGCTCTTTCTCCCGAAGTAATTGCAACACTTGCCGCAAGTGATCCTCATGCTCTTCATCACTTCGAGAGTACACCAAAAAGTCGTCGATGAACACCACGACGAATCTATCCAAAAAGGGCTTGAAGATACGGTTCATCAAATCCATAAAAGCTGCCGGGGCATTAGTGAGCCCAAACGGCATAATCGTAAACTCATAGTGTCCATACCGTGTCCTAAAAGCCGTCCTAGGAACATCCTCGGGCTTGATCTTAAGTTGGTGATATCCAGACTGAAGGTCAATCTTCGAATACACTATTGATCCTTGGAGTTGATCAAACAAATCATCAATCCTCGGCAATGGATACTTATTCTTAATTGTGACCTTGTTTAGCTCACGATAGTCCACGCAAAGGCGAAGAGATCCATCCTTTTTCTTGACGAACAAAACTGGTGCTCCCCAAGGTGAAACGCTCGGTCGGATGAAGCCTTTTTCCAACAAGTCTTGAAGCTGTGCCTTGAGCTCTTTTAACTCTGCCGGTGCCATCCTATATGGCGCTTTCGAGATTGGGGTAGTTCCAGGGATCAGATCCACCACAAACTCGATCTCTCTATCCGGAGGCATCCCCGATAGCTCTGCCGGGAACACATCCACAAACTCTCGCACAACCGGAATATTCTCCACTCTCGGAGTCTCACTGCTACTATCCACAACAGTAGCTAAGTAGGCGACACATCCACTCCTAATCAGCTATTTTGCTCTGGTGGAAGAGATAGTCATCGCAAACAGTGAACTTTTGCAGCCTCTGAACACAATTTCCTCTTGTCCCGGTTCTCGAAACGTCACGAGTCGATTCTCACAATCAATGGTAGCATGATATCTTGTGAGCCAATCCATGCCCAAAACCACATCAAATTCTCCAAGTCGATGGAGGGCCAACAAATCTGCCGGCAAAATCCAATCCCCAATCCTAACAGGACAGCTAGGGGAAAACTCCTGAATCTCCAAGGTATGATCGGGAACTAAAACTCGTCGTCCCTCACAACGTGCGGAATACAGTTAAGTAGTCGAGTAAATTCCCTCTCGTGCTCCGCCACGGTCTTGTCTCCTTGCCTCAAGGTGCGGAGGTCTCTTTCCATTTGCCTTTTGCGCTCGCCGGAAAATACTTCATTGCGAGCATCTTCTTAAATCGCGGCCATGTGATTGCCGCCAAATCGGTCGTGGGGTCATCCCGAATGTCCGTCCACCACTGGTAAGCATCGCCCTCAAGATGGTGTGTTGCCAACCACACCCGGTCCCCCTCCGCTACGAAGGTATCGTGGAAAAGTTTCTCCATGTGTAGAATCCACTTCTCAAAAACCCAATAATCGGGTTCCTCTCCATCCTATATCCGAGGCTTGGATTCCCGAAATTCCTTCAACGAACCATGAGTCGGTCCCGCTCTTCTCCTGCTACCATCTTCGGTAAAACCGTCCTCGCCGGTGGAGTCTGAACTGGCGGTGGCATCACAACCTCTTCCCGGCGCCCAGCACTCGGAGTGTGATGTGAAGACTCGGGCACCTCAGGTCGAAGTGCACCGGTCACTCCACCCATGTGCTCCTGTGGTTGCACTGGTGGGTGGGAAGGGTCTTGAGTTCCCCTTGCCGCCAACTGCTGGGTCAAAAGAACTTCCAACCTCTGCATCCTTGCATCCTGCCGACGCGAAGCCTCAGCCTGCTCTCGCGCCGCAGCCGACTGCCGCTCCACTACATCAGCTAGCCTAGCCAGCTGCTCTCTCGAATCTCGGACCTCACTGGATCCGGAAGTAGCGGACGTCTCCGCATCGGCCTCCTCGGCCGCCATGGAGCGAGTCGTAGGCATCACAAACTGTAACAGGCATAAAATGCGTAGGTTAAAATAACCAACGCGAACGCATCCCCACTCAAAACAAATCCCAATCATGCGAAAGCAAATGAAGCATGCCACAATTATTTCCCGATGTCAGGTTGTCGGCCGCCAACCAGACCTTCCAAGGAAATAGAAGGTGCAATCACTTCGATCAACTCCAACTCTTATGAAGTTATAGTATTGACCCAATCAGGTTACTTTCGCCAAGTAATCATATAAGAACCCGTCTCTCACGTTCTTAATCCTTATAGTCCAACCAGCCTAAGGTTTGCAAGGTCCACTAAGACTCAACCCTAGGCTCTGATACCAAAATAATCTGTCACGCCCCAGGCCCCAGCGGAAGCCTACCCGGCACGTGCACAGACCCGCCGTGTGCACAAGGTACCCCCCGGTACACACAAGGCGTCTACAACAACAAAGCGGAAAGGAAGCAATACACACATCCTACTAGTAATCAGAGCACAACACAACTAAACTATACATAAAAGAGGAAAGTGGATAATAACTAACATGCAACAAGTTAAAAGCCAATATACAAATTTGGTCCCTCAAATACAACTTATCAAAATACACGGGTGGTTCTATGCCAAAATACACTGACACCTCTCCAAGAAAAACAAAAGAAAAGGTGCCCCACAACCACCTCGAGTGGTGCGACGGGGATTAGCTAACTATGCGATAACCCCTTGCCACGGTCCCGAGCCCCTCCCGCTGCGGATGGCTCTGCAAAACATCAACCCAAATGGGGTGAGAACTATTAAACAATAGTTCCCAGTGGGTAAGCCGCCGAGAGAAGCGAAATACACCACTAGGTCAACTGAGGCATAAGATAGTATATCTGCTGAAATAAAATGCAGGTAATAAACAACTGAAGTAAAGTAAAGTACTCTACTACTATCATGCCTCTATGCTCATGTACAAAGTGATGATGATATGAATCTATCATGCTATCATAATGTCCAACTACAAGGAGTAGTATTACTTATGTGGTGTCCAATGTCAAGTTTACTATCATGTATGTCCAACAACCATTAATATATCATCTATGTGATATTCAATGTCAAGTTTGGTTAACTTAATCTTTTTCTCTTGAAGACTTTCTTTGAGTCTAAGCTTGAGCCACGCCTCATGGTCCCGTGGTGGCACCCCCCAAGGAGCTATGCCAATCCAACGGCGTCCCAATCGGCACCCAATCCCGCACGGCGATCATAATGTCGCAAATGGCCAACTCCGGAGTGCCGGCTTGGAGGGAGCGACCCTACCAAGCATGTGCGAATGAGCACAACGGCAAGCAAGCAAGTCTCGATCATCGTGTCTGAAACACGGAATAGCAAGTCATCGTGTCTAAAACACGGAAAAGCATCATCGACCTTTAGGTCGGGTATAGTATTTCAAGTGTCAATGTTTCATATACAATATTAACATTATCTTGCATAATGAAAGAGTAAAACATTTACAAGTTGTCCTCATGTCTCAAACATGGAATCTGACTATTTCATCTTGATTGTACAAGTTTAGAAGTTTTCTACTTGTATCTCACAACACTAGATGGCCCTAATGTCATAATGTCCAATTACACATGATCATATGCATAACATATCTCAATAATTCTATAACATGTATAGTTATTCTCTATTCGTATCCAAAAGCTTAAGTTCACGAAAATTCCTATTCAATCCCCCCTCAAAGTGCCCATGCACCTACAATGTTTACCTCTACTAAATAGAGTATGAATTTTTCTACACATGAAGGGGTTCAAATGCATGATCATAAATCATGATAAATCAAACGATGCATGTTTAATATAACAATGATGCCCTAAAAGTCTATAGAAGACATAGGGGGAGTTCACCCATTTCGGTGAGGTCAGACCCATCGGATAGTTGCCAAATCCTTACAAAGGATCCTTACCAAGAAGCCCACACCTCCTCTTATGCCCTAAGAGAAGTTTCCAAAGGGTTAAAACATCACAAAACCCTAATATCAAAATCCCTTAAAATTATAAGGAAAATTGGTGGAAAAATACCTTGGGTTGAGAAATCTTGCTAAATCTTGAAATCCAAACAAGAAAAGTTTCAAAACCAACCCACAAGAGTGTTCTACACCCATCAATTCCACCCCAAAAGCTATAGGTCAAAAAGCCCTAAAGTAAACCCCAGTTTTCCAAAAGCTAGGTTTTCCTTCGAAAATCCCACAAGAAATGAAAAAGAAGTATTCTAAACCTCTTTGAGCTTGAATCCCACCTTGGAAAAGCAAAGGATAGGCACAAAAGCTCCAAACTTCCTTCTTCTCCAAGTGCTAGCCTTCCTCCAAGCTCTTGTAGCAAGCTTCAATGGTGGAGAAGGGGAGGTTGAAGAAGAACCCAAGTAGAGAGAGGTGTTGGAGAAGGAAATCTAAGGTCTCTTTCTCTCCCTTTCTCTCTCTAGCACTTTCTCTTGCCCTCTCCAAAATGAGAGGAAAAGAGAGGTGACGAGGGTTAAAAACCCTCATGTAACAAAATCCCACAAGACCCCTGCAAGAAACGTTATTTCGTTTCTTACTGTGCTGTCCAGACCCGCCCGATCCGGATTGCCCCTATCCGATCCGGATCCCGAACGTGGAATCTCCAGTTTCGCGCGGACGATCCGGATCGCCCCTATCCGATCCGGATCCCGAAGCCAAAAACCCCAAAAAATCAAGATTTTCGAAAATTTCCGATTTGCGCCCAAACTCTCCGGAAACCTTCTAGAACCTTCCGGAAGCTTACTAACACATTCTAAGGGTATTATTCAACCCTCCACACACCCGAGCTTCGCAATTTGCTAAAGTTCAGTGTACTACAGTTATATTCATCAAATTTCAGTAATCATGTGTTATCTTAAGATGCTTAACCTATCTCGGTTGTGTGAATTCATTGTGATAAACATGAGACAACCGATAGACTAAAATTTGGGATTTAATTCTTTCACATAAGAGATTGCATTTTTTTTTTAAAAAGGGTAAATAAATGAGTTGCAAAAGATGTGGAAAGAGTTACATCCGAAAGGAGTGTGAAAACTACCACCACATGTTGGAAAGAGCTGCCACCCCAGTCGTCCGGTTAGTTTGTGAAGCTACCACATGTTATGGATGCTTGATAGTATTTTATGAGAAAATCTTTAGTTGAAGCATTTGGAGATTTATTTTCAAAGTTCTTATATTTTGAACAATCTCCTGGTTGGTATAAGGTGGGATAGTTGAAAGATGCTCAAAGAGCCACCCTTAGGTATTTTAGTGCTTATCTCAAATTTGAAAGGGTAGAAATCAAATTGATGTCATTTGGAAATCTCTGTAAGTCATCTTTGTAAATCCGTTACATCTTGATAGAGTTTGGATCTCTAGATTACTTTTGATGACTTGTGTTTGATTTATATAACATGAAAAACGGCTTATAATGATCTATCTTTGTTTTTCATGATTTCGGAGTAAATCTTTTTAATTTTTGTAAAATTAATTGGATTGAATGACATTTGTGTGATCTCATAATTTTTCAAGAACTTAAATTGTTTTCTTGATGGCACACAAATCAGTATTTGAAAGATTTCAAAATTTGGATTTGTTTAAAGAATTTTTGTGATTTTTTGCTCTCGAGTACCGGTACGCAATCTGCGTTTTTGTTATATACCGGAACTGAGCTTTTATCTCTCTTTCTCTATGAACTAATGCTGTTAGTGATTTCCTTTTGTCTAGTATGTTCTCTGTTTGACAATTTGTGACAAAAAGGGGGAGAAGAGAAATGACGGAGATGAGATGATTCGAGATAGGGGGAGATGATGAAAAAGGAGCCGAAAAACAAAAAGAACCAAAAGGACGAATCAAATGTAGGATTTTTACATTTAATTTCTAACGGCTGACTTTTGATTTTGTTTGGAGTTTTGTTTTGCAGGATTTACATCACTTTAAGACTCCCAAGTCCTAAGTCATAGAGTTTGTTCTAAGACTGGTTCAAATGTATTTTTGTTTATTGGATCTTTCACGCAAAAAAAGTCAATGTTTTGGTGATGACATTGAGTTTCGATTTTTTGGTTTAAGATGAGTGTCTTGAGCGTTTTATGTATTTTTGGGTTTTGTCACGAAATTGCCAAAGGGGGAGATTGTTACGGCTTTTTGTGTTGGCATATTTCATGAGTTGAGTCGGAGTCTTGAAGTGATCAAATTGTCAATCAGCAATCGAAGACTCTGAGAAGATTCAACAAGAGCTCAAGTTGACACTCAGTGTTTTGAGTCTTGAAGATTGAAGATGAAGAATTGTGGATCAATTACATCAATCTCAAGAAGAAAGAATTCAAAAGGATCAGGTATGTTTAACTAAATAATGTTGGTGATCCGAATACTTTCTTATAGTGTAGAAACACTTGGATAAGTTTTCATTGCATAAAAATAAAAAACTAGACAAGTTGGATGTTCAGGATCCGGATCAGACCAATCCAGTCCGGACCCCGAACAATAGTTTAGTTCATGCGGAATTCCAGTCCGGACCTCCCCTGTTTCAGTCCGGACCCCGAACTATGTGTTTGCTGAAATCGCATGAACAGTCCGGATCAGGAAATTCCAGTCCGGACCCCGAACTGTTTTTTCAGGAAAATTGCTGAAAAAAGACGACAGTTCGGATCAGCCAAATCCAGTCCGGACCGTCCTGCGGGAAAAATTCTGTTAAGTCAGTTTTTGATGCTTACCTCTATCCAAAGGTTTCTAACCTATAAATAGACACTTAGGGTTCCTCAAGAACTATCGACTAATTCAAAAAACACTCGAGAGCAACCCTAGAGGCTAGGTTTTTATCGTTCATCTTTTAGCCTCTTTTAGGTCAATTCGACGGTTCTTCCAAGACATACTTTTTGTCGAATTGATCTAATCTTTGCTTAGAGATTCCATCCATGGTTCTTCATTGATAATCTAAGCAAAGGATCACCATCGAAGCCTATATTCTATATCGGCTGAGTTTGCGTCGTGGATTCGACGTAGCACCGTGGATTCGGTGTGTTGAAGGCGTTTCGTGGATTCGAAACGTGTGCTCGTGGATTCGAGTGGCGTTCGTGGATTCGAACGTGTGCAGTGGACGTGCAGTCGGTGAGCGCAAGATCCGAAGAACTTGAAGGAGGGGTTTGAGTTCGTGGAGTCGGTAATCAACTTGTTATTCTTCTTTTCTTAGTGGATTGTTATTGCGTGTTGGTCCCGTGGTTTTTCTCCTCGATTGGAGTTTCCACGTAAATCTCGGTGTGCTGTTTTTTATTTTCCGCATTGGTTTTTATTTTGCACTGAGATTGGTTTTTGAGTATTACACCTATTCACCCCCCCCCTCTAGTTGTTTCATAGTACCTATTTAGATCCTTGTGGATCCTCATAAAAACCAACAACAAACACCGGCGGATCACACTACCACCAGTCACTGATACAACGACGACAAAAACATCGGCATAAGGGAAGGGGTTGGAATAAGGAAACCAGCGCAACCCTCAGTAGCGCTAACACCCGCACCACGTGCAAAAACCCCACCAATTTATGTGACCACCCAAAATTCCCACTTATGGATTACGGTTACATCTGTAGCTTCTGGAGGCCTACGAGGTGTGTCGGTGGTGTTTGTGCACAATTGGGACACAAGTGATAGACTTCGGGCTTAAATGGATCACGTGAGTGATCGGAGGACCCCGTCGGATGTTTAGAAGTGGTTTCGTGAGAAACGGATATTTAAATTGGACTCAGCGCGAAATTTGGGTTAATAACACTTTTCTGGATGCCTTCGGCAAATTTTAGGATTGGAATTGGGCAAAACGGAATTCGGATTTGGATTCAGCGCGCGAAAATGATGAAAATGGACTACTTGTATTTTTCGGAGCCCGGATGACGCGCACATTTTTCGAGGCATTTTGGTACTGTTCCGGCAGCGGCGGAGCGCGGCGGCGGCGGCGGGCAGCGGCGGAGCGCGGCGGCGCGGGCGCGCGGGCAGGCGCACGGGCAGGCGTGCGGCGCACAGGAGCGCTTTGCCATGTGGCATCTTCTCATTGGTTCTTTTCGGACACATGGCGGGCTTGGAGTGGCCGGTGCAGTGGACCGGGACCACGGAACGGGCTGGACCACCTCGGGGCGCGTGCCTGGCAGGGTGCGCAGGCAGCGCTGGCAGTGCGCACATGCCTGCGCCAGTCCCGCGTTGACCGGCTACTGTGCCACGTGTCACTCTCCGGGGCGGTCCACGTGTCGTGAGGTGGGTGGTCAAGGTTGCTGTCGCCTGTTTGGCAGCTGACGTGGCTGAACCGGATTAATCCGAGCGCTCCGCGAGGCTGCAGACCGGGTTAGTGTAGGCGCCCGAAACATTTCGTGCGCCCGGAACCAGGGGTATATCGGTCATTTCACAATTTGTTTTGTGGCCTATTTAAACGATCCGAGCCGCCTTCTTCTTCTCTTTTCCCGCATTTCCGATCCTCCCCTCGCCACGACACCTTCAGCAAAGTTGATCCCACACTTGATGATATTTATCCCACACTAGATGATATGGAGATCATACATGGTTATTCATTGGCCTATTTATGCGAGATTGGTATATCATAGTAGGAATACTGTAGTATGCTTTGCTACAATATGTTTTACTCTCTTTTATCGTTTCCGAGGACAAAAGCATGCTTGAATGGACATGTAGTTAGGCCATCTTTTACTGCTGCACTACTTATTGGAACTTGACTTAGGAGAAACCATGTTATTCCTTTTCTCCTTCTTGTTAGTCAGGCGGTCTGTATTGCTCGGGTGCGAGTAGGGGTCTGGGGTAGTGTAGCAGGGACATTGGTGTCAGGGACGGATTGTGCTGGATTGCGGTTGGCAGGGTTTTGCGGTGACCGCGGACTTAGGGCGGTTGACCGGAGGCCGGCTATAGGACTTGTTTATAGACGGCAGGGTATTGCGACAACCGCGGATATTGGGCGGTTGACCGGATGTTTACTTTTGCATTAGATTGGGTATCAGTTTTCTCTAGTGGACAGAGACTCCCACTATTTGAGTACTTTTGCATCTGATTGAGGACCGAGGCTTTCTTTAGTGGATGGGTTTTCCTACTTTGATTAGAGTCGTGATCCAGTCCTGCTAATACATATGATACTAATTACAGAGATACTTTACATGTGTGGGTCGCTCCCCTCGAGTGCCACTCCGGAGGTAGGCTTGGCCGAGCCGTGAGCCGGTCCGTTACTTATATTGAGATCGAGCCGTGTGCCGATCAGTTACTGAGTTCGACAGCAGAGCAGGCAGTACCGGGTTCCATACCGGTCCATCTGATTGGGTTTATATCAGGCAGGTACCTCTATTGTTGCACTCGTGCCTGGGGGCCGAGTGGAGTCTAGTAGCTGTGATTAGACCAGTGCTAGTGTTGTTGGGAGCCGTTCGGTTTGACGGTGGTCCCGTGTCGTTGTGAGTACTTTGACCGTTATGTGAGAGGTTGAACATCATGATTCTATTTGTTCTGAGAGAGAGAGTGGATTTCGACTATAGCCTGCATGAACCACTATTCGATAGCGAGTTAGTCCGTTCGGACGCCCTACGTAATTCCTGCCCGTCAGCGGGAGGTGGTGGTAGGTAGGTGCAGGTTTGACTGGACCCGATGTGGCAGTCAGCTCGATTGGGTCGATTGAGCACCTCGTGTGCGAGTGTTGCATACCCTTATCAGTGTTTCCCTTTTGAGCATTTAGATAGAGGCATGGTAGCTGTAGAGTATCTCCAGCCTTTCTTGTTCAGTTTTTACTGCGTGGTTATTTATTGCCTCTAGTGAACTTAGTGGGCTAATCGTCGGGCCTGGCGATGGTACCCACTGAGAACTCCCTTTTTGGTGTAGTTCTCACACCCGCTGGGGGTTTTCCCCCTCTTTTCCCCTTTCTCTCCTTTTTTTTGCAGAGTCTTAGCGGGTGCTGCTGATTCTGCGGTTGTTGATCGAGACGAGGGAGTCGCGAGCTAGATCCCTACCCATCGTTGGAGAGTAGCGGTAACCTTCAGAGGAGATCTTCAGTAGATTAGGTATTTTATTTCCTCTTTTGAGAGACTGATGTAGTGAGGATATGATATGTATTGAGCGCCTGTATACTGATGTATTTATTGGAGATACCTCCCTGTTGAGCTATGACTTTTGTATCTGAGGATATTGTACGATTATCATTTTTGGGAGGTGGACATTGTTGTATTATTTTCCAGTTGTACAGTGGTTGATTTTATTTTTATAGCAGTTTTATCTTATAGCTCTGATATCTGTCTAGCTGTAGTACTTTTCTTGCAGGAACGCTTCGCCTATGCGGGGCTTGCATAGGTGGCGGATCTGTTGGCGAGCCCGGGTCGCAGTTTCGACCCCGGGGCGTGACAATTTACCCACGATATCCTGAGCTGGTTGTTCAATCAGTTGATTTCCAGCAACCATCAAGAACCCGGTGGTAGTCGGCCATGACCCCATCGTCACTCCCGCCTTTCGTAAACTTAGCTGAAGGCAGACCTGTACACACAAGTAGAATAAAACAAAACGACTACACTAGCATCAAACCTGTCACGCCCCGGGCACCAACTGAAGCATACCCGGCACGTGCACAGACCCGCCGTGTGCACAAGGTACTCCCCGGTACACACAAGGCGTCTACAACAACAAAGTAGAAAGGAAGCAATAGACACATCCTACTAGTAATCAAAGCACAAAACAACTAAACTATGCACAAAAGAGAAGAGTAGATAACAACTATCATACAAGAAGTTAAAATCCAATGTACAAAAGTGGTCTTCTCAATTACAACCTATCTTTGATACATTGGTGGTCTCTATAACAAAAATACACCCACACCTCTCCCACAAAAACAAATGGAAAGGTGCCCTGTGACCACCTCGAGTGGCGCGACAGGGACAAGCTAGCTATACGACAACCCCTTGCCACGATCCCGAGCCCCTCCCGCTGCGGATGGCTCTGAAAAACAACAACCAAAATGGGGTGAGAACTATTAGACAATAGTTGCCAGTGGGTAAGCCGCCGAGAGAAGCGAAATACACCACTAGGTCAACTGAGGCATAAGATAGTATAACTGCTGAAATAAAATGCAGATAATAAACAACTGAAGTAAAGTAAAGTACTCTACTACTATCATGCCTCTATGCTCATGTACAAAGTGATGATGATAAGAATCTATCATGTTATCATAATGTCCAACTACAATAAGTAAGTAGTATTATTTATGTGGTGTCCAATGTCAAGTTTGCTATCATGTATGTCCAACTACCATGAATGTATCATCTGTGTGATATTCAATGTCAAGTTTCGTTAACATAATCATTTCCTCTTGAAGACTTTCTTTGAGTCTAAGCTTGAGCCACGCCTCATGGTCCCGTGGTGGCACCCCCCAAGGAGCTATGCCAATCCAACGGCGTCCCAATCGGCACCCAATCCCGCACGGCGATCATGATGTCGCAAATGGCCAACTCCGGAGTGCCGGCTTGGAGGGAGCGACCCTACCAAGCATGTGAGAATGAGCATGTGATGTCGCAAATGGCCAACTCCGATCTATCTCAATTGTCACCCAAATTTATCCTGCTATGCCCCGGGCCTTTTGCTCTTCTAACAACAATGGTGGCCGGCCATTCGTCAAGGCCCCGAAATCCGCTGGACATCTCAGCGGCGGGATTGGATACCCGCATCAGATCGAAGTTCCTTTTTTTCGCCTCCCTAAAAGGAGAGCTCTTTCTAGGTGGGTCTCCTCGCGAAAGACATTGCTTAGGACCAACGGGTCACACGACAGGTGCACGATCTACTTTGCACGCTCCATCCTTCGTCCCTTCGCCTATAGGCGGCTTGGGGCAAGCAAGCAAGTCTCGATCATCGTGTCTAGAAGACGGAATAGCATCATCGACCTTTAGGTCGGGGTATAGTATCTCAAGTGTCAATGTTTCATATACAATATTAGCATTATCTTGCAAAATGAAAGAGTAGAACATTTACAAGTTGTTCTCATGTCTCAAACATGGAATCTCACTATTTCATCTTGATTGTACAAGTTTAGAAGTTTTCTACTTGTATCTCACAACCCTAGATGGCACTAATATCATAATGTCCATTTATACATGATCATGTGCATAACATGTCCCAATAATTCTATAGCAGGTATAGTTATTCTCTATTCATATCCAAAAGCTTAAGTTCACAAAAATTCCTATTCAATCCCCCCTTAAAGTGCCCATGCACCTACAATGTTTACCTCTACTACATAGAGTATGAAATTATCCACACATGAAGGGATTCAAATGCATGATCATAAATCATGATAAATCAAACGATGCATGTTTAATATAACAATGATGCCCTAAAAGTCTATGGAAGACATGGGGAGTTCACCCATTTCGGTGAGGTCAAACCCACCGGATAGTTGCCAAATCCTTGTGAAGGATCCGAACCAAGAAGCCCACACTTCCTCTTATACCCTAAGAGAAGTTTCCAATGGATTAAAATATCACAAAAACCTAATCACAAAATCCCTAAAAAATCATAAGGAAAATAGGTCGAAAATACCTTAGGTTGAGAGATCTTGCTAAATCTTGAAATCCAAACAAGAAAAGCTTCAAAACGAACCTACAAGAGTGTTCTACTACCATCAATTCCACCCCAAAAGCTAGAAATCAAAAACCCCAAATAAACCCTAGTTTTCCAAAAACTAGGTTTTCCTACAAATATCCCAAAAGAAAAGGGAAAATAAGTGTTCGAAACCTCTTTAAGCTCAAATCCCACTTTGGAATGCAAAGGATAGGAACTAGAGCTCCAAATCTTTCTTCAAGCTCTTGAAGCAAGCTCCAATGGTGGAGAAGAGAAGGATGAAGAAGAACCCAAGTGGAGAGATGTGTTGGAGAAGGAAATCTAAGAAGAACTCTCCCTCTCTCTCTCTCTAACACTCTCTCTTGCACTCTTCAAATGAGAGGAAAAGAGAAGATAAAGAGGGTTAAAAACCCTAAAGAAACAAAATCCCACAAGCCCCCTACAAGAAATGTAATTACATTTCTTACTGTGCTGCCCAGACCAAAACGGTTCGGACTGCCCCAAAACGGTCAGGACCCCGAATGTGGAATTTTCCATATTCGCGCGGACAGTCTGGACTGTCCTCGGACGGTCCGGACCCCGAAGCCAAAAACCTCAAATTTTCAAATTTTTCGAAAATTTCTGATTTGCGCCCAAACTCTCCGGAAACCTTCTAGATCCTTCCCGAAGCTTACAAAAACATTCGAAGGGTATCATTCAACCCTTCGCACACTCAAACTTCACACTTTGCTAAAGTTCAGTGTACTACATTCACCCCTCCTAAAAAGGAGTTTCGTCCGCGAAACTAGAAGTCAAGTACCTCAAGTCTCCAGCTGAAAAAGATGAGGGAAACGCTCCTGAAGCGCACTCTCCAGCTCCCAAGTAGCCTCGCGATCCTCGTGATTGCTCCAAAGTACCTTCACATAAGGTAATCTCGCGATTCCAAAGTTTCTTCACCTCACGAGCCAAAATCCTCACCGGTTGCTCCTCAAAGCTCAAGTCCTCGTGTAGTTCCAACGGGGCGATGTCCACCACATGAGATGTGTCACGCCCCGGGGTCGAACTGCGACCCGGGCTTGCCAACAGATCCGCCGTCTATGCGGAAACTGCCGCACAGACGAAGCGTCTACCCTGCAAAAGATCTATAGCTAAACATGTATCAGAGCTGAAAAAGAACTAATAGCTACAGAAATCCACTGAACATCTGATATAAATAAAATCTCAATACACAGTCTCTCAGCTATGAAAAGTACATGAAATTCTCACTGATCTCTCAGAATGTCCAGTACAAAAGTGGAACATAAAAATACCGGGTACATCTACCTCTGACTCTCCATGCTGGTAAGGAACTAATCGGCCACGTCCTCACCTCGATCAGCTGTCTTCGCGCGAGCTAAGCCGGAACAGCAGCCTCAGGAAACCTGTCACCGCAGCGGGTGTGAGATCTACTGCAGAAGGCATATCTCAGTGGGTACCGTCCCAATATCCACGGTATGCCCACTAAGTCTACTGGAGGCACAACAGATAGGTATGCAGATAGATAGATAGATAAAAGCTGAAAGGAACTATAGCTATCATGTCTCAATCATCATACTCAAGAAACGCTACTAACGAAGAAATGTGCATACACTCACTACTGCTAACATGCCTCAAGTATCATGCTCAAAGGAAAACTCATCTATGAACATGCTATGAAACTCACTCACACATATCACCCAATCCCAATGACTGTCCCTCTTTGGACCAGTCAAGCCTGCGCTCATCTACTGCCACTCATGCCCAAACAGGGCTTGGTCTTACGTAGGGTGTCCCTCAAGGACTATCTCAGTAACCACATCGCAGCCTCGTCAGGCTCGGTATCATCATCGCATCCGGAGCGTAGCTCGCGGGGAGCGACCCCGCAAACTCAAGTATCTCACAACTGGCATAAAACCTCAGTCTCAGCAGGCTATAATCCACGATCAAACAGGTCGGAACTCAATGCTCAACTAGCATAACTCAGCCGGAGAAAGACTCCACGACTCAATCAGGAAATGCCCAAAACCTCACATAATCTGTCGGAGAACCCTCTACGACTCAATCTGATAATGCACAACCCATGGCTAAGTCGGGAAACCTCCACGACTCGATCTGCCAGAACCCGAAACTCTCATCAGAAGCGCAAAACCCACATGACACTATAACTCATCTCAAAAACTCAAAAGAAGACCCCTCGGGCCCCGGCACGAGGTCAAAAGCACCCTGAACCTATGCCAAACCTCTGGCGAATTCATAAAATAAAAAAAAATAAAAACTACTTTCAGAAAAAAGCTGATTTTGCCAAAAACGGCTTTCTTGATTTTTAAAACGATCAGGGTGCAAAAATAATGCGAACAGAACATGAAATCTAGTGTCATATAACCTCAGGGGTATGCTAAAAATAATCTGGGGCTCTAATAAAATTTTCGAAAAAATTCAGGCAACTATCAGATTTAATTACAGAGAAAATAACATAATAGACATGATCAAAAAGCATTCAGGAGCATTAAAGGGCATTCCCTAAATTTTGGAGAAATTCCAACCCACCTGGAACGCTTTCCGCAGGCAAACGCTGAAGTTGGTGAAGTGCGGCTAGCTCAAAAAGGATCTGCTGAAGTTGCTGCTTCGGCGCGCGGTTGCCTTTACCTCCGCCACAAGCTTACTGCACACCAAGTGCTCACAGCTCATTCCAAGTCCACCACCCAAAAGCTCACATTGAAATTTTACAAGTTCACAAAAACTCCAGCATCAAGCATCTGCCCACATCAAGTCCACCCCAACTTCAATAGCTTACAATTAAAATCCAAGCTCCAATTACATACATCCAATTTACATAAATCCAAGTCCATCATAAAAATCTGCACACTAACAAAATGATTGCTCACTTATTCACAAATCACCTCCTCTATTACATTCCAAAAATATCCACAGCAGCTTCCACAATTCCTTTGCACACACTCATAGCCCAAATACACACAACCAACACATCACACAACACCAACACACTTCACAAAATGCCCACACAAACACCTCACAGCACAGTAAAAAATATTGCTCCCATAAACACCAATTACAATTCACCCAAACACAGCACAAAACACATACTCTCTGTAAGCTCCAAAACCCAACAGCACACTGCCAACCACGCAGGTAGAAACTGCGGCCGTGCACACGATCCGGCTCTCTGCACAACTCCAAACTGAAAAAAAAATCTGATGGTAATACACGTGCCGTCACTGCCGGCCCCAACCGCTCGTGCGGCACCGAGCTCGCCGCGCACCGAAGTTGCTGTATCAAACACAGAGGGAAGAAGGAACCAAATCAGAAAAGTTCGGCCGAAAAATGCGCGTCCGTCGGCAAAGAAAAAAAAAACCAGCCTCCGTCGCGAAAACGGCGCGGAGAAGCACCCAGCTCACCCACTGCTGCGCGCAGCCCAGCTGCTGCCGCAGCCCGGCGCGGAGAAGCACCCAGCACCAGCGCGCCCGGGCGGCGCCCGCGCAGCACCCGCGCGGCGCCCGCAGCGTAGAGATCAGCTGCGCGGCGCTGCGCAGCGCCTAGCTGCGCGGCGCCCGCCGCGCAGCACCCTGCTGCGCAGCACTCTGCTGCGCGCGGCGCTCAAGTGCGCCCGTGCAGCAACCGGTGCCAGCCGCGCGCGGCGCCCTTGCGCGCCCGCGCGGCTCCCTGCTGCAGCCTCCTCCACCATGGACAAGCAGTCCAAGCCCTCACACACACAAAAAAACAAACCAAAAACTGCACTTACCTTGTCGGAGGCTCGACGCGCGCGTTCCGCTCGACGCGCTTCTCCACTCGGCCCCGCGGCTTCTAGGAGGAAGTCCAACGTCCAAACCACCCTCAAAACTTCATCCCTCTTCTTCTTCCTTCATCTTCTTTCTCTTCTTTCTTCCATTTTTCATTTCCTCTGTTTCCTCTCTTTTTCCTCTGTTTGCAGGTTGGGGGAGAGGAGGTGACGTGGGGCTTCTTAATTAGGGGAACTTAATTAGTAGTGGTAGTTGGCAGCATTAAAAGCACCAAAACAAAAATATCTCAACCTACCCTTAATTTCCAACCTACTCTTTCTTTCTCTAATTTTTTTCTTTTCCCCCACAACACAACCTGAAGCAACAGCTAATAATCCAATTAAATTAATTAATTAATTAATTAAACCACTTTTTAGCCAACTCCAAGTCACTCTTTACCTTCGGGGCCTCCGCACCAGTCCGCAACCTCCCGAACTCCACTGTAAACAGAAAATACACATGTTCAAAGCTTTTTCTCCTCAAAAAGCTCAACCGTGGAGTCGGTGTGCTCAATCCAAAAATCGGCTCCAAAATTGCCGACTACAACTCACTTTTTGCCCTCGGGGCCTCCGCACGGGTCCGAAACCTCCCGAACTCCGCTATAATCATAAAGTACACCTGTTCCAAGTATTTCCAAATTTTCTGCACACCACTGTGGAGTCGGTGCTTTCCCAAACCAGTCCTCTATCGGCGCAGTGCCCGGAAAACTCCGAATCAAGCTGGGGCTTCCGCGTTGATCCGAACCAACCCGAAATCATCTGTAAACACATAAGGAACACGCTCGAGGCAATTTCCTCCGCTCCACACCATCTTGCGAGGTCGGTGCGCCGTCCGAAATCCCGGTATTCTACAAGATGGATCAAAAACGTACTTTCGGAGCATCGAAACATGGAACACATTTTGTACTCCCGATAGGTTAGGCGGTAGAGCAAGTCGATAAGCCACCGGGCCGATACGCTCCAAAATCTCAAAAGGTCCAATAAATCGGGGACTTAGCTTCCCTCGGATGCCAAATCTCTTGACTCCTCTAGTCGGCAATACTTTTAGGAAGACATGGTCTCCAACTTGAAATTCCAAATCGCGCCGACGCATATCCGCATAACTCTTTTGTCGACTTTGAGCTGAAATCAAACGTTCTCGAGCTAGTCGAACCTTGTCTTCAGCCTCTTGAAGTACATCGCGGCCTAAAATCAATCGTTCTCCCACCTCGCTCCAATGAAGAGGTGATCGGCACTTTCTTCCATAAAGAGCCTCGAATGGCGCCATCTTGATACTTGCTTGATAACTATTGTTATAGGAAAACTCGGCCATCGGTATATATTGATGCCAACCACTCTGATAATCCAAAACACATGCTCTGAGCATGTCCTCCAAGATTTGTATGGTTCGCTCAGACTGCCCATCACTCTGGGGGTGGAAAGCTGTACTGAAATCCAACTGCGTGCCTAGGGCCTCGTGAAGGCTCCTCCAAAAATGAGATGCGAATCTTGGATCTCGATCGGAAACTATAGAAACAGGCACTCCATGCAATCGCACAATCTCATCAAGGTACATTTGCGCAAGCTTCTCTCTAGACCAATTAGTATGGATAGGGATAAAATGAGTAGATTTGGTTAACCTATCCACGATCACCCAACTAGCATCATGCCCAGCATGAGAGCGAGGCAATCCCACAACAAAATCCATGGTGATCCTCTCCCACTTCCACACGGGGATGGGTAAACTCTGCAACTTACCTGCGGGAAGTCGGTGCTCGGCTTTCACTTGTTGACATGTCAAGCATTGAGCCACAAATTTTCCAACATCTTTCTTCATGCAGGGCCACCAATAAAGCAACCTTAAGTCCTTGTACATTTTGGTGCCACCTGGGTGAAGAGAATAAGGTGCTCGGTGTGCTTCCTTCAGGATCTCTTCTTCGATCTCCAAATCCGCCGGTACATAAAGTCGACTTCGAAAATGAAGTACGCCGTGATCGTCCACATGAAACTCACCTGCTCGGCCATCCACAAGTGTAGCCCGAATCTTTTCCAAACTAGGATCTTGGACTTGTTTCATCTTGATCCTTTCCATAAGGGTCGGTTGCAACATCAATGCCATCAATCTCTTGGGTGTCTCGGGTGCTACAACCTCCAACTCCAACCGTCTCATATCCTGAACTAATGGTTATTGGTAAGTGATCATCATCGCTAAGTTTTCCACTGATTTGCGACTTAGAGCATCCGCCACTACATTTGCTTTACCGGGATGGTAGAGAATAGTCAAATCATAATCCTTAAGCAGCTCCAACCATCTGCGCTGCCTAAGATTCAACTCCTTCTGACTAAAGAGGTACTTTAGACTCTTATGATCAGTATATACCTCACAATGCTCACCGTATAAGTAGTGTCGCCACAGCTTCAATGCAAATACCACGGCGGCTAATTCCAAATCATGAGTGGGATAGTTTTTCTCGTAGTCCTTTAATTGACGAGAGCCATAAGCAATAACCTTCTCGTTTTGCATCAAAACACACCCTAACCCACTCAAGGAAGCATCACTGTAGATCACGTATCTCGCTCCTGCAGTAGGCAAAGCCAAGATCGGGGCGGTTGTCAACCATTCCTTCAATTCCCTGAAGCTTCTCTCACACGCATCATTCCAAATAAACTTGGTGCCTTTATGTGTTAGTCGCGTGAGGGGAGTAGATAACCTTGCAAATTCCTCAACAAAACGCCGATAGTAGCCGCCGGCCAGACCGATAAAGCTCCGGATCAAACAAATCATCAATCCTCGGCAATGGATACTTATTCTTATTTGTGACCTTGTTAAGCTCACGATAGTCCACGCAAAGGCGAAGCGATCCATCCTTTTTCTCGACGAACAAAACTGGTGCTCCCAAAGGTGAAACGCTCGGTCTTGAAGCCTTTTTCCAACAAGTCTTGAAGCTGTGCCTTGAGCTCTTTTAACTCTGCCGGTGCCATCCTATATGGTGCCTTCGAGATTAGGGTAGTTCCAGGGATCAGATCTACCACAAACTCTATCTCTCTATCCGGAGGCATCGCTAGTAGCTCTGCCGGGGGAACACATCAGCAAACTCTCGCACAACTGGGATATCCTCCACTCTCGGAGTCTCACTGCTCCTATCCACAACGGTAGCCAAGTTGGCGACACATCCACTCCTAATCAACTGTTTTGCTCTGGTGGAAGAGATAGTCATCGCAAACAGCGAACTTTTGCAGCCTCTGAACACAATTTCCTCTTGTCCCGGTTCTCGAAACGTCACGAGTCGATTCTCACAATCAATGGTAGCATGATATCTTGTGAGCCAATCCATGCCCAAAACCACATCGAATTCTCCAAGTCGATGGAGGGCCAACAAATCTGCGGGCAAAATCCAATCCCCAATCCTAATAGGACAACTAGGGGAAAACTCCCGAATCTCCAAGGTATGATCGGAAACTAAGACTCGTCCCGGATGCAAGGTAGGAACTAATTCAATGCCATGCAACTCGGCAAACAGCCAGTCAATGAATGAATGAGATGCACCAGTGTCAAATAAAGCTCGAACTCGAATGCTATGAATCAAGATAATACCTGCAACGACGTCCTCTGCCACTGAAGCCTCCTCAGTTTGGGCTGCATACATGTGCCCGCTTGGAGCCTGCCGTGGCCGCTCGTACTGTCGCGACGCCGGTTGTCGCCCAGACTGAGAGTAGGTGGGCGGGGTCACCTGTCCTTGAATAACTGGTGCCGATGCTGATGAAGGTGTCGGTGTCAAGCCTCGCGGGCACTCTGATCGAAAGTGGCCCCACTACCCCTTCAGGATGAAGAGGTTCATCTGACTTACCGGTAGGCTGATAGAGTCGTGATACCATGGCAGATAGAGCGATGGCCACTAGCATCTAGTGGATGAGATTGTGCAGCCGGTTAGAGGGCGCCAGGATAGTGGATTGCGTCTTACCAGGTGTGGTTTTCCTTATGGGTGTCGGAGTTGGAGCATGTTTGATGCCGATACCGCTTGTGTAGAGCAGGGGTAGCTTCGCGTGGACCAGAGACGGAACTGTTGGCTTGTGCACATGAGGATCAGGTTCCGGATCACGTATAGCACATGGATGAGTGTTGCCAGCCCTGCCCAGTGCAGTTAGCACCTTCGATTTGATCCATTGAGTTGTTAGTCCTACATCAGCTCCGAGATGTTGATATGAGGTTGGATAGGGATTGGTTATCCCAATGTTATGCTATCATGGATTGTCGAGAGAGGACAACAACCCTCCGTGGACCTGGTCAGGAGGAGTGTGTTTTTAGAGGATGCTAGAGCACGACAGTGGTTGAGTCGTGGTCGTATCGCTTTGCTAGCGACTGTAGAGGAGATGCCTACGGCGGCACCGGGACTAAAGAATATCCTTATCGCCCGTGTGATCCTGGGTGAGAGTCTACCTGATCTGATATTGAAGCCGCCGTTTAGTGGGATTAAGATCGACATGGTGATTGACATGGTTTTGGAAACCGCGCCGACTTCGGCAGCACCTCTTGGAGTATCACCCGTGAGACAGAGAGAGAGAGAGAGCTGATAGCGCAGTTGCGGGATCTGAGGGATCGAGAGGTCTGTGTGACCCAGTACCACGTCGTGGGAATACGACGGTGAGGATCCGAGAGATTGATACTAGGGAATGATGCCACACTGTTGACACACGGTGGTGATGCCACACCGTTGATACACGGTGGTGATGCCATGCCGTTGATACACGGCAGTGATGCCACGTTGTGGGTACACAACGGTGAGGGTTCTATGATGGTTCGAGCACAGACAGGTTTGGATTGTATTTCGGCAGATGCCCCTTTGTGAGATTGATAGCTTTATGGAACCATACAGCCGAGGGTTGTGCCCATATAGTGTTCAGAACCGGTAGGGGCATTATGAGCTAACAGCGCGGTCAAGTGGATTGACTAATGCCCTGCCGCCTTTAGGATTTGAGGAATGGTGTATTCCAGCTGTGTTTGGACGGGTTGGTAGTAGTACCCGTCGTGGGTATTTGGATTTATTTCCGAGGAGATATAAAGCATGAGGAGCACTTGAGGATAGTGCTGCAACTTCTAAGAGAGAAGAAGTTGTTTGCTAAGTTGAGAGAGTATGCATTTTGACTTCGGAAGGTTTTGTTGTTAGGTCATGTGATTTTAGCTGCAAGAGTGACAGTGGACCCAACGAAGAGTGATGCCGTTTGGGAATTAGCCTAAGCCTACGATTGTGACAGAGGTTCGAAGCTTGTGGAGTAAGTGGGGTCAGTATAGCTTCGAGGAGTTAAAGCTGAGAAGGATACCATCATTAATGTAGATGCTTGCCAGTGATAGAGAGAGAATTGAGTTATACTTAGTGTAGAGCACCGGGACTTCGTATAGTGCACCGACCTCGCAAGATGGCGTGGTGCGGAGAAAACGCTTTGGGCGTGTTCCATTTGTGTCACAGATGAGTTCGGGTTGATTCGGATCGACGCGGAAGCCCCAGCTCGTATTTGCATTTTCGGGGCATTGTGTACTTGTAGAGCACCGGATTTTTTTTGGTTTGAGCACGCCGACCCCACAGTTGAGCTTTTTGAGTGGGAAAAGCTTTGGACATGTGTATTTTCAGATTATAGCGGAGTTCGGGAAGTTTCGGATTGATGCGGAGGCCCCGAAGGAAAAAAGTGAGTTGGAGTTCGCTAAAAAGGGAGTAATTAATTAATTAAGAAATTAATTTATTTAGTTTGTAATTTTAGCCTGTGAAGAGAGAAAAGAAAGGAATTAAGAAAGAGGTTTTAAAATGTGATTGGATATTTGATGGAGGGATTATTTTAGTTTATTCCCTACAGCTGCCTTGCACCACTTAATTAAGCCATCTTAATTAAGTGTTGCCACCTCATCACCTCCTTCATCCTGCAAACAGAGGAAAGCTGAGAGAACAGAGGAAAGAGTGAAGGAGGGAAAAGAGAAGAAGAAAAAGAAGGAAAAGTGAGAGTTTGAAGGAATTTTGAGAAGAGAAGTGAAGGTGTGTTGGTGGAGTGGACCTACTGCTAGTAGCCGAGCGGAGCGCGCGCGACGGGCTTCAAAGAGGTTTGTAGCAGTTTTTTTAGAGAGCTTGGATTGATGAGTTTTTGTTGGTTTTCTTGGATGGTTTTGAGTTTGGGTTTTGGAGTTGAGGCTGGTGATGGTGTTGGAGGTGTGAGCGTGGGTGTGTGTGTGTAGGACTGCTTGTCCTGTTGGTGTGGCTGCTGCAGGGAGGAGGAGGCAGCGCGGGTGCGCAAGGGCGCGCGCGCGACCAGCGCGGACTGCTGCGCGGGCGCGCATGGGCGCCGCACAGCAGGGAAAGGGGCGCCGCGCTGCGGGTGCCAGGACGCCGCGCTACATGCGCCAGGGCGGTGCGCAGCGCGCGGGAGCGCGTGCGAGCAGCGGCAGCGCAGCCTGCGTTGGCGCGGGCGCAGCGAGCGGCTCGCGTGGGCGCGCGGGGGTTTTCGTCGACCGGGGCTAGTATTTCGCCGATGGTCGTGCGCATTGGCCGAGCTTGATCATATTTTTTCCTTCCTTTTTCCTTGCATTTTGAGGGTGCAGCTCGTGCCGTTGGGCCGGTTTGGTTGGTGGTACTGTGCGGAGCCGCAGGGAGCGGGGGAGTTGCCGTGTCTGTGCGAGGGTGCATGTGTGTGTGAGTGCTGTGGGTCTTCATGTATGCAGGGGAGATGTAACCTGAGTGTGTGTAGTATGCCGGTTTTCAGATTTAGCTTACCGACTCTGCAGATGGGCTTTTCGGGTGAGAAAAGCTGTGAGCATATGTATTTTCAGATTACAGCGGAGTTCGGGAGGTTCCGGATTGCAGCGGAAGGCTCGAAGTCAAAAAGTGAGTTATCGTGGCACTTTTGGATTATTTTATTCTTTTTTTTATTTAAGGCTAATTAATGTTGCCTTGCTCTGCTTTGTGCTGTTGGAGTGGGTGTTGGCAGGTGGTGCTTGGTGAGGATTTAATTAGGGAGTAGGTGAGCATTAATTAAGTTTTACCTTTTTTTTTCTTTTTCTTTTGCTTTATTAGCACTTCTTCCTTTTAATCGCCACCTCACCACCATCTTCCCAAGCACTCTGTAGACCTTGGGTGAAGCAGAGGAAGAAGAGAGAAAGGAAGGAGGAAGAAGAAGAAGAGAAGAAGGAGAGGTATTCTTGAGCCTTTTCTTCGCCGCGAGGGCGTGAAGCCGTTTGAGGGCGCGGCGAGCCTCGTCGAGGTGGGAGTGAATTTTCTAGTATTTATTTATGTTTGATCGAGAGCTTGGGTTTTTGGCTTCTCTTCTCTTCTCTCCTTTTCTTTTCTTTTCACTGTTAGTGGAACAGTGGACTAGTCGTCCGTGGTGTGGCGGAACTGCGTGGGCCGCGCGCACGGAAAATTGGGCGGCGCGCGGCTAGGGGGAGCCTGCCGCTGCGCGGGCGCGCATGAGCGCCGCACGCACAGGCGCCCAGCTGCCGATGATGTGCAGCAGGGCGCTGGGCCGCCAGCTGCGGGGGCTCTGGGCGCTGCGCCATGGCAGGCGCGCGCGCGCAACGCCGCGGCGCCCGCTCGGGATTGCGCGAGCGGCGCTGCGGGCTACGCGCAGGGCGCGCAGCGCCGCGGGCGCGCGCAGCTGCATTGCGCTGCGCGCGCGGTGCCGCGGGCCCCGCGCGGGCCGCGTGCAGTGCCGCGGGCCCGCGCGGGCCGCACACTGCTGGGCGCCGCGTGGGCGGCCTTGTGCCGCACGGGCTGCAGGCCGCGCGCTAGGCGCGCGGCCCCGCAAGGCGCCGCGCGGGCGGCCTTGGGCCGCGAGGGCTGCAGGCAGCGCGCAAGGCGCGCGGCGGCCTTGGGCCGCGCGGGCTGCAGGCCGCGCGCAAGACGCGCGGCCCCGCAAGGCGCCGCGGGGCGGCCTTTGTGCCGCGCGGCTGGGCAGTGCCGCGTGGCTGGCCCAGCGCCGCGCGGGGCTAGGTTTCTTGGGCCGTGCGGCCGCGAGCCGCGCTGTTGCCCCGCAGGCTGTGGCTCGGTGGCGCGCCGCGGCGTGTGCGCGATGGGTTTTTCCGCGCAACGCCCGGCGTTTCTCGTCGCCGGTTGGGTTTCTTTCGTCTTGGTGAGCGCGGTTTTTGGCCGCGTGCTATCTGATCCCAGTTCGTCTTCTTTCTCGCAGTTGTGGCACAGTGTTAGCTTTCTACGTGGCTGGTGGTGCGTGTCTTGCCGCGTGGGACTGCGGGATCGCATCTGGACCTCCGTTTGGCGCACGGCTTTGCGGACTGATCACAGGTGGGTTGGTTTCTTCCAAAGAATTACGGAATGCCCTTTTTGCTTCCGAATGCTAAGGTATCGTGTCCTTTTGCTATCTGATAATTGCGGGACAGTTGTGTAAGTCGTGGGAATCCTGGGCCATTTTTATAATTAAGCAAAATCCTTTTCTTCAGGAATTGGCCCTTAAATCATGTTCTTTAGTATCTGTTACATCGGGGCATGCTGAGACACATTCTATGCTCGATGGGTATTCGCTCCGGATGCATAGTTGTATTTGATGCCCCTGGCCGAGTTACCAGGAGGGCATTTTCCCTGGCCGAGTTACCAGGAGGCCATTTTCCCTGGTCGAGTTACCAGGAGGGCATTTTCCCTGGCCGAGTTACCAGGAGGCCATTTTCCCTGACCGAGTTACCAGGAGGGTATTTTCCCTTGCCGAGTTACCAGGAGGCCATTTTCCCTGGCCGAGTTACCAGGAGCGTATTTTCCCTGGCAGAGTTACCAGGAGGGCATTTTCCCTGGCCGAGTTACCAGGAGGACACTTTCCCCTGGCCGAGTTACCAGGTGGGAGTTCGCCCCTGGCCGAGTTACCAGGTGGGCATTCGCCCCTTGCCGAGTTACCAGGTGGCTACGGGGGTGACATGAGCGGGTGGTCATTTCATATGATTCTAGATGTTATTTAGTAGAGCATTGCATTTGAGGCATATAGTGATAGATTTATTCCCAGCTTTCATTCAGTATCTATCTATCTATCTATCTGTTTTTGCCTCCAGCGGACTTAGTGGGCATACCGTGCATCTGACACCGGTACCCACTGAGATCTGCCTTTTCAGTTGATCTCACACCCGCTGTGTGTGACAAGTGTTTCTGAGGCGGCCGTCCCTGGGCCGGCACGTGCGGAGTCTTCAGACCGTGGCAAGGGCGTGGCCGACTAGTGCCTACTGGGTCTGTAGAGTCAGAGGTAGAGTTACCCGTGTATTTTTGGTTTCCACTTCTGTACCAGACAGTGTTGATGTACTTATGTTTTGGGAGTTAGTGGATGTTGTACCTGGACTTTTTACTTAGTGACACTTGTATGCAGTTTATTTCTTCTGTATAGCTTCTTTTCTGCTCTAATACTTGTACAGCTAGATCTCTTTTACAGGTTAAACGCTTCGTCTGTGCGGCAGTTTCCGCACAGACGGCGGATCTGTTGGCGAGCCCGGGTCGCAGTTTCGACCCCGGGGCGTGACAGTGTGAGTGTGGGCCTATACTTCTTGAGGGTGCTGTGGACTTGTGTGTGTGGGTGGATATATGTAATTTGTGTATATGTGAACATGTATTTTAAGTGTGCTGTTGTCACGCCCCGAGTTCTAGCAAACAGAGTCTAATTTTTTTTTTTTCAATCAGAATTTTCAAACCAGCCAAGGCGCGACAGACCGCCACATATATAGAAAATTCTCAATCCCCATTGGATTGAGCCTTTTCTATACATGCACGGCTCAACACTTGCAATCCATATCAAAGTAGTCTAAACTACGCACTTCTAAAGAATGATCAAACAATTACAACAACCTATTACATTATTACAATAACTTTACTAACTAAAATTACATGCTTTACAAACTGATAAAAATATACAACGCCTGTCCAGGGTCGAAGCTATTGCGGAATCTCACCAACACGTCCGACATCCCAACACCCGATCAACCTTAAAAATGGTCACCCGGGGGTGTGAGATACATTGACAGTGTATCCCAGTGGGCACGACGAGCCGAGAAATAGCAAATCGTACCTACTGGCATACAATAACTAGCGGATAGTAAAAGATCAATATAGGTAAGCAGAAATATTTGAAACTGTATTTAAAAGCAGGCTTAATTAATCTCTGAGCAAGCATAGGATGTTAACTATAACAGGAATAGGAACCAGGTAATCATGGAGTATGATAAAAGCAGGCTAAATAGGCAATATATGCATCAAAGCTAGAACAAGCGAATACCCAATCAAAGCCACCATATTGGTCAATAAGACCTCAGGGAAAACTCGCCGAACCTGGCATCAAACAAAAGCATGCTGATATAGATTCTGATCAAAACTGAACAAGCACTGGGTAATTATAAGAGTATGATGTAAAGTAGATTTTAAACAGGCAATTATGCATCAAAGGTAGAACAACCAAGTACCCAATCAAAAGCCAGCATATTGGTCACTAGGACCTCAGGGAAACTGCCCAATCTGGCATCAAACAAAAGCATGCTGATATAGATTCTGATCAAAACTGAACAAGCACTGGGTAATTATAAGAGTATGATGTAAAGTAGATTTTAAACAGGCAATTATGCATCAAAGGTAGAACAACCAAGTACCCAATCAAAAGCCACCCTATTGGTCACTAGGACCTCAGGGAAACTGCCCAACCTGGCACCAACCTGGCTGACATACCCCGGCTGGGGGTCACGGGTCTTTCAACAAACTACTTTACCGGTAAAGAACATCCACACGGGTCATGACTCCGCTGATGTTCGTGAAGTACAGCAGTGCGGCCGATCAATCATGCAAAATGCTCAAGCTCACGGTCCACAGACCGGGTAATCGGCAACAAGCCGGAAAATCCCAACAGGGATGCAATATCAGAAACCAACTGAATCTCAACTCATGGTAATTGGCAACAAGCCGGGAAAATCCCAACAGGGATGCAATAGCAAAAAGTCAACTGAATCTCAACATATGCAAGATATAACTAAACAATCACTATAACATGGATCAGGATATACTGATAATCAAGTAAAGGTGTGCAAGCTAGCTAATGACCAATCAAGCATGGCAAATGTCTAGGAATAAAATCATAATATCTGGAAGCAAGCTAAGGATCAATCATGCGGGGCAACAAATAAGCTAAGAATGATCAATGAATCAAGCAGACATAGCAATCTAAAAGTGATGCTGAATCAATAAAAAGAGCAGGCTCAACAAGAAATCTTGGCAATAACAAGAACAGGGGTCCGACCAATTACGATACCCCAGAGGGTCGAGATGATAAAGCCCGGACCGAAGATAAACCCACATGTCTGCAGGCGAACTATCGACTCCAACAGAATGCTCGAAGACTGTGCCAACCTGAATCATATGTTTTGATCAGGGAACAACTCACACATACCCAACCACAGACTCACTACTCTTACTTAAACCTGGATCTTTTTCAGATTGATGCCAAATTTACCAAAATACCCCTCCCGAAAATTTCATTTTAGATTTCCGGGAGATACGGGCATCAACCCTATGCCGCTGGCTCAACCAGATTCTACTAGGACACATCAGACAGCAAAGCGTAATCGCCGCAATTCCTCGAATTGCGTGATTACCACCGGGGTGCCGTTAAACCGATGATTTTGCCGATTTACGGACGGATAACCAATTTCTGCTCAACGAGAGCCAATGGATCTCTAACGAAAAGCTTAGAGATCAATGACACACTGCCCGAGACAGGTCATGAGGTTACAATTGCATTTAGACCCCTAGGGTTTCCAGAAATTGCACTTTTATGTGTATTTGAGGGCTGTTTTTGCCCGTTCTAATTATCGGAAAATCATTTTAACGAAACGTCACCTCCAGTAGGTGGCCCTCGACTCGCTGAACACCGTGCTCACCATTTGGCAGCAGCACGGTACGCGAGAAAAACTTCGGGTCATAATTTACTTGCTAACATAGGCTAAAACGCATTATCTTTGCATTTTAATTTTTTTCGACTCGACCAAACCAATTTCTGAGGTGAGCATCGCGTTCCGTGACCTCAAAATAGCCAGAATGTCACGCCCCGGAGTCGAACTGCGACCCGGGTTCACCAACAGATCCGCCATCTGTACGGAAACTGCCGTACAGACGAAGCGTCTACCTGCAAGTCAGAACTATAGCTAAAATGTATCAGAGCTGGAATAGAACTAAAACCAAATGCTATAGAAAATAAAAATAAAACTGAACATCTGCAATAGAAAATCTCCACTAAAACACAAATCCTCAATACAGGTCTCTCAAATAAAATTAAATAAAATACAAGCCTCACCCTCTCAGTACAAATATCCTAATCTCTCTGTACAAAAGTGGAAAAATGAAGCTAACAGGGTACATCTACCTCTGACCCAAATGCTGGTAAGGAACTACTCGGCCACGTCCTCACCTCGATCTACTGTCTCCGCACGAACCAAGCTGGAAACAGCAGCCTCAAACCTGTCACCGCAGCGGGTGTGAGATCTACTGCAAAAGGCAGATCTCAGTGGGTATCGTCCCAAAATCCACGGTATGCCCACTAAGTCTACTGGAGGCAAGCAGATAGGGATGCAAATAGATAGATAAAGAGTAAGCTGAAAGAAAGCTACAGCTAATATGTCTCAATCATAATGCTCAAAAGGAAACTCTATCATAAACCTGCTATGCATACTCTCGCTACTGCTAAAATGCCTCGGTATCAATGCTCAAAGGAAAAACCATCTAAGAACATAATATGAATCCACCCGCTCAATAACACCCAATCTCAATGACTGCCTCATAGGGTCCAGTCAAGCCTGCGCCAAACCTACTGCCACTACGTCCAAAAAGGACTTGGTCTTACGTAGGGCGTCCCACACGGACTATCACAGTCACTCGCAAAGTGACCCCATGGTAACTCGGCCAGGGGTATCAAGCGTCCACTAGTAAATCAACTAGGCGCAAACATCGCAGCCTCGTCAGGCTCGGTATCATCATCGCACCCGGGGCGTAGCTCGAGGGGAGCGACCCCATCGAAATCAAGTATCACATCTGTATCACTGTCTCACAAGCGGCACATGCAGGCTATAGTCCACGATCAAATAGATCGGTATCTCAAAGCTCAAAACGCAACACAGTCGGAAACGAACCTCGACTCAAACAGGAAATAGCCAAACACTCTCACAACTATGTCGGAGAATCCCTCAACAACTCAATCTAATGATGCACGACCATGGCTGAGTCGGGAAACCTTCGCGACTCGATTTGCCAGAACCCCAAATGTCCTCAGAACTGAGTGGGAGAACCACCTCCACCACTAAATCAGAACACGACCCATGATCTAGAGTAATCTCACTATCCCATACGGAAGCTCAAACATCCAATGACACTATAACTTATCTCAAAACTCAAAAAGAGATCTCTCGGCCCCCAGGCACGAGGTCTACTGTACGCTGAACCTATGCCAACCCTCTGGCGATTTAAAGAGATAAAAACCCACATTTTAAAGGAAAGTTGATTTGGCCAAAAACGGTTTTTTTCTCGATTTTTAAAACGATCAGGGTACGAGAAAAATGCGAACAGAACATAGAATCTAGTGTCATAAAACCTCAGGGGTATACTAAAAATAATGTGGGGCTCAAAAGGATTTTTCAGGAAAAACCTGGTAATTATCAGACTTAATTAGAGAGAAATTAACATAACAACATGGTCAACTTGCATTCAATAGCTTTAAAAGGCATTCCACAAATTTTGGAGAGAATCCAACCCACCTGGATCGCATTCCGCAGGCAACGCTGAAGTCGGGGAAGCGCCGAACCCTCGAACGGAAGAAAAACCGAAAACTGTGCCGCGCGCTGTCACGCCCTGGGGTCGAAACTGCGACCCGGGCTCGCTAACAGATCCGCCGCCCATACGGTGAACCCCGTATAGGCGAAGCGTCTAAACTGCAAAAGAGAGATGCTATACTAAACAGATATCAGAGCTGTAAGTAAACTGCTAAAAATAAAATAATATAATACAATCCAGTCCTCACCAAAAGTACATGAGTCGCTCAAAATAAAAAAAACAGAAAGGTACAACTCTATACCTCACTACAAGGTCTCTCAAACAAGTAACTCTCAAAATGTAAAAAGTGGGTACATCTACTCTTTAGACGACGACGACTGGTAGGGAACTAGCAGGCGACTCCCTTACCTCGATCTGAAGAAACAGCAGCTGGAACAGCAGGAACAGGAGTAGAAGTCCCTGGGGAAAAAAATACACCACAACAGGTGTGAGAACTACATCCAACAGTAGTTCTCAGTGGGTGCCGTCAACAAGCCCAACGGTCTGCCCACCAAGTCTACTAGAGGCATGAGGAAATAAATGGAATACTGAAGGAGAGAGCTGGAAATGAATAACACTACAGCTACTATGCCACAGATAACTGAAAAAGAGAGTGTATGCATGAATAATGGTAACACCACCCTCGTGTACCAATAATACCCTCAACTGTGCAATCTCAAATAGACACAAGTATAACTCATAGAAAGACAACTACTGAGCTATATGGTAACCTCAACTGTATGAACCTCAAATATGTAGAGATGTATGCATCATGGAAAGACAACTTCCAAAGTATAACCTAATCACAAGGTCCTGTACATGCCCAGACTTGCCTGTATAAATCAATCTCAACGCCGGTTACAACAACCCGGTCTATAGCTCAATCTCAACGCCGGTTACAACAACCCGGTCTCGCCTACTCCGGAGTGGCACTCGAGGGGAGCGACCCGCTCGAGTCAAAAGTAGCCCATATCAAGTATCTTTGTCATATATCACAGTCAAACATGCATAAATCGACACTATGCTCAAGTGGAGACTCACTCTATCCACAATGCAAAAAAACCCAGCCCCAACTGACGCATAACACTAATCGGCCCAACCGCCCACAATCCGCGGTTGCCGAAACAAAACCCAAGTCAATACTCTGGTGCTAACCCACAAGACTCAACAAAATAGCTGTACTATCCCCACAACAGACGATAATAAAGGATCCGAGAACCCCGAAAGACTAGAACTTACAACCCTATCAAACAAGAACAGGCTCTAGGCTTAGCCTCTCGTTGTTCTCGTTCCAAAGGAAAAGGCAGACCTTAGAACCCAGACCACTTGAATCATCTCCAGTGGTTAATTTTATGGGATACAGGTGACATTTCTTACTGAAGGCCATTTGATCTTAAGAAATCCATATTTAATAATTTTTAGTTCTTTTTTTTTTTTTAGGAAAATAAATGAAAACAAGTTTTTATACCCAAGCCTCGTAGAGCTATAGCCTTTGTCCAATCAAACAAGAACAGACTCGGGCGACCCTACGATGCTCGGAAGAAAATATTGGTTGACTAAAATCACATGTGTGTCCAAAAACAGTTCTGGATTCAAGGTTCTGCTAACACTGGTAAACCGCTACCACTAACACAGCGGCGACAAATAAAACAGAAAAAAATGGAATATCTCGGGACCGCCGTCCTCCCAAACGGCTCCCGCCACAGATGAACGGTCAAATACCTCTACCAGACTCCACTCTGCTCCCAAGCACGAGTGTAGACAGCATCCCACACTAAAAGGAACCGACCACTCGGCCCACTACCCGGGCGAGTAAAACACTATGTCCAGGAGGAATAAAAGTGTGGATGTCTATAGCAGAATAAACCTAGCCCAAGTTGGAGTTTTCTAGAGTCTGGCTGCACATGTTACATATGACAGGGGTGCTAGGTCAAGTTCCAAGGTAACATTAATTACATATAGAAGGAAACAAGCGATTGCATGATTATCAAATAGCACTACGATTATCAGCTATCAACTTCAACTTCAAGCATACCACACAAGAGTAACACTATCATGCATGATCCTATTATAGTAGATTTAATGAGCGTTCCACAAGACTTGGAGACAGGGCCACCCACCTGAAGGTGCACAACTGTCCAGGGTCGCACAGATAAGAGAGTCCAGAAACAGCCAAATCACAGTATCCTCCAAGCTGGCAACACCGTTGTAATGCTCACAATGTCCTGGGTACAACAACAATCCACAATTACATACAAATCCACACAAATTTCAAGTTCCAAGAATCCTGCATGAACAGTCCTCTTGCCACGAAATTTTCACCTAAAAATATTCTTTCAAAAATTCCGATAAAAATACCACGGCGATCCTCGCAAAGTGTAGATATCGATAGGCTCTTGAATCGTCGAAATCCGATATCCGGATGGGGAGATAAAAATCCGACAAGTGGGTGCTGTCCAGGAATTCTCACAGCAAAACAGGGGCTCAGTAAAGCCTCGAAAACCGTGCCAAAAACCCATATCTAGACAAAACAGTCAACACGAAAGTCGAAGATATACCTCTCGTGAATCCAACGCCGCAAAAATCGCCGAAAAAGACTATCGGGGTAGCTCTGTGGATTTTTCAGACCGAAAAGTGACGATAACAGGCCTCCAACTGTAAATCGTCGCACTGCGCTATGATGCCGGAAACGTCATCGCCGGAGCTTCCAGAAAATCCGGGCCTCTGCCAGAAGATGCGCGACTCGAAGGTCTACAACTTTCCTAAAGAGACTATGGGCTGAGGAGCTCGGGAAAGGGGCGAAAAAAACCCCCACAAGCCACCTATTTGTAGGCCCAGCCCGAAAATCAGCCTTTTCGGATTTGGGCCAGGATTTTCGGGCGCCCGGAAACTTTCGGGCTGCTACAGTAACGGGCCGGCCCGTACTGTGCGCGCCCGAAACGCCCAGAGGCCGCCACGTGTCCCAGATCTGCTCCCCGCACCCGGCGCACGCACCCCGACGAATCCCGCGATGCCACGCGTCCCGACCAGGTGACGTGCACCGCTGCGCCCGACCAACCACCGGGCGCCACGTGGCGCCCCCACGTCGCCCCGGACAACGCCCACGCCGCGCCACGTGCACGGCCGCGCCGCCGCCGGCTCCGGGTCGGGCACGCCTCCCGAGGCAGCCACCGCCAACGTGTGGACCGAGCGCACCAGCACCCGCCAACCACGTGCTACCACGTGTCCACCCGGTCCACCGTGCACCCGCGCCGAAATTCCGTGGACCGCGCCCGCAACGCCCTCCACTCTCAAAGTGCCACGTGTCCCCTCCGTACGGTGCACGCCTCCGCAGTGGACCGCGCGCCTGCCCGCGCGCCCGCGCGCCTGCCCGCACCGCTCGCCGCCTGCCCGAGCTTGTGCCGCCGCGCTCCGCCGCCGCCAGCGCCTCTCCGGCCGCCGGAACAGTAACCCCATGCCTCGAAATCCGTGTTTTCGCGTCCGGGCTCCGAAAAATTCAAGTAAATAGTCCATTTCGCTCGTTTTCGCGCGCTGAATCCAAATCCGGAGTCCGTTCGGCCAAATTCCACTTCTAAAATTTCCCGAAAATTCCCGAAAAAGTAAACTTGATCCATTTTTCGTGCCGGGTCACATTCTTAGCTCCAATAAGCGCGCAAGCACCTCACACACCCAAAATGGACTTTCAGAAAAGAAAACAAGTTCCAATTTACCAGAAATTCAATTCTTGAGCCCGACGCGCGCACACACACTCCCTGAAGCCACCAAACCAGCCGTAAACCCAAGAGTGGGGATTCGGGTCCTCACACGCGCGCACTGCCGCGAAGCACGAAAGATCCCCCGGAAGCTCAAATAATCCCGTCGAGTTCACACATAGACCTGCGCGCAACTGGGTCAGTCCACGGCCAAAGTCACAAAACAACAAGGGCCCAAGTACACCAAAAGCTCCGACTCACCTTCGGTACACACTGCTTAAAGTAGAAGAGAAAAAGGCCGTCAAGGAGCTCCCCCAACAACACTAGCAGCTTACACAAAATCAAGCTCATATAAGCCCACTTCATAAATCTGAATCCATTAAAAGAATCTGCACATCAATAAATAAATAAATGCTTACTTATTTACAACACCTCCCACAGCACAAAAAAAAGCTCTCCAACAAATTGCCCACAACTCAACTAAAAAAAACACTTGCTCTCCAAAATCCAACAGTACACTCCAAGCTTCAATTTCACACTCATAGCATCCCACAACAACAGAATAACAAGAGCTCAAGCACACCTCAAATCCACCAAAGCACCATTAAAACATCTGCCCGCAACAAAGCTACCCCAAATTAAATACATGATCAATACACGAAAGTTCAGCACAAAACTGCTCTCAAAACATCCCACAGTACACTCCAAAATTTAATAACCACTACTACATTCATCAAAAGTCAACCACAATTCATAGTCAACTTAAAATTCCAACTCCCTTGCACTCACACATCACACACCCTGCTCATCTCTAACTCGCAGCAGCATCAAACCGAGGCACCAAGCCCTGCAACTCCAAAAATCCCAACAGCACAGTGCCAACGTGCGAGAGAAAAGAGGGAAACCAAAATTAGTGGAAGCGGGGTTAAACGCGCGGTAGCCGGCGCCAAAACCAAGCCCAAAGCGAGACAAACCCCGCGCGCGACACGCGTCGCAAGCAGCAGCGGGGCTATTGCCGCAGCCGCGGCACAAATACGGCAGCCGCAGCACAACCTGGGCCCGCCGCTGCGCTGCCTGGGCCGGCCGCGCGGCGCCCAGGCCCGCTCCGCGCCGCGCGCCTCGCGCGCGGCCGCAGCGCGCTGTGCGCAACGCGCGCTCGCCGCACGCGCCCGCGCGCAGTGCGGCGCCCGCCTGGGCGCGGCGCCCGCCTAGGCGCTGCGCCCCCAGCGCGCCCGCGCGCCACAAGCGGAGCTCAGCCGCTTGCTGATCCAATTTTTTGGACAGCAAGCCCTCTCTCCTCGCAAAAGCAAACAGCTTCCTCACCTCAACCTCTTCACTTGTCACGCCCCGGGTGTAAACCAGAACCCGGGCCCGTCTACAGATCCGCCGTGCACACGGAGTTTTCCGCGTACACGAAGCGCCGGTAACCTGCTCAGATATAATATAACAATAAAAGAGCATAATACAGAGCTGAAATAGAAGAACCACATAGTATCTCAGACTGGAACTAAGAATAAAGCTGTAATAAATACAATACACCAAAATAGTACAACCAGCTGGCTAGAGCCAGATCCAAAATAAAAGAAAAATATCACAGTCTGAGTGAAGGGTACAGCATCTGTCTAACAGCAACTCTCAGTCTCACAGGAGATCTATCTACTCAGCGATCCCCTTACCTCGATCAGCTGCCGATGGCCTAGCAGCTCCCGCAGACGACTCTGCAAAATAAAGGAGAAGAAAGAGACAGAAAATGACAATGGGGGTGAGAACTACTAGATAAACCAGTAGCCTCCCCTAGTGGGTAAAACCTCAACTCTGACGCACCCACTAGGACTACTAGAGGCAAAAAGGAAGATCAGTAAAAAGCTATAACGGCTGCTGGTGAAAGGAAACTACCACTACTATGCCTCTAAATGCCATGTAGCACAAAGGGACTGAATGTATGCATCAATACCTAACATGCCTGCCTGAAATAACCCAATCTAGTGCCACCAGTAAAACTGGTACTGCCTGCTGTGCCTTGCCTGCCAAATCAGGTATGTCGGCCAATCCATAACACCGATAGGGAATAGGAGTCTCAAGGACTCAAAGCCTATCTGTCGCACACTCCGGAGTGGCACTCGAGGGGAGCGACCCACACGAGTAAAGTATCTCAGTAACAAGTATCATAAGTGCCATAAAACAGCAGGACTGGACCACGACTCTGATCAAAGAGGGAAGACTCATCCACTAAAGAAAACCCCGATCTGATGCCATAGTACTCAATAAGTGGGAAACACCATCCACTAGAGAAACGCCCGATCCCCAATCTGATCCACAAGTAAACATCCGGTCAACCGCCTGATGCCCGCGGTCGCCGAAATACCCCATAAGTCCAAAGCCTGATAGAGTAATCAACATCTGGCTAACCGCCTAATGTCTGCGGTTACCACAATGCCCCACAATCCATAATCTGATAAGATAACAATATCCGGTCAACCGCCTACTATCCGCGGTTGCCGCAATACCCATAATCAGGTTCCACTTGTCCCTGACCCCAAGGTCCCAACTGCACTATTCCAAACCCTTGCTCAATACCGAGCAACATGAATCAAAAGTCCCAATGCAAAGGAGAAGGGAAACAATCATGGTTTTTCCTAAGTCCAGTCCCAATATGATAGTGTAGCAATAAAAAGGGGCCTAACTAGATGTCCAAACAAGCATGCAATTGTCCTCTTTTAAAACCGTAGAAGAGTGTCTGATGTTTATTTTTAAAAAGATGGATCTTAATATACCAACAGGATAAGTCATTTGCATGCGAGAATAGGATACAACATTTGTCCCAACAATAGTGTCCCAATTTAACATAAATGAGCTGTCACATAATTTGTGGGGTCTACTCATGCAATTCACAATTGGAATATTGATTATCAGTTTTGAAATAGGGGATCTCTAATACTCCTAGTGAGTTAGTCAAAAATGAGGTAAGCAACAACCACCCACCTCGAAAAGCGCAAACCACACCCCAAAAGCCTCCTTGCTGTCCACAGTCCTCTAATGCCGCAACTCACTGAAAATAGTGCACAGCTGTACAGAACAACGCACCCGGTATAAATACAAGTCCCAAAAATACAGTATTTGCTATTTTCCAAACAGCACGGAAAAAGAGCAGTTTTTCACCTCTGTACAGTGCTCAGAAAAATCCAGAAAAATTACGGTTGCATTCCTTGCGAAGAGTAGATCGAAATCAACTCTTTAAACGCCTTGATCCTGTCACGCCCCGGGGTCAAAACTGTACCCCGGGCTCGCCAACAGATCCGCCGCCCCTACAGGAAGCCCCGTAGAGACGTAGCGTCAAACCTGCAAAAATAGATTACTATACTAGCAGATATCAGAGCAGTAAGGAAAAAAACTAACTATGAACAGAAAATAGAACAGCCTTTCACAATATATACAACATTTCCTCACCAAAATACAAAGCCTCTCAAAGAAAGCAGAAAAGTACAACTCGATACCTCACTACATAATCTCTCAAACAACACACAACCAAAAATATAGGGGTACCTCTATGCCACACAGAAGCTGAAGGGGGAAGGAATCTATCTCGCGACTCCCTTACCTCGAGCTGAAGGAGCAGGATCAGCAACAGGCACCGCAGGAACTGGAGCTGGAGTCCCTGGGGAAAAGACACCACGACGGGTGTGAGAACTACCTCCCACAGTAGTTCTCAGTGGGTGCCGCCAACAAGCCCGACGGTCTGCCCACTAAGTCCACTAGAGGCATAAAGTAACACAAGAAATGCAGTATAGAGGAGCTAGAAAGTAAAACATCTACTGCTACTATGCCTCTATCTAAATGCTCAAAGGGCGGGACAGAATGAATATGATGCCACGACCAACTCTCTCTCAACTCAGATCACCCAATCCAAACCGACTGCCCCATAGGGTCCAGTCAAGCCTGCGCCTACCTACTGCCGTACATCCCAGAGGACCGGACTTATGTAGGACGTCCGTGACTGCCAAAACTGGCTCAGCCAGAGGGACGGCGTCCGTGACTGCCAAAACTGGCTCAGCCAGAGGGACGGTGTCCGTGACTGCCAAAACTGGCTCAGCCAGAGGGACACGTATCAAACCCAACTCCGGAGTGGTACTCGTGGGTAGCGACCCCACCGAGCAAAGTATCTGCACATCTCTGTCGATCTCAAGTATGGCTCCTGCAGGCTATGATCCAATCACTGTCTCACTCACTGAAAAAAAATCCACACTGTCACTATGATCATCACCCAAAGATCCCAGATCCACTGTCACTATCACTATCACTATCACTATCACTATCTCAATGATGAACAATCTACAGACTGATACTAACACTACTCGGTCCCCAGACACAAGTACAATGCATCATAGCTACTAAACCTCCCAACCCGCAACCCGGGGAAAGATCACAATGTCAGAACGACAAAGGTACAACCACTGGGGGAAAGCTAAGGTGAAGAGCAAATCTGAATACATATTCACATTTTCTGTAGTCTAATGGTGCATGAATAAACAATTAACTGACAATAAAGCTAAGTTGAGTTTCCATGTTGTAAGAGTTCAAATACTACAAGTGGTTCAAAGAGGTCATCAGATTTGACAACTATCAACTGTGGGTACTATCATACAGTTTGCACAGATTAAACAGCTCATATACTATCATGCATGCACTTATAATCATAGAATTAGAGTGCAGTCCATAGGTATTGAAAGCAGGATCACCCACCTGACCGCGCTAACTGTCCAGGATGATACAGATAACAAGCCCAGAAACTGATAAAACTCCGAGTCCACTAAGCAAAGAGCACCATAGTTGTGCTTACAATGTCCTGGGTACAACCACAACTCACAATTACAACCAAATCACACATAAAATCACTATTCCAAAATCTGCAAGCATAGTTCCTGTTCACACGAAATTTTCACCTGAAAATAAATTTTCTAAAATCCCAATAAAAATATCACGACGATCCTCGCGAAGTGTAGATGTCGATAGGCTCTTGAATCGTCGAATTCCGATGTCCGGTTGAGGAGATAAAAATCCGCGAAGTGAGTGCTGTCCAGAAATCTCACAACAAAACAGCGGCTCAGAAATGCCTCGAAATCCGTGCCAAAAACCCAAAACCAGGCAAAACACTCAACACGAAAATCGAAGGTTTACCTCTCGTGAATCCAACGCCACAAAAATCGCTGAAATCGGATATCGGGGTAGCGCTGTGGAATTTTTAGACTGAAATACGACAATAACGGGCCTCCAACAGAAATCCGTCGCTCCGCACTTCGAGGCAGAAAACACAGTCGTCACGGCTTCCAGATTTTCTGAAACTTCACCAAGAGATTCCCAAGAGGAAGAGGAAGAACTTTGGTAAAGGGAGCAATGGCTAATTCTTCTCGGAAAGGGCTCAAAAACGCAGCCCAAGTGACCTATTTATAGGCCCCCAAAGAAAAGAAGCCCAAAAAGCCAACTTTAACACTTTCGGGCCCAACTTTCGGGCGCCCGAAAGTTTCGGGCGGCTACAGTAACGGGCCGGCCCGTTACTGTGCGCGCCCGAATCTCCCTCAGGCCGCCACGTGTCCAATCCGTACGCCTCCTGCACCCGGCGCACGACCCCGACCACTGTCGCGTCGCCACGTGTCCCGACCGGACGACGTGCACCCGTGCGCCCGACCAACCACGGGGCGCCACGTGGCAGCCCCCACGCCGACCTGGTCAACGCGCACGTCGCGCGACGTGCGCGGCCGCGCCGCCGCCGGACCCGGGTCGGGCACGCGTCCCGAGGCACCGCCTCAGCCGCCGCCGCCGCGTGGACCGGGTGCACCAGAACCAGCCAACCACACAACGCCACGTGTCCCTCGGTTCACCGTGCACCAAAGCCAAAATTTTCGTGGACCGCGCCTGCTGAACCGACCAACAGGAGAGCGCCACGTGTCCCATCTGTACGGTGCACGACCCCGCGGTGGACCGCGCGCCTGCCCGCGCGCCCGCGCGCCTGCCCGCGCCGCTCGCCGCCTGCCCGCGCCGCTCCGCCGCCTGCCCGAGGCTGCTCCGCCGCGCTCCGCCGCCCGTCGGCGGCCGCCGGCGCCTCTCCGGCCGCCGGAACAGTACCCCTTGCCTCGATTTCCGTGTTTTCGCCTCCGGGCTCCGAAAAATTCAAGTAAATAGTCCATTTTGCTCGTTTTCGCGCGCTGAATTCAAATCCGAGGTCCGTTCGGCCAAATTCCGCTTCTAAAATTTTCCAAAATTCCCCGAAAAAGTAAACTTGATCCAATTTCTGTTCCGGGTCCCATTCTTGGCTCCAATAAGCGCGCAAACACCTCATACAACCAAAATGGACTCCCAGAGAAGGAAACAAGCCCCAATTCCACCAGAAACTCAAATCTGGAGCCCGACACGCACACCCACACACCCAAAAGCCTCCAAGCCAACAGTAAACCCTGTCGTGGGGATCCGGGTCCTCACAGATCCGATGCTCCTAGCTCAAGATAAAAATCGGAGAAGTCGATGCTGTCCAAAACATACCACAGCAAAAAAGGGGTCAAAGGTGCCTTGGGAACCGTGCCAAAAGTGCAAAATAGAGCAAAGTGGTCAACACGAAAACCGAAGCCTTACCTCTTAGGAACGCGCTGCCGCAAAAATCGTTCAAAAATTCCTCTTGCTTAGCACACAAGGATTTTTCGACTGAACTGCGACGGAAAATGGGCCGAAAAAGGAAATCGTCGCAGTGCGCCGCGTCGCAGATAACTCGCTATGGGTAACTCCAAAAATTCTGAAATTTCTAGGGGAGAGAGAGGACAGAGAGAGGACAGAGAGAGGAACAATTTTTGTAAAGGCCACAAGCTCGGATTCTCTCTCTACGATGCGGAATCACTGAGTGAAGAGGGAGGTGGGATTTATAATGGGCCAAGGAATCTTCTCGGGCTCCACACGAAATCCGGCCCAAACAGGAAACACCAAAACCGACCAACCAGAGTGCGCCACGCGTCCTCAAAACAGGAAACATCCATGCAAGGGCCACTCAGAGTTTGCCACGTGTCACCCGTGGTGCACGTGCCCGGTCCCCGCTCCGGGTTTTCCGGAAAATGTTGGCCAATCGGAGCGTGCCACGTGTCACAGACTCCGTCAAGCCGTCCAACCAATGAGGGAACACCACGTGGCAACACCCACTTTCCGTGCACCTGGTGCACGCCATGCCCGTGGACCCCACTACATGCGCGCCTGCCCGCGCTTGCCCGCGCCGCGCTCCACCGCGCTCCGCCACTGCGCCGCCGCCCGCCGGTCGCCGCCGGCCGCCGGAACAGTCATTCCGGCCGGCCGGAGTTACTGTTTCGGCGAACAGTGTTTTTGGCGCCGAAAATAAAGTGAATATACCATTTTGATCGTTTTCGCGCGCTGAGTCCGATTCCGCTGTCCGTTTTGCCAAATTCTCATCCGAAATTTTGCCGAAAGCCCCCGGAAAGCCCACTTGATCCGATTTTCGCGCCGGATCCATTTCTGAGATCCGTTTTCGACACTACTTGCTCCGATACACTGTGTGAGCTTCCGGTAGTCACTGTAATCACTGCAACAGTCTCTGTGGAAGTCCGGATCATCACATCCTCCCCCACTAAAAAGAGTTTCGTCCTCGAAACCAGACCAAACTAAACGACAATCCTCAGTCTGATGTCTCAAACAAGTAGGGGTGGGTATCCCTCATCTCTGACTCGAGATCCCACGTAGCCTCGCGCTCGTCATGATTGCTCCATAGGATTTTCACATAGGGAATGGCTCGACTGCGCAATTCTCTCACCCTCGATCCAGAATCCGCAGTGGGCGCTCCTCATACCTCAAATCCTCGCTGATCTCAAGCGGTGTGAAGTCGATGACGTGCGGCGGGTCGAAGACATACCTCCTCAAAGTAGAAACGTGAAATACATCGTGGACACCAGCAAGCCTCGGAGGAAGTGCAAGTCGGTAGGCAACTCGCCCGATACACTCCAATACCTCAAAGGGTCCAATATATCGGGGGCTAAGTTTCCCGCGAATGCCGAACCTCCTGATTCCTTTGGACGGCGAGACTTTCAGGAATACATGATCTCCAACCTGGAACTCTAAGTCTCGTCACCGAACATCGGCATAGCTCCTCTGTCGGCTCCGGGCGGTCTGAAGATGCCGTCGAATCACTCGGACCTTCTCCTCTGCCTCTAATAATACATCTGGTCCCAAGGTCCGCCTTTCGCCCACGTCACTCCAATAAAGCGGTGATCGACACTTGCGTCCATACAATGCTTCAAACGGAGCCATTTGAATGCTCGCTTGAAAGCTATTGTTGGACGCAAACTCAGCCAATGATAAGTGTCGAATCCACCCTCTGCCGAAATCCAAGACGTAAGCCCTCAGCATGTCCTCCAGGATCTGTATAGTCCGCTCTGACTGCCCATCAGTCTGCGGATGAAAAGCTGTACTGAACCTGAGTTGAGTCCCCAAGGCTGTCTGTAAGCTCCTCCAGAAACGCGAACAAACCTCGGGTCTCTATCTGATACTATGGAGGCTGGTACTCCATGTAGTCTCACTATCTCATCTAGATACAACTGGGCTAGTCGTTCGAGTGGCCAAGTAGTCTGCATCGGCAAAAAGTGCGCTGACTTGGTAAGTCGATCCACAACTACCCAGATAGCATCCGATCCTCCCTGTGCCCTAGGCAGTCCGACCACAAAATCCATCGTAATGTGGTCCCATTTCCACTCGGGAATTGGGAGACTTTGTAACTTGCCAGCTGGCACTCGATGCTCAGCCTTCACCTGTTGGCAAGTTAAACACTGAGCCACAAATCTCCCGATATCCCTCTTCATGCCATTCCACTAGAAGTGTGCCTTGAGGTCCTTGTACATCTTAGTCCCACCAGGATGTAGGGTATAAGGTGTATAATGGGCCTCCCGCAATATCTGCTCTCAAATCTCCACATCCACTGGCACACATGCTCGATCCCTGTACCTCAGTACTCCTGAAGCATCCACTGTAAAGTCCCCTGACTGATCACTCGGAATTTGCCCTCTAATTCTGGTCAAGTGGGGGTCCTCACTCTGTTTCTCCCTGATCCTGTCCAACAGAGTGGGCTGCACGACTAAAGGCGTCAGTCTGGCAGAGACCCCAGGGGACACAACCTCTATCTCGAGCCGCCTCATTTCCTCTAACAGAGGCGCCTGATCTGTAATCAACATGGACAAACTCTGCACTGCCCTCCTACTCAAGGCATCTGCAACTACATTGGCCTTGCCCGGATGGTACAGGATGTCCACATCATAATCCTTTAGTAGCTCTAACCATCTGCGTTGCCTCAAATTCAGCTCCTTCTGCGTGAACAGGTACTTTAGGCTCTTGTGGTCGGTGTAGATTTCACAATGCTCCCCATACAGATAATGACGCCGAAGCTTCAGTGCAAACACCACAGCAGCAAGCTCCAAGTCGTGGGTAGGATAATTCTTCGCATAATCTTTGAGTTGTCTCGATGCATATGCAATTACCCTCCCTTCCTGCATTAACACACAACCAAGTCCACTGTGTGATGCGTCGCTGTAGATCACATATCCTTTCCCCATAACAGGGAGGGAAAGGATAGGAGCGGTCATTAGTCTCTTCTTCAGCTCCTCGAAGCTTCTCTGGCAGTCCTCACTCCAGATAAACTTAATTCCTTTACACGTCAAACGAGTGAGGGGTGTGGAAAGCTTCGCAAAGCCTTCCACAAACCGACGATAATAACCAGCCAATCCTATGAAGCTGCGCACCTTTTGTGACGCCCCAATTCCCAGGGGGTCACCCATCCTAGAACTACTCTAGCTCTAGCACGCTTAACTCTCATGTTCCTCTTGGATCTTGCTACCATCCAAAATGCTATAGCCGGGTTAGAGATTTAGTCCTATTATATCATTTATATAGAGGACTAATCCAAATTCCGGGGGTGTCACATTCTTCCCCCCTTTAAGCCCTGACGTCCACGTCAGGCTCAAGCACACTCACAAGCACCAGGCGATGTGAGACTCGTCTCGCTAGCCTTAGCCGACCTTGTGAGGAGCTGCACTCCACTCACAACGTTCATTAGCCGGGGAGCCTCGCTCTACCCGCTATATAACCCTGGCTCAGCCGAGACTCATCTCACATTTCCGGCTGGTGAATGGCTCTGATACCAACTGTGACGCCCCACTTCCCAGGGGGTCACCCATCCTAGAACTACTCTAGCTCTAGCACACTTAACTCTCATGTTCCTCTTGGATCTTGCTACCGTCCAAAATGCTATAGCCGGGTTAGAGATTTAGTCCTATTATATCATTTATATAGAGGACTAATCCAAATTCCGGGGGTGTCACACCTTTGATACAGTCGTCGGTCGGGGCCATCTCGAACTGCCTCAATCTTCGCCGGGTCCACTGCCACACCTGCAGCGGAAATCACATGGCCCAAGAAGATTACCTCCCGAAGCCAAAACTCGCACTTCGCCAGCTTGGCAAATAACTTCTTCTCTCGCAGAAGTTGCAGCACAATCCTCAAGTGCTCTTCATGCTCCGCATCACTCCGGGAGTAAACCAGACTGTCATCAATAAATACTACCACGAATCGATCCAAGTATGGTCAGAAGATCCGGTTCATCAAATCCATGAATGCGGCAGGGGCATTAGTCAGTCCAAAAAGCATAACTGTAAACTCGTAATGCCCATACCGTGACATGAATGCTGTCTTCGGAATATCCTCGGCCTTCACTTTTAGTTGGTGGTAACCGGATTGCAGATCTATTTTAGAAAAGACACAAGACCCTTGAAGCTGATCAAAGAGAGCATCGATGCGCGGCAAAAGGTACTTGTTCTTGATGGTCACTTTATTCAATTCCCCATAGTCCACGCACAGTCGAAGTGACCCAATCTTCTTCTTCACGAATAACACTGGCACTCCCCAAGGCGACACACTTGGTCTAATAAAACCTTTATCCATCAAATCCTGAAGTTGCGCCTTTTGCTCTCGCAGCTCAGCCGGTGTCATCCGGTAAGGAGCCTTAGAGATTGGCGCAGTTCCTGGAACTACGTCAATCACGAATTCGATCTCCCTATCTGGCGGCATACTAGTTAGCTCAGGTGGGAAAACATCCGGAAACTCACGGGCAATAGGGATATCCCCGAGTCCCGGCGCCGCCGTAGGCCCCTCAACAACACTAGCCAAAAAGGCTACACATCCTCGATGGATCATCTGCCTCGCTCGGGAAATCGAAACTATAGAGGCAAAGAAAGCACTCTGACATCCCCAGTATACCTGTTGGTTGTATGCCCCAAAAGCCTGTCAGGCTGACGCATTTTATTATATGGGACATATTTGTACTTGATCTTTATTATAATTTGGGCATTTTATGCCATTCATGTTTGATGTGTCCATGAATCGTCCTTTGAATTAATGAGATGATAATGTATATTCTTAAGAGTTAAGAATTTGAGATACATATTATTAGTGATTAAGTCATAAATGCTCTCAATCGGAGGATCATCATGGGGACGACGATTGATCCGGCAAGATTGATGTATGTGTCGCTCCCTTTTAGGATGACGAGTCTCAAGTCATTAGTGTGGGGACACTGGAGCGAACGTGCAGGTGGTTGTTATAGAACAAGGGCACTGAGCGTGACCAATTACGAATAGTTACTTGGATGTCTACTCTTTCGTCAGACCTGCGACACCACGGCCATTCAGTATGAGGCTACTGTAGTTTGACTATGCAAACTCTGATCCTAGTCACGGGTCTTAGTAGTATATGTTGGCTGCAGTCGGTTCATATTAGGAATGGGTGTTTGTTTACAGGGGATCTATCGCTCTCGGTAGAGAGATAATTAGTCCTATGCTATTTGTAAGGCAAAGCTCAGAAATCCTTGGCCGGGGTAATATGGTTCATGGAAAGGTGTTTCCAAGAGTAACCATATGAGCTTCTGTCCTATCAAATTTGTCATATAACGGGTGATGGGGTTTGACGAGTATTCCATGACCTCCACTCAGTTGGGACTATGCGATAGAAGGATTGTATTGTACGGTAACTGCACCTTGAGGTTCAGTCCAATATTCACTTCTGACTGGATTGCCACCATATGCTGCTAGGCGTCACTGGTGGATTGTGGGAACCAATAAGAATAATTATAGGCGAATAATTATTATACGATGGAAGAATCAAAAGTGTTTGATCCATCAAAAGGAGTTTCGATGATGATGTCGATGGGGATCGCATCATATCTCACTACCAGACAGAATTGAACCTATTAGATCACACACATAAGGAATCGCGCATGATCGATATCAAGGAGATGATAAAGAAGTTTATAGAATGGATTAATTATAATCACAATACTAAAGTTTACTAATTTATTAGTAAAAGGACTAATTTGCAATTATTGTAAATTAGAGGTATTTAAGTGCAAAAGTTGCATGGTGTATTTGCTAATCGTTAGTAAATATTTGGAGGACTTATGTGTAAATATTACACATTAAGGATAATGGATTATCCAATCGGATTAGGATTCGATTAAGGATAATGGATAATCCAATCGGATTAGGATTCGATTAAGGATAATGGATAATCCAATCGGATTAGGATTCGATTAAGGATACTGGTTTATCCAATCGGATTAGGATTCGATTAAGGATAATGGATAATCCAATCGGATTAGGATTCGATTAAGGATAATGGATAATCCAATCGGATTAGGATTCGATTAGGATTAGGATTAGGGTTTTCTATTATAAATATATGTCATATGTGACATATTGAAAAATAAGAGAAAAGGAATAAGAAAACCCTAGCCGCCTATCCTCTCCCTCTTCCTAAAGTCCTCCATAATTAATCGTTCTCGATCTTCGGAAGATTGCTAGCACAATTAGAAGATTGATTCATCCTCCTTACATCGACACAAGAATTAATTCGTGATCGGATCGCGAATCAAGGTGATCAATTTTTCGATCAAGGGCGTGATTCCGTGTGGACACAAGTAGAGGCCGGGTGCGTGCGCGGCTATCAAGGACGAACAATTTTTACCAACGATCGTCGGCTTCGCGGTGATCTCGACCCGCGCAAGGTAAAAATTAAATCCTAATTGATGAGATCAATTAGATTACCTTTTTACGATCTAAAACAAAACATGAGGTGATCTTGGTTTAAGAAAAATTTTAATTGCGTTTCTTTCTTCCGCTGCGCATATCCGTATTTTTCTTATAGTGGTATCAGAGCCACCCTCATCGTTTGTTTTAGATCTAATCTCTTTTTCGATGTTGATTGGGTTTTCTGGAACGATCGAAATCAAAACAACGAAGGTTGTTTTGAATATGTTGTTTTGATTGTTTTGTAACACTAATTAATTATGCTTAGCGCACGCAGTACGGTCATGCATGCGGTCATGGTGCTCAAATTAATTAGCATGTGACTACGGTCATGCATGCGGTCAAGGTCAATGTGCTCTAATTAATTAGCATATGATGCACGTCATATTGATGACATGCAAGCTCTAATTAATTAGCATTGTTAGTGTATAGCAACACTAATTGATTAGTTCATGGCTTTTATTGCACGTGCTTGCCGCAATGTATTTTGAACGCATTTACATGATGTGATCATGCGCGCCTTGTAGTTGCTTTGTGCAAAATCGCAATTTAAAATTAATTCGAAACCCAATTAATTAGAAATCGAATTAGAGAATTTTATTTTATATTATATGCCTGTGATGTGTATGAGGTGATGATCTTGGATAGCAACCTTGTGATGATGTGAATGGGTGTAATTTAATAAGGACCCAGTGTTAGATTCTTTTTGAGTGCCTGCGTGCACCAATTAAATTATGTAATTCGGAGACCTGTGTGTCTCATTATTATTATGGGTTGTATTGTATTGTTGCAAAAATTAAACGGTAAAGGGGTAGTTCAAGGTTCCATGACGTTTTGTTCCATTCAAGAGTTGATGCGGTGCAGATCAAGTTTGGACCAAATATTGATCGAGGGAGCCGACAAGAGTTGATCTACTCCAATCTGATCAAGATGCAGGGCAAGTTTTTGTGTGTAATACCCTCTGACCCGATTCCGGCCTGGTGGCTCAGGCCCGAATCAAATTAAAATCCATGATCATCACCGGTAGTTATTTTTTTATATATATGCGATATATGTGTGCATATGATGCGATGGTTTGCATGAGATGTAAATTTATAATGAATTAAAACTGATGAGATAACAAATCTCCCTAAATAAAATATTAAGTTAATGGTGTTATGAACCCATTAGTGGCCTTCCATCGTTGTAGGGTGTGGGCGTCTCTTTAGTGTTGATTGATGCACCCGGACACGGGGGTCAGTTGCATTAGGGAGCCGCAACCATTCTATTGGCATGAGATGCTATGTGGTAAGAAAGGGGTTGAATCCAAGAATCTGTCAGGATGAGGATTCAATGACTTTTTTATTTGCATGATGAACGGTGGGTCTAACTTAACCAAAAGATAAGGCCAAGAATCTGTTAGGATGAGGCCTATATTTTTGGAGGCCAAAGATAAAATTGCGATTTGCTTGAGAAGCATTGAACAAGAGTTGTTCACTCATTTCTTTACTCATTGCCAAGAATCTGTCAGGATGAGGTAGTGTGCAAATAGATGGGACCGCAATTCCCACTAGAAACTTTTAGTAAAGTTTCCGTTTTCTCCACTCGGGGAGTGTGGAGATTCGCTAAAATTAGTGGGAGGCACCATTTAGATTTAAAGCCCCTAATCAAAATGGATTATGATTAAGTACACAACTAATTAGAATCTTAACCATCTGCAGAAAATGTCCGCCTCTAACCCACTTGTCAAAATACTTGATACTAATCGCCTAACTGGACCGAATTTCACCGATTGGCTGAGGAATTTGAGAATTGTTCTCAATTCTGAGAAATTAGCCTACGTGTTGGACACGGAGGCTCCAGCAGTGCCCGCAAATCCAACAGCTCAACAGAAAGATGCTAGAAATAAATGGACTGATGATGACATGAAGGTAAAATGCTACATGCTTGCGTCTATGAGTAATGAGTTGCAACGCCAGCATGAGCACATGGAGAGTTCTGCTGACATCTTGCTTCATCTTAAAGAGTTGTATGATGAGCAAAGTCGAACAGCTCGTTACGAAGTGTCAAGGCGACTGTTCAGGACTAAGATGTCTGATGGTCACTCAGTCAATAATCATTGCTTGGCGATGATTAAGGACATTGAGGAGCTTGAGAAGCTCGGAATGACTATGGACGCAGAACTTCAAATTGATTTGATCTTACAATCATTACCTGATTCATTTTCTCAGTTTATTTTAAATTTTCAAATGAATAAAATTACTTGCACTCTCGCCGAGCTGTTGAATATGTTGGTCACGGCTGAAGGAATGCTAAAAGTCAATAAGGGCTCAGTTTTGGCTGTTGAACGGGCTTCCTCCAAAAGAAAGTCTAAATGGAGAAAGAAGAAGCCTGCAAAGAAGCCAAAGACTGACACTGTCAAGGCAAATCCCAAAAAGAAGGCCGCCAAAGGAACTTGCTTCCACTGTCAAAAGGATGGCCACTGGAAGAGGAATTGCCCGGACTATTTGGCTAGCCTGAAGGACAAGGTGAAGAATAAAACTTTGGAAGGTATGTCCGAGATTCATATCATTGAAACTACTAGCTTATCGGTTTGTTCTACTCTTACATGGGTCATTGACTCGGGATGCACCTCGCATTTGTGTATTGCAATGCAGGCGCTAAAGAAAAGTAGACGACTTAGGGATGGAGAGCTTACCCTACGCGTTGGAAACGGAGCAAGAGTTGCTGCTGTTGCTGTAGGGACTTATCCTTTATGTCTACCGACAGGAGTAGTTTTAGAACTTAGAGATTGTCTTTATGTTCCTAGTGCGACTAGAAACCTTATTTCTGTTTCACGTTTGGTATTGGACGGTTATAAGTTTATTTTTGAATCAAACATTTGTTCAATTTATTTGAGGAATAATTTGATAGGTTGTGGTTCTTTAATAGACAATCTCTATTACTTACATATGGATGTTAGTATGAATACAGTTCACAATGGCATGAATGAGAATACTATTGATTTTAAAAGACCTAGAAAGGAGGTAAACAAAGCATACTTGTGGCATCTGAGGCTTGGTCACATTGGAGAAGATAGGGTTAACAAGCTGGCTAAGGATGGTATCTTAGGATCTTTACTCCCTGAACCATACCCAGCTTGTGAATCATGTCTTCAAGGAAAAATGACTAAGTCTCCCTTTGTTGGACAAGGACAGAGAGCTACCGAAGTACTCGCCCTGATACATACTGATGTATGTGGCCCATTCGATGTGTCTGCTTGGGGCGGCTATCTCTACTTTATTATCTTTACTGATGATTACTCACGGTATGGGTACGTGTATTTAATTAAACACAAGTCTGAAGTCTTTGAAAAGTTTAAAGAGTTTAGACAAGAAGTAGAAAAGCAAATGGAAAAAACCGATTAAGGCTCTTCGATCCGATCGAGGAGAGGAATACCTTAGCACGAATTTCTTAACCTACCTCAAGAATAATGGTATTGTCTCTCAATGGACTCCTCCTGGAACACCAGAACTGAATGGGGTGTCTGAACGGAGGAATCGAACTTTATTAGATATGGTTCGATCTATGATGAGTTTTACAGATTTACCTACGTCACTTTGGGGTTATGCACTTCTTACGGCTATTTATATTTTGAACAGAGTACCTTCCAAATCTGTTCCCACCACACCATATGAGATGTGGCACGGTAGGAAGCCAAGTTTTACTCACATTAAGACTTGGGGGTGTCCGGCTTATATTAAGAAATTAAAGACGGACAAATTGGAAAGCAGATCAGTCAAGGGAAGATTCATTGGTTATCCCAAGGAATCACTTGGATACAATTTTTATCTCCCAGAAATTCAAAATGTGATTGTGAGCCGACATGCCTTCTTTCTTGAAAATGAATTTATTTTAGCAGGAGGCAGTGGGAGAAAAATAGAACTAGAGGAGAAAGTCTCTTTAGAATCGAGCATTCCAAGAGCCCTTCCTGATAACTCTGTGATACCAGAGATTACGTTGCCACCTCGCAAGTCTAGTAGAATCTCTCATCCTCCTGATAGATACATGGGATTATTTATTGAGGACATGGAGGAAATGTTCCTAGTGGGAGACAAGGATCATAGAGATGATCCTAAGACTTATAGCGAGGCGATGTTAGACATCGACTCCGAAAAATGGTTGGAAGCTATGAAGTCTGAAATAGACTCAATGTACTCCAATCAAGTTTGGACTTTGGTTGATCCACCGGAGGGTATTGTACCCGTTGGATGCAAATGGATCTTCAAGAGAAAGATTGGTTCTGATGGAAAGGTAGAGACCTATAAAGCTAGGCTGGTAGCAAAAGGTTATAGTCAACGCGAAGGCATTGACTATCAGGATACCTTTTCACCTGTAGCCATGCTTAAATCTATCAGAACTCTGCTTGCTATTGCTGCACATTATGACTACGAGATCTGGCAAATGGATGTAAAAACTGCTTTCCTGAATGGATATCTTGAAGAAGAAATCTATATGGAGCAGCCTTTGGGTTTCACTGCCAAAGATAGAAGTCATAAAGTGTGCAAGCTTCAACGATCCATTTATGGGTTGAAGCAAGCTTCTCGGAGTTGGAACACTCGTTTCAATGATGCAGTCGAATCGTTCGATTTCATCAGAAATGAGGAAGAGCCGTGTGTGTATAAAAAGGTTAGTGGGAGTGCTGTTACCTTCCTCGTATTGTACGTGGATGACATACTCCTAATAGGGAATGACATTCCTATGTTAACATCGGTGAAGTTATGGTTATCCAAAGAGTTTTCTATGAAAGACCTTGGAGAAGCATCTTATATCCTAGGGATAAAGGTCTATAGGGATAGACCTAAGAAGTTGCTTGGTTTATCGCAAGCTATGTACATAGATGAAGTGTTGAAAAGGTTCAGCATGGAGAATTCCAAAAGGGGTATGGTACCTCTAAGACATGGAATTCACCTCTCTAAGACTATGTCTCCTAAGACACCTGAAGAGAGAAGTCGCATGAGCAGGATCCCTTATGCTTCCGCAATAGGGAGTTTAATGTATGCGATGCTATGTACTCGACCTGATATAGCACAGGCTGTGAGCGTCACTAGTCGATATCAGTCGAACCCAGGCGAAGAGCATTGGGTAGCGGTGAAGAATATCCTTAAGTACTTGAGAAGAACAAAGGATATGTTCTTGGTTCTTGGAGGTGGAGAACTCAAAGTTAATGGCTATACAGATTCAGACTTTATGTCTGATATAGACGATAGAAAGTCTACGTCTGGGTATCTATTTATTTGCAATGGTGGGTCAATAGTTTGGAAGAGTTCTAAACAAGAGACGATTGCTGATTCTACTATGGAGGCAGAGTACATCGCTGCATCTGAAGCTGCCAAGGAAGCTGTTTGGATCAAGAAATTTATCACTGAGCTTGGCGTGGTTCCCTCTAGTAGGGATCCCCTGCCACTATATTGTGATAATAATGGCGCCGTAGCATTAGCTAAGGAGCCGAGATCTCATCAGAAATCCAAACATATCGAGCGGCGGTATCACAAGATCAGAGAGTACATCAAAGATAAACATATTGAAGTGCAGAAGGTTGCCTCCGCAGATAACGTGGCGGACCCGCTAACTAAGGCTTTGACTCAGCAAAAACTAGAGACTCATCTTGAGAAGATGGGCATTAGATATATGACTGATTGGCTTTAGTGCAAGTGGGAGATTGTTGGTTGTATGCCCCAAAAGCCTATCAGGCTGACGCATTTTATTATATGGGACATATTTGTACTTGATCTTTATTATAATTTGGGCATTTTATGCCATTCATGTTTGATGTGTCCATGAATCGTCCTTTGAATTAATGAGATGATAATGTATATTCTTAAGAGTTAAGAATTTGAGATACATATTATTAGTGATTAAGTCATAAATGCTCTCAATCGGAGGATCATCATGGGGACGATGATTGATCCGGCAAGATTGATGTATGTGTCGCTCTCTTTTAGGATGACGAGTCTCAAGTCATTAGTGTGGGGACACTGGAGCGAACGTGCAGGTGGTTGTTATAGAACAAGGGCACTGAGCGTGACCAATTACGAATAGTTACTTGGATGTCTACTCTTTCGTCAGTAACTGATTCGATGTTGCAGTGGTACAACTGATCCTTAGACCTGCGACACCACAGCCATTCAGTATGAGGCTACTGTAGTTTGACTATGCAAACTCTGATCCTAGTCACGGGTCTTAGTAGTATATGTTGGCTGCAGTCGGTTCATATTAGGAATGGGTGTTTGTTTACAGGAGATCTATCGCTCTCGGTAGAGAGATAATTAGTCCTATGCTATTTGTAAGGCAAAGCTCAGAAATCCTCGGCCGGGGTAATATGGTTCATGGAAAGGTGTTTCCAAGAATAACCGTATGAGCTTCTGTCCTATCAAATTTGTCATATAACGGGTGATGGGGTTTGACGAGTATTCCATGACCTCCACTCAGTTGGGACTATGCGATAGAAGGATTGTATTGTACGGTAACTGCACCTTGAGGTTCAGTCCAATATTCACTTCTGACTGGATTGCCACCATATGCTGCTAGGCGTCACTGGTGGATTGTGGGAACCAATAAGAATAATTATAGGCGAATAATTATTATACGATGGAAGAATCAAAAGTGTTTGATCCATCAAAAGGAGTTTCGATGATGATGTCGATGGGGATCGCATCATATCTTACTACCAGACAGAATTGAACCTATTAGGTCACACACATAAGGAATCGCGCATGATCGATATCAAGGAGATGATAAAGAAGTTTATAGAATGGATTAATTATAATCACAATACTAAAGTTTACTAATTTATTAGTAAAAGGACTAATTTGCAATTATTGTAAATTAGAGGTATTTAAGTGCAAAAGTTGCATGGTGTATTTGCTAATCGTTAGTAAATATTTGGAGTACTTATGTGTAAATGTTACACATTAAGGATAATGAATTATCCAATCGGATTAGGATTCGATTAAGGATAATGGATAATCCAATCGGATTAGGATTCGATTAAGGATAATGGATAATCCAATCGGATTAGGATTCGATTAAGGATAATGGTTTATCCAATCGGATTAGGATTCGATTAAGGATAATGGATAATCCAATCGGATTAGGATTCGATTAAGGATAATGGTTTATCCAATCGGATTAGGATTCGATTAAGGATAATGGATAATCCAATCGGATTAGGATTCGATTAAGGATAATGGATAATCCAATCGGATTAGGATTCGATTAAGGATAATGGTTTATCCAATCGGATTAGGATTCGATTAAGGATAATGGATAATCCAATCGGATTAGGATTCGATTAAGGATAATGGATAATCCAATCGGATTAGGATTCGATTAGGATTAGGATTAGGGTTTTCTATTATAAATATATGTCATATGTGACATATTGAAAAATAAGAGAAAAGGAATAAGAAAACCCTAGCCGCCTATCCTCTCCCTCTTCCTAAAGTCCTCCATAATTAATCGTTCTCGATCTTCGCAAGATTGCTAGCACAATTAGAAGATTGATTCATCCTCCTTACATCGACACAAGAATTAATTCGTGATCGGATCGCGAATCAAGGTGATCAATTTTTCGATCAAGGGCGTGATTCCGTGTGGACACAAGTAGAGGCCGGGTGCGTGCGCGGCTATCAAGGACGAACAATTTTTACCAACGATCGTCGGCTTCGCGGTGATCTCGACCCGCGCAAGGTAAAAATTAAATCCTAATTGATGAGATCAATTAGATTACCTTTTTACGATCTAAAACAAAACATGAGGTGATCTTGGTTTAAGAAAAATTTTAATTGCGTTTCTTTCTTCCGCTGCGCATATCCGTATTTTTCTTATAATACCAACATCTCCTGGCCTGGCTCTCTAAAAGTGACAGTCCTCGCGGCACAATCAATAGTCGCGAAATACCGAGCCAGCCAGTCCATCCCGAGAACCACATCAAAGTCCCTCAGCTGTCTCAGGACCAATTGGTCTGCTGGCATAATCCAGGACTCGATCTGCACTGGGCAGGACCAACAACAGTCTTCCATGTGCCAAGCGATCGGGAATATGAACCTCCCGTGCACGTGGTGACCGTCCTACCCCTAACCCACGCAAGAAAGCAAAAGCACTACCCACATGGAAGGGGATAGTCCTGAATCAACAAGATACGAATCCTAATGCCCGGAGCAACTCAAACCTACCACCACATCGTCGGCGATAACCCTATGTGCTCTAACAGTCTCAATAAACAAACGTTCCCCTTGTCTGCCTCTAGTCCATGCGAAATGCTCTAACACAGACTGCTACCAAGAAATCATACCAGCAACATCCCGACCCGCTGCCGTGGCGCCCTCCAACCGGCCGCCACGAACTCATCCTCTCGATGCAAGGGGTCGTCGCTCAGTCTGCCAACATAAGTCAAGACTAACCACAAGGGAGGACGACCTCTTCCTCTGCTCATACTGGGGCGACAAAAGTGACCCTCCGCAGATAATACATCCATGCCACCGTTGATGCCGGTACTGATGCTGATGCTGCCGTCGGGGTCCACCTGACCTCTGTCATCTCAGAAATCTACTATCATGGGGAAAGAAATCGGGAATGCCTCTGCCTGCTGATCTACCATCCGTCACCCTGCGCTGTGCGCCTCTATCCAGAACTTGCCTCTGGCGGCAGATCCTAATCCAAAGGAACTGCAGCGCCACGCTCCATACACGACGCCTACCCCAAAGAGGTATCCTAAATCTATAACGGAGGGACCAAATGAGCTGAAAGGTATCCTGGCGCAATCCACTCTCAAACACAGATATCCGATGCACCTTGTCCCTCTACTCATGGAGCGCACAATTCAACAACGGCGTAAACTCTTTGACACAAGGGGACTCTCAAGTAATTCTCTCCATCACCATCGAACGCGATCCTGCCTCCAAAGGTTCCAAACTCAATCCTACAAATCGGGGTGGTTCATCTGCCAAAATCGATGATGTCCCACAGCATTCTCTGCTGTCAACTGTCCATCCTGCCTCAGTGCCTCGGCACTAAACATTGGCACGGAGGGGGCTGCTCAGTGCTCCGACAACTGTACCAGCTGCCCACTCCGCCGTTGATATGCCTCTAACCCCCCTGTGGTAAGGGTTCGGAGCTCTCTGACCCCAATCTGGTATCCGGCCCAAATCTAACCGCTAAGGCTCAACTGCTGCAACAAAGTGCACACGGGTCAAAACCCAACGTCGGGGAGACACCGCTCACCACGACAAAATCGCAAATCAGCCCACCACGAACACTCGACCCAATCTAGTGAAAGTCAAGACATCCCCCTATTTCTGTGACTTTATGTTGTCTGCAGCCAACATAACTGTTCACCAGAAATTGGGTATGTCAGTCCCTCTTCACTCACTGGAAGAGTCAAATAAGTAAATCAACGACTTTCACAAAATGTCCCGTCTCTCACGCCCTATCATCCTAGGGTCTGCCAAAAGCCTAGGGTTTCCTAAATCCCAACTGACCTATCCCTAAGCTCTGATACCAACTTAATCTGTCACGCCCGGGGTGTAAACCAGAACCTGGGCCCGTCTACAGATCCGCCATGCACACGGAGTTTTCCGCGTACACGAAGCGCTGGTAACCTGCTCAGATATAATATAATAATAAAAGAGCATAATACAGAGCTGAAATAGAAGAACCACATAGTATCTCAGAGTGGAACTAAGAATAAAGCTGTAATAAATACAATAGTCTCTCAGCTCACCAAAATAGTACAACCAGCTGGCTAGAGCCAGACCCAAAATAAAAGGAAAAAACCACAGTCTGAGTGAAGGGTACAGCATCTGTCTAACAGCAACTCTCAGTCTCACAGGAGATCTATCTACTCAGCGATCCCCTTACCTCGATTAGCTGCCGATGGCCTAGCAGCTCCCGCAGACGACTCTACAAAATAAAGGAGAAGAGACAGAAAATGACAATGGGGGTGAGAACTACTAGATAAACCAGTAGCCTCCCCTAGTGGGTAAAACCTCAACTCTGACGCACCCACTAGGACTACTAGAGGCAAAAAGGAAGATCAATGGTAAGCTATAACGGCTGCTGGTGAAAGGAAACTACCACTACTATGCCTCTAAATGCCATGTAGCACAATGGGACTGAATGTATGCATCAATACCTAACATGCCTGCATGAAATAACCCAATCTAGTGCCACCAGTAAAACTGGTACTGCCTGCTGTGCCTTGCCTGCCAAATCGGGTATGTCGGCCAATCCATAACACCGATAGGGAATAGGAGTCTCAAGGACTCAAAGCCTGTCTGTCGCACACTCCGGAGTGGCACTCAAGGGGAGCGACCCACACGAGTAAAGTATCTCAGTAACAAGTATCATAAGTGCCATAAAACAGCAGGACTGGACCACGACTCTGATCAAAGTGGGAAGACTCATCCACTAAAGAAAACCCCGATCTGATGCCATAGTACTCAATAAGTGGAAAACACCATCCACTAGAGAAAAGCCCGATCCCCAATCTGATGCACAAGTAAACATCCGGTCAACCGCCTGATGTCCGCGGTCGCCGCAATACCCCATAAGTCCAAAGCCTGATAGAGTAATCAACATCTGGCTAACCGCCTAATGTCCGCGGTTACCACAATGCCCCACAATCCATAATCTGATAAGATAACAATATCCTGTCAACCGCCTACTATCCGCGGTTGCCGCAATACCCATAATCAGGTTCCACTTGTCCCTGACCCCAAGGTCCCAACTACACTATTCCAGACCCTTGCCCAATACCGAGCAACATGAATCAAAAGTCCCAATGCAAAGGAGAAGGGAAACAATCATGGTTTTTCCTAAGTCCCAATATGATAGTGTAGCAATAAAAAGGGGCCTAACTAGATGTCCAAACAAGCATGCAATTGTCCTCTTTTAAAACCGTAGAAGAGTGTCTGATGTTTATTTTTAAAAAGATGGATCTTAATATACCAACAGGATAAGTCATTTGCATGCGAGAATAGGATACAGCATTTGTCCCAACAATAGTGTCCCAATTTAACATAAATGAGCTGTCACATAATTTGTGGGGTCTACTCATGCAATTCACAATTGGAATATTGATTACCAGTTTTGAAATAGGGGATCTCTAATACTCCTAGTGAGTTAGTCAAAAATGAGGTAAGCAACAACCACCCACCTCAAAAAGCGCAAACCACACCCCAAAAGCCTCCTTGCTGTCCACAGTCCTCTAATGCCGCAACTCACTGAAAATAGTGCACAGCTGTACAGAACAACGCACCCGGTATAAATACAAGTCCCAAAAATACAGTATTTGCTGTTTTCCAAACAGCACGGAAAAAGAGGAGTTTTTCACCTCTGTACAGTGCTCAGAAAAATCCAGAAAAATTATGTTTGCGTTCCTTGTGAAGAGTAGATCGAAATCGACTCTTTAAACGCCTTGATCCGATCATCCTAGCTCAAGATAAAAATCTGAGAAGTCGATGCTGTCCAAAACATACCACAGCAAAAAGGGGGTCAAAGGTGCCTTGGGAACCATGCCAAAAGTGCGAAACGAAGCGAAGTGATCAACATGAAAATCGAAGCCTTACCTCTTAGTAACGCGCTTCCGCAAAAATTGTTCAAAAGTTCCTCCTGGTTAGCACACAGGGATTTTTCGACTGAACTGCGACGGAAAATGGGCCGAAAAAGAAAATCGTCGCAGTGCGCCGCGTCGCAGATAACTCGCTATGGGTAACTCCAAAAATTCTGAAATTTCTAGGGGAGAGAGAGGACAGAGAGAGGAACAATTTTCGTAAAGGCCACAAGTCTGATTCTCTCTCTACGATGCGGAATCACTGAGTGAAGAGGGAGGTGGGATTTATAATGGGCCAAGGAATCTTCTCGGGCTCCACACGAAATCCGGCCCAAACAGGAAACACCAAAACCGACCAACCAGAGTGCGCCACGCGTCCTCAAAACAGGAAACATCCATGCAAGGGCCACTCAGAGTTTGCCACGTGTCACCCGTGGTGCACGTGCCCGGTCCCCGCTTCTGGTTTTCCGGAAAATGTTGGCCAATCGGAGCGTGCCACGTGTCACAGACTCCTTCGCCTTCTAGAAGCCGTCCAACCAATGAGAGAATGCCACGTGGCAACACCCACTTTCCGTGCACCTGGTGCACGCCATGCCCGTGGACCCCGCTACCTGCCCGCGCTGCCCGCGCCGCGCTCCACCGCGCTCCGCCGTTGCGCCGCCGCCCGCCGGTCGGTGCCGGCCGCCGGAACAGTAATTCCGGCCGGCCGGAGTTACTGTTCCGGTGAACAGTGTTTTTGGCGCCGAAAATAAAGTGAATATACCATTTTGATCGTTTTCGCGCGCTGAGTCCGATTCCGCTGTCCGTTTTGCCAAATTCTCATCCGAAATTTTGCCGAAAGCCCCCGGAAAGCCCACTTGATCCGATTTTCGCGCCGGATCCATTTCTGAGATCCGTTTTCGACACTACTTGCTCCGATACACTGTGTGAGCTTCCGGTAGTCACTGTAATCACTGCAACTGTCTCTGCGGAAGTCCGGATCATCACATCACTCTCACTCCAACCTCTTCTCTCTTTAAAACAAAAACAGCACGCACCTCTACCAACCGCCGCGCACGCCGCTCGCCGCGCTCACCACTCGGCCCACACGGCTTCAAGGAGGGTGTTCCATCGTCAAAGCTCCATCCTCATTTCTCTTTTCCATAATTTCTTCTTCTTCTTCTCTCTTCTTTGCTCTCCTTTTTCATTCCTCTGTTTGCTCTCTGTACCTCTGTTTTGCCTTAAGAAGGAGATGATGACTAGGCGAAAATTAATTAAGAGGGCTCAATTAATGTGTGAGGTGGTAGTTGTCTATAATAAATGCACCATAAGAGAAAACAAAATCACACTGCCCTTAATTCCAATCCCTCTCTCTCTCTCTCACTAATTTTCTTTCCTTTGTTTCCTCCAAGGCTAAATCCACTAATTAAATAATTAATTAATTAATTAATTAATTCTTCAAAAAAAAATCCTCCGCCAACTCACTTTTTGCCCTCGGGGCCTCCGCACCAGTCTGGAACCTCCCGAACTTCACTGTAATCTGAAAATACACGTGTCCACAACTTTTTCTCCCCAAAAAGCTCAACCGTTGAGTCGGGGTGCTCAATCAAAAAACCGACTCCAAAATTGTCAGTTCCGACTCACTTTTCGCCTTCGTGTCCTCCGCGTCAGTCCGGAACCTCCCGAAATCCGCTGTAATTCCAATGTACACATGTTCCAGGTATTTCCCACTTTTCTGCACACCACGGTGGAGTCGATGCTTCCCCCAAACCAGTCCTCAATCGGCGCACAATGCCCGAAAAAATCCCGAATCAAGCTGGGGCTTCCGCGTTGATCCGAGTCGACCCGAACTCATCTGTAATCCAATATGGAACACGCTCAAGCGATTTATCCACACCACGCCATCTCGCGAGGTCGGTGCGCTATCCGAAATCCCGATACTCTACACAGAAGCTCACTATCGCGAAGTTTCATAATGCCCAAAACAGTCCCATAGCCATTCATCTAAACCTTGAGCTCCAACTTGCAAAAACTTCTAATCTACTTGTGCCATCACCAATTAAACTTGAGCACCTTGCTCATGACATCTCAGAGGCTCAAGGGCTTGCTATTGTGCAACCCCAGATGCTGCAGGATCCATAGATCGAAGTTGCAAGCTCTCTAATGGACAAGAATGCTTCAAACAAAAATCCACTCAGCCCAAAATCGAATCTAAAGTGAGCATCAAGCTCAGGGGAATGTGTGGAGGTCTCTTCTACTTTTCTGGACACTTAACAGTGGCTAAAACTCATTTTTGGGTTCTTTGAGGCATTTCAACAAACAATTTGGTGGGCACTACTTCTGAACATGCAACCAACCCAAACCCAAGCAGCAACTCACCAACCGTGGGTTCCTGAGTGAAATGGACAGAACCATAAGCTTCCTAGCCAGATTTTAAGAAGTTCTGGACAAGTCATGCCCGTCGGCGATCGCCGGACGGTCGGCCGCCATTAATGTCTGCGAGCTCCCCAATGGCCGTTAATGGTGATTTCCCATTAATGGGCTCTGGGCCACATGCAACAGCACCTACAGGTGCATCTCGACCCCACTAAGTCATCTGGACCTGTGCCCGGCGACAGGACACGGCGGCGGCGGCGGTGGAGCAAACTCGGCCCGAGCTTCCACCAACAATGGTGGATCTCCACCCGGGCTGCATGGATCACATGCAAATGCATGGATGGTCCCTAAATGGTCTCAGGAAGATTCTCGGCCAAGTGGCCGGAGGTAGGGAGCGATGCCAGCGCCGGAGCAAAGAGCTCGGCCGAAGCACAATAACCCGAAAACTATGGTTCCGATCTGCGACGCGCTCACTCGACCAAACTCCCTCAAATTTTTTGGAGATGATCTACAGGTCCTACAGTTTTTACTCATGATTTTAGTTTTCCATTTGGGCGAGTGGTTGCGACGTAAGGCCGAGGCGGAGTATATTAGGTTTTCGGCGAAAAGTTTTCTCCCGCCGGCAACCGGAACCATCATGAGGGCTAGGACTTGACAGGGAGCATCTAACAACGCTACCGAGTCGACTTCTAAGGGTCTTGGGTGCTACAAACCAAAAGAAAAGAGGAGCCTACCTCGCCGGAGTTGGAGAAGATAGGGAAGAAGCCGGTTCTCCTCCCCCGCGTCGCGCAACCACCCAGCAAGCTCGGCCTCAACCTCTAGACGTAGTAGAACCTCCCAGAGAGCTCAGGGGCCAAGTTTGAAGAACTTGGAGCAATCTTCTCTCTTCCTCTCTCACCCTCGGTTTGGGCTTCAATGGGTGGTGCCTCCTTGGCTATTCCCGCACTCTGGGTTATGGTGGAGTTATGCTCTGGGGTTAGGAGGTCTCAGGAATGCTTTGGAATCCTACTTGACCCCTCGTGCTCCCTCCATGAAGACCAAAAGCCATATATGATTTTAATGCATAGTTTAGTGCAAATTTCGGTTTAGCCCTTCTACAACTAACCTTATGCCTTTAGGTCCTCACTGTAGCTCACAAATGCCACCAGGACCCTATACTTTAAGCCCTCAAACCTATGGTCCAAGAAAAGTATAAGTTTTTACAAAAATAATCAATTTTTCAACACTTTTCGCACATATCGAGACGAACGGTTCGTCGAATTGTGAAACGGACTTCGCCACGACGTCCGGCTCGATGAAACCTATCAGGTAGCTTATTTGGTTCCTCAATTTGGTGCCCCTAAAAATTTCCGATCCATTTAATATAGTGAATTTCACTATTGGGCACGCATTCCGATGCACTAGGGTCAAACGCGAATTCCGTCAGTGCCATTGCGTTCAGAACATCAGAATTAGCTGGAATGGACTACTCATACTGCTATGTTCGGACTTCAAACAGTAAAACGGCCGATGTTGGTCAGAGGGGAATTAAATCAGGGTTACTATTCACAACTTAAGTTGTGGGCCCCGTAACTTCTTCGCTGATTTGCGGAAGATCCGACCGTCGGATCGAAAACATATGAATATCAATCTTTCTTGTTTCGACGAGATGGTCGCACAAGTGATCTCAAATTTTCGAGATCAGACCCCGATCAAAAGTCGATATTTTCGGGCCACAATTGCACTACTAATAATCCAGAAATTTCTTAAACTTAGATTTTGGATTTCAAAAATCACGGTTACTACAGCTGTTGGTGATGTGGTGGACTTGGAGTGGGCTTTGGACACTTGTTTAGTGCTGTGAGATTTTAGAGGGTCATGTGAGCACCTTGTATGCTGTGAACTTGTAGCAGAGGTAGAAGCAGTCACGCGCCGAAGAAGCAACTTCAGCAGATCTTCGACAGTGAGCTAGCCGCACGACACCGACTTCGGCTTTGCCTACGGAAAGTGACCCAAGTGGGTTGAAAATTCTTCAAGATGTATGGAATGCCCTCTAAAGCTTCTGTATGCATGTTGAGCATGTTTAGTTTACCTGTTTTTATAGTTGGTAAATCTGATAGTTGCCTAGAAAATTGTAGGAAGACTTTCCTGAGCCCCAGATATTTTTAGCATGATCTAGAAGTGATTTGACACTAGACTGCATGTTTAGTTGGCATTAGATTGGCATCTGAACCGTTTTAAAAATCGTCGGACCGGTTTTAATGAAAACTGAGATTTGAAAGTAGTTTTAAAATATTGAGATCTTCCAAAGGGGTTGAGTAGGTTTAGGATGCATGGGTTCTCGTGTCAGGGGGCCGAGTGGATTTTTAGAGCTATGTGTGTTGAGTTTCTAGTGTCATGTGAGTTTGAGATTCCTTGTTGAGATTGATGGTATTATTCTATATCGTGAGTTGTGCGTTTCTGATTTGGTAGTGGAGATGGTTCTCCGACTTAGCTTTGAGAGTTTTGGGCTCTGGCAGATCGAGTCGTGGAGGTTTCCCGACTTAGCCATGGGTTGTGCATTATCAGATTGAGTCGTGGAGGATTCTCCGACATAGCTGTGAGAGTGTTTGGGCATTTCCTGATCAAGTTGTGGAGGGTTTCCCGACTGAGTTGTGTTATTTGAGCATTGAGCTTCCGATCTGTTGATCGTGATCATAGTCTACATGTGCCGCTTATTGAGACAGATGAGACACGCTTGAGCTCGGTGGGGTCGCTCCCCTCGAGTACGCTCCGGATGCGATGATGATGATGCGCCTAGTTGATACACTAGTGGTCGCTTGATACCCCTGGCTGAGTTACCATGGTGTCACTTTGCGTGAGATTGAGTTAGTCCGTGTGGGACGCCCTACGTAAGACCAAGTCCTTTTTGGGCGTAGTGGCAGTAGGTTGGCGCAGGCTTGACTGGACCCTATGAGGCAGTCATTGAGGATTGGGTGATATAAGCGGGTGATTGCATAGCATGTTCTTAGATGAGCTTTCCTTTGAGCATTGTACTTGAGGCTTATTAGTAGTGTAGAGTGTATGCATAGCATGTTCTTAGTAGAGTTCCTTTTGAGCATGATGATTGAGACATTTTAGCTGTAGCTTCTTTTAGCTTTCCTATATATCTATCTGCATACCTATCTGTTTTGCCTCCAGTAGACTTAGTGGGCATACCGTGGATATTGATGACAGTACCCACTGGGAACTACCTTCCGCAGTAGTTCTCACACCTGCTGCGGTGACAGGTTTCCTGAGGTAGCTGTTCCGGCTTAGCTCGCGCGGAGACAGCTGATCGAGGTGAGGACGTGGCCGAGTACATTGAGAGTCAGAGGTAGATGTACCCTGTATTTCTGATTTACACTTTTGTACTAGACAGTCTGAGTGATTGTGAGGGTTGTACTTTTATTTTCATAGCTGAGAGACTATGTATTGAGGTTTTTATTTATTCAGATGTTCAGTTGATTTCTGTAGCTATTGGTTTTAGTTTTTGCTCTGATACATGTTTAGCTATAGATTTGACTTGCAGGGTAGACGCTTCGTCTGTGCGGCAGTTTTCGTACAAATGGCGGACCTGTTCGCGAGCCCGGGTCGCATTTTCGATCCCGGGGCGTGACACTTAGACCCTTGGATCTGAAGTACTTGGTTACTCAGGAGGAGTTTGGTTTGAGGCAACGCCGGTGGATAGAGTTATCAAAAATGTATGATTGATATACTATAGTATTATCCCGGCGAGGACATTATGGTCAGGTACGCCATGTCTAGGCGAGCAGTGCAACCTTGGAATGAGGTGATCGATCAGTGGATGCCACTTTTGGAGCTTGGAAATTGAGAGTTGGAACTTGAGGAAATATCCTAATGACAGAATTTCTTCCCCTCTAGAGGGATGTGAGAGTGTATTTTTGGACTTTGAGAATTTTGGTTGCTAAGGAGCAACGGAGGAGTTATGCCAATTGGAGGCTTGGAGTTTTGGATTTGGAGACCGTGATCTGTGGAAGCCACTCTCCGCAGGGATATGTAGATTCGAGTTTACTCGGGGAGTTTCGTCTGCGGGTATTTATCTGGCTGGAAGAAATATATTTGATCCTCGCATGTTTTGGATTTCGCTTCCTTGGAGTTGGACGAGGATTTGAGTTATCAAGAGCAGCCGATGCAAATTCTTGCTCGTGAGGCAGAAGAATTGCGCAATCGGGTGATACCGTTGGTGAAGGTCCCGTGGAACCATTATGTTGAGTGAGAACGGCCACCTGAGAGCCTGAGGATGAGTTGAGTATTGCCTGTTCCTATCTGATTAAGACATTCTCCTGAGATTTAGACTTATTCTGGTTTCGAGGACGAAACTCTTTTAAGGAGGGGAGAGTGTAGAGTACCGGGACTGCGTATAGTGTACCGACCTCGCAGGATGGCGTGGTGCGGATAAATCCCTTTGGGCGTGTTCCGTTTGTGTTTACAGATGAGTTCGGGTTGATTCGGATCGACGCGGAAGCCCAAGCTTGTATTTGCTTTTCAGGGCAAGGTGCACCTATAGAGTATTGGATTGGATAGAGAACCGACTCCGCAGTTGTGCACGGAAAAAATTGGGAAAAAGCTTGGGACATGTGTATTTTCAGTTTATAGTGTGGAGTTCGGGAGGTTTCGGAATGATGCGGGAGCTTCCGGGGCAGAAAGTGAGTCGACGGCGAAGGAATCAGAAGCTTCAGCCGGATTTTCGAGTGGTTGGGCATTTGGGTTCCGGAACCAAGCTGCTGGTTCCGGAACTGCATGTTGAGCTCCGGAACCAGAGGTTTGGTTCTGGAACCAAACCGGTTTGGTACCGGTACCCCACTATGAGTACCGGTACCCAGTGTCACAGGGAACCCGATTTTGGTCTGAGTTGGATATTTTGAGGGTGTTTTGGTCTTTTCACCTCTCCAGTTGCCTACCACCCACGGCACCTTCTATTTATACCCAGCTACCCTTCTTCTTCATCACTTCAACCAGGGGGAAAAAGAAAAAGAAAGAGAAGGAAAAGAGAGAAAGTAAGGAAAAGAAAGAGAAGAGAAGAAGAGGAAAAAAAAAAGAAAGAAAAGAGAAGGTGCAGCTTGGTGTGTCTGCGGCTTGGTGTTGAGCGGAGCCGCCCGCGCGTCGGCTGTACGTGAGGTAAGTTGTCAGATTTGTTTCAAGCATGGGTGTCTGGATTTGTTGATGGATTTTTGATGAGTTTTGAGCTGAATGGATTATTCTTTCCATCTTTCTCACCTTGAGGTGCTGTGTTACGCCCCGGGGTCGAAACTGCGACCCGGGCTCGCCAACAGATCCGCCATCTGTACGGAAACTGCCGTACAGACGAAGCGTCTACCCTGCAAGTCAGATCTATAGCTATAAATGTATCAGAGCTGAAATAGAACTAAAACCCAAAAGCTAAAGAAATAAACTGAACATCTGAATAAATAAAATAATCCTCAATACAAGTCTCTCAACTATGCTAATACAAGTACAATCCTCACAGATTTCTCAGAATGTCCAGTACAAAAGTGGAAACATAAAAATATACCGGGTGCGTCTATCTCAGACTCTCAATGCTGGTAAGGAACTAAACGGCCACGTCCTCACCTCGGTCTGCTGTCTCCGCGCGAACCAAGCCGGAACAGCTACCTCAGGAACCTGTCACCGCAGCGGGTGTGAGATCTACTGCAGAAAGGTAGATCTTAGTGGGTATCGTCACCAATATCCACGGTATGCCCACTAAGTCTACTGGAGGCAAACAGATAGATATGCAAGTAGATAGAGAGGAAAGCTGAATGAAACTACAGCTAATATGTCATAATCATCAAGCCCAAGGAAACTGTACTATAGACATGCTATGCATACTCTCGCTACTGCTAAAATGCCTCCGTAACAATGCTAAAAGGAAAGAAACCCATCTAAGAACATAATATGTAACCACCCGCTGTATATCACCCAATCTCAATGACTGCCACATCGGGTCCAGTCAAGCCTGCACCCCCTAGTGTATCAACCAGGGCCCCTAGTGTATCAACCAGGGTGTCCAATCGGACTATCTCAATCTCAAAGCGAACTCTAGTGTATCAACTAGTCGCACCAACAACACGCACCCGGGGCGTAGTTCGGGGGGAGCGACCCCACCGAACTCAAGTATCTCTTCAGTCTCAACTGTCTCATAAGCAGCACATGCAGGCTGTGATCCACGATCAAACAGATCGGAAACTCAAATGCTCAACAGCTCAACTCAGTGGGAAAAAGAAACCACGACTCAATCGGGAAATGCCCAAATCCTCACATAATCTGTCGGAGAACTTTCTACGACTCAATCTGATAATGCACAACCCATGCCGAAGTCGGGAAACCTCCACGACTAATCAGAAATACGACCCATGATTTAGAATGAACCCAACAATCCCAACCAAGAAATGCAACTCTCAAGACACTAGAAACTCAACACAATGCACTAAAAATCCGCTCAGCCCTCTGGCACGAGTATACATGCAATCTGTAGAATACCGGACTTCGTAGAGCGCACTGACCTCGCGAGATGGCATGATGTGGAGAAATCGCCTTTGGCGTGTTCCATATTTGTTTACAGATGAGTTCGGGTCGATTCGGATCAACGCGGAAGCCCCAGTTTGATTCGGAGTTTTCCGAGCATTGTGATAGAGGACTGGTTTCGGGGAAGCCTCGACTTCACAGTGGAGTACAGAAAATTTGCTAAACACTTGGAATAGGTGTATTTTATGATTACAGCGGAGTTCGGGAGGTTCCGGACTGACGCGGAGGGCCCGAAGGTAAAAAGTGAGTTGGAACTGACAATTTTGGAGCCAGTTTTTGGATTGAGCACACCGACTCCACAGTTGAGCTTTTTGAGGGAAAAAAATTTTGGACATGTGTATTTTCAGATTACAGCAGAGTTCGGGAGGTTCCGGACTGATGCGGAGGCCTCGAGAGCAAAAAGTAAGTTGAAGTTGGTATTTGAGAGAATTAATTAATTAATTTAATTAATTTATAATTCTTGCCTGAGGAAAATTAGAGGAAAGAAAGAAAAGAAAAGTGAAAAGGAAGAAGTTAGAAAAGAGTGAAGTGAGGGTTTTATTATGGATTAATTAATTAACTGATTGTCTCATCCAGCTGCCCACCACCACCTCCTTTAATTAGCCCTTAATTAAGCCTCCGCCACGTCATCGCCTTCTCCATTCCCTACAAACAGAGGAAAAAGAGTGAAGCAGAGGAAAGTTTGGAAGAAGAAGAAAGTGAAGAAGAAGAAGAGAGGAGAGGGAAAAATTAGATTTTTAGGATGGTATTGGTGTGGACCTACTGGAGAAGCCGAGCGGAGCGTGCGCGTTGATCTCCTTTGCAAGGTAAATCTTTGTGCAGTTTTTTTTTGTAGAAGCTTGGGTGATGCTCATTTTTGGATTTGAGTTGAGCTTGGGATTTTTTATTTTGATTTTTGTTTGGTTTTTATGTGGGTGTGGACTTGCCGTCCAGTTGTGGGGTGGTGCCGCGACGGGGGAGCCGCGCAGCGCAGTATGCGGGCGCGCAGCAGAGCGCTGCGTTGCGGGCGCCGCGCAGGGGGCGGGCGCATACAAGCGCGCGGCAAGCCAAGAGGGCGCGCGGCTGGCCCATGCGGGCGCGCGGCTGGCCCATGCAGGCGCGCGGCAGGCCAAGGGGGGGCGCGCATGCGGGCACGCGGCAGGCCAAGGGGGCCCGCACATGCAGGCGCGCGGCTGGCCCATGCGGGCGCGCGGCTGGCCCAAGCGGCCGCGCGGCAGGCCCAAGCGCCGCGCGGCCGGCCCAGGCGCCGCGCGGCATGCGCCTGGGCAGCGCGCAGCGCGCGGCTGGCAGCAGCGCACGCGCGGTTGCCGCGGCTGCTGCGTGCGGTCGTCGAGCGAGCGGGGGGCCGTTTCTGTTGGGCTGTTGCGCGCGTGCCGAGGCTGTGGATTGCCGGGTGTCGCGAGGGCTCTTTGTGGACCATGTTTGACGTGTTTTTCCCCTTTTTCTCTCACAGGTCGGCGTCAATCGTAGCCGTGCGGAGCCCGAGTCGAGTGCGCGGCACGCGGATTTTGGCGGAGCAGTTTGGGCAGTGTTCGTGTGAGCGTGGTGCGGGTGCCCTGTTGTGGCTGTGGTCTTTGTGATGCGGGGGTGTAATTGGATTTTGTGTGTACAGAGGAGTTATGGAGTGTGCTGTTGGATTTCATGTGGATAGTTGGAGCTCACAGTGTGTGTATGAGTTTATGTATTTTATTGTGTTGGTTGTTGGATTAAGGTGGATGTAAAATGAACTGTGAGCACCGAGTAGCTGCTGATGGACTTGTGAGTGCTATGAAAGTGTACTGTGGGTTACTTATAAGCTGATGGACTTAGTTTATGTGTTTTTGTTGTGCTGTGAGACTTTGGTGGTGGTTGTGGTGTACATGAGCTTTTATTTACACTGTGATTTGGCCATGGAGTGAGCCGAAGTGTGCGCGGTTTTTGTGAGCACTTGGGGGAAATATTTAAGCTTCCGGAAATTTTTTTTTTGCGGTTCGTGGCAGTGTGCGAGCGCACGGCGCGATTTTCGGATTTTCGTCAGTTGAGGATCTGGCACTTCACCGACTTCAGCACTGCGGAAAGCGTTCCAGGTGGGTTGGAATTTCTCCAAAATTTATGGAATGCCTTTTAATGCTATTGAATGCAATTTGATCATATTTATCATGCTGTTTTCACTGTTTTTAAATCTGATAGTTGCCTGAAAATTTTTAGAAAATTGTTTGGAATCCCAGATTATTTTTATTAGACTCCTGATATTATATGACACTAGACTGCATGTTCTTTTGACATTTATTTTGCACCCCGATCGTTTTAAAAATCGAGAAAAATCCGTTTTAAGGAAAATCAGCTTTTTAAATGTGGTTTTTAAATCAGGAGTTCGCCAGAGGTATGACATAGGTTCAGGGTCCTTCTGACCTCGTGCCTGGGGGCCGAGGGGTCTCTTTTTTGAGTTTTTGAGTTGAGTTATAGTGTCGGTTAAGTTTGAGCTTCTGATGAGTTTATTCTAGATCATGAGTTATGTATCTCTGATTTGATAGTGGAGGTGGTACTCTCACTTAGTTATGAGAATTTTGGGGTTATGACAGATCGAGTCGTGGAGGTTTCCCGACTCAGCCATGGGTTGTGCATTATCAGATTGAGTCGTAGAGGGTTCTCCGACAGATTATGTGAGGATTTGGGCATTTCCTGTTGAGTCGTGGAGTCCTGTTCCGACTGAGTTGTGCTTTTGAGCGTCGAGTTGCCGATCTGTTTGATCGTGGACCATAGCTTGCATGTGCCACTTATTGAGACAGTTGAGACAAATGAGATACTTGAGCTCGTTGGGGTCGCTCCGCTCGAGTTACGCCCCGGGTGCGTGTTGATGATGAGATGATGATGCACCTAGTTCATATACTAGTGGTCGCTTGATACCCCTGGCCGAGTTACCATGGGGTCACTTTGTGCGAGATTGAGATAGTCAGTTTAGGACGCCCCACGTAAATCCCGTCCTCTTGTGGATGCGTGGTAGTGGGCAGGTGCGTACCTAGACGACAGGCGCAGGTTGGACTAAGCCAGTTTTGGCAGTCTTTCATATTTGGTTATATGAGTGGGTGGTTACATATTATGTTCTTAGATGGGTTTCTTTCCTTTGAGCATTGATACTGAGGCATCTTAACAGTAGAGAGTGTATACATATCATGTGATTGGTAGAGTTTTCTTGAGCTTTATGATTGAGATATTTTTTAGCTGTGGTTTTCTTTCAGCTTACCCATTATCTATCTATCTGCATACCTATCTGTTTTGCCTCCAGTAGACTTAGTGGGCATACCGTAGATATTGGTGACAGTACCCACTGGGATCTACCTTCTGCAGTAGATCTCACGCCCGCTGCGGTGACAGGTTTCCTGAGGTAGCTGTTCCGGCTTGGTTCGCGCGGAGACAGCAGATCGAGGTGAGGACGTGGCCTATTAGTTCCTTACCAGCATTGAGAGTCTGAGGTAGAGGTACCCGGTATATTTTATGATTCCACTTTTGTATTGGACAGTCTGAGCGATCTGTGAGGATTGTACTTGTATTTTCGTAGTTAAGAGACTTGTATAGAAGATTTGATTTTATTCAGATGTTCAGTTTTTGATTCTGTAGCTATTAGTTTTAAATTTTCAGCTCTGATACATGTTAGCTATAGATCTTTTGCAGGGTAGACGCTTCGTCTGTGCGGCAGTTTCCGTACAGACGGCGGATCTGTTGGCGAGCCCGGGTCGCAGTTCGACCCCGGGGCGTGGCACAATCTGAACCAACTCAACCCCTCTGGGTGATCTCACAGTTTTAGAAACATTTTTCAAAGCCCAGTTTTCATTAAACATGTCCGACGATTTTTAAAACGGTTCAAATGCCAATCCAATGCAAAATAATCATGCAGTCTAGTGTCATGACACCTCTAGATCATGCTAAAAATATCAGGGGCTCAGGAAAGTATTTCTACAATTTTCTAGGCAACTATCAGATTTATAAAGCATAAAACAGATAAACTAAACATGATCAACATGCTTACAGAAGCTTTAGAGGGCATTCCATACATTTTGGAGAAATTCCAACCCACCTCAAAAGCATTCCGCAGGCAAACGCTGATGTCGGTAAAGTGTCGCGCCGCTCATTGTCAGAAACTGCCGGAAAACACCCAAAATTGCGCCGCACGCGCGCGCTCTCGCGATCCTCAGAAAAATCCCCGGAAGCTCGAACGGATCCCACGTGTCCTCTAATAAAGATCCGGCGCGCTTCGGCTCCCTTGCCGTCCGCTCACAGCATGCACACATGCGCACGTGCTCCCTCGGCTCCGCACAATGCAAAAAACCAAGCTCAAAGCCACACCCTCAAGTTGCTCCTCAATGTGCTGCAAGATGGAAAAGAGAAGGAAAAATAAATCCATTTCCAACTCAAAACTCACTCTAAATCCATCTAAGAAAATTCAAAAACAGAACCAACAAAATTTGCGAACCTACCTCATGTGCGGCGCGACGCCCGCGCGACTCCGCTCAAGACCAAGCAGCAGGAAAACCACTAAGCAGCATCACTTGCTTTCTTTCTTTCCACCTCTTCTCTTTTCTTTTCCTTACTACTTCTCATTTCGTTTCTTTCTTTTCCTTTTCTCTGTATCCAAGGGAAAAGAGAGGAGTCCACATATATAGAGAAGAGGGGTTCACAGGGTCACTGGAGGGTTAGAAAAGAGAAAAGACCGAAATGCTCCTTGCTTAAGCCACCCAAACAGTAATCTGCAAGATGGGGTACTGGTCCCCTCCAAGTGGTACCGGTACCCAAGTCCCTGTTCCGGAACCACTAATTGGTTCCGGAACACCAAGCCAACCGCAAGCGCTGCTCGAGCCGCGCACGTGCGGCGCCTATGTGCGCGCGCCCGCTGCGCGCGCCCGCCTGCGTGCGCCCACCAGCGCGCGCTCGGGCAGTGACCTCACCAGCCGCGCGCGCGGCGCCTCATCGCGCCCGCGTGGCACCCTTGCTGGTCTCTCCTCCACCACCAATAACACCAACCACAATCCATCAACTAAAAAACGATCCAATTCAACTCCAAAACCATCAATAAAATCCTAAAAACCCAAGCTTCAAAAAACAAAACTTCTACACCTCAAACAAGTTCTTTGCGCACGCTCCGCTCGGCTCCACATGGCTACTAGCAATAGATCCGCACCATCAACACAATCAAAATCCCCTTTTTCCTCACCTCATTTCCTCTTCTTCCTCTCCTTCTTCCCTTTCTTCTCATTCCTCTGTTTGTGTAGAATTCCTCTGCTTGAGTTGGGAAGAAGAAGGATGACGTGGCACTTAATTAATTAGTGGCTAGGTGCATGGTGCATGGTGTAAAGAACCCCATACTCTTCCAACACCAACACTAACACCAATCCACACCTCTTTTAATTCCTTTTTCTATCTTTACTCTTTCTTTCTCTAATTCCCTTCACAGGCAATACTTAATACATTAATTAATTAATTAAATAATTCAAATTAAGCCAACTCCAACTCACTTTTTGCCCTCGGGGCCTCCGCATCAGTTCGGAACTTCCCGAACTCCGCTGTAATCTGAAAATACACATGTCCAAAGTTTTCCCCACTCAAAAAGCTCAACCGTAGAGTCAATGTGCTCAACCCAAAAACGGCTCCCATAACTGCCGACTCCAACTCACTTTTCGCCTTCGGGGTCTCCGCACCAGTCCGAAACCTCCCGAACTTCACTGTAAACTGAAAATACACATGTTCCAAACCTTTCCCAATTTTTCTGCAAAAAATAGTGGAGTCGAGGCTCTAACAAACCAGTCCTCTAACGGCGCACAATGCCCGGAAAAACTCTGATTCCAGCTGGGGCTTCCACGCCGATCAGACTCAACCCGAACTCATCTGTAAACATAAATGGAACACGCCCGAGGCGATTTCTCCGCACTACGCCATCTTGCGAGGTCGGTACACTCTACAAAGTCCCGGTACTCTACACTCTCCCCTCCTTAAAAAGGTTTCGTCCTCGAAACCAGAATAAACCCATAACTCAGGAGGGTGTCTCAATCAGATGGGGATACGAGATCCCCAACTCATCCTCAAGCTCTCAGGTGGTCATTCTCACTCATCAGGATGGCTCCACTGAATCTTCATCCAAGATATAACCCGATTAAACAAATTCTTCTGCCTCACAAGCAGGAATTGCATCGGCCAATCCAAATGGCTCAAATCCTCGTCCAACTCCAACGGAGTGAAGTCCAAAACATGCCAAGGATCAAACACACATCTTCCAGCCAGATAATTACTCGCGGACCAACTTCCCGCGTAAACTCAAATCTATATAAATCCCTGCGGCTAGTGGCTTCAAAAAATCATGGTCTCCAATAACAAACTCCAAGCCTCTAATTGGCATAACTCCTACGTTGCTCCTTAGCAACCACATGCTCAAAATTCCACAATTACACTCTCACAATCCTCCATAGGGAAGGAAATTCAACATCGGGAACATTTTCCCGAATTTCCAACTCTCAAATTCCAAGGTTGTACTGCTCGCCTAGACAAGACGTAACTGACCATAAAGACCTCGCCAGGATCATACTGTGATAACAATCATGCATCATTGAAAATTCTATCCTCCGGCGTTCATCCAATCGCTGCTGGTATCGTTCTTAGCTTTAAACTTCTCCAAGCTACACTGGCACCACTTACTTCAAAAGCATCGGACCTCCGCCACTATCATAGATCTAGGCCCCACCCCCAACGGCATCACTCTTCGTTGGGTCTACAGACACTCTTGCAGCTGAAATCACATGGCCTATCCACAGAACCCTTTGAAGTCAAAAAGCATACTCTCCCATCTTGACATCCAACTTCTTCTCTCTCAGAAGTTGCAGCACTATCCCCAAGTGCTCCTCATGTTCTATGTCACCTCGGAAATAAATCCAAATATCCACGACGGGTCCGGCTGCCAACCCGTCCGAACACAGCTGGAATACTCAATTCCTCAAATCCTAAAGGCGGCAGGGCATTAGTCAATCCATTTGACCGCGCTGTAAGCTCACAATGCCCCTACTGGATCCTGAACACCATCTGGGCACCGCCTTCGGCTAATAGGCCCCACAAAGCTACCACTCTCACAAAGGCATCTGCCGAAAAACAATCCCAAACCTGTCTGTGCTCAAACCATCATAGAACCCTCACCGTTGTGTACTCACAACGTGGTATCACTGCTGCGTACCAACGGCAAGGCATCAACACCGTGAATCAACGGCGTGGCATCATACTCAAGTATCAATCTCTCAGATCCTCACTGTCGTATTCCCACGACGTGGTACTGGGTCACACAGACCTCTCGATCCATCAAATCCCGCAACTGCGCTATCAGCTCTCACTCTCTATCTCGCAGGATACTCCAAGAGGTGCTACCATAGTCAGCGCAGTCTCCAAAACCACGTCAAACACTATCTCGATCTCAAACTCACTAAACGGCGGCTTTAACAACAGCTCAAGTAGACTCACACCCGGGATCACACGGGCGATAAGGATATCCTTTAGTCCCGGTGCCGCCGCAGGCACCTCCTCTACAATCGCTAGCAAGAGATACGACCACGACTCAACCCCTGTCGTGGTCTAGCCTCCTCTATAAACACACTCCTCCTGACCAGGTCCACGGAGGGTCTTTGTCCTCTCTCGGCAATCCATGGTAGCCTAACATTGGGATAACCAATCCCAATCCATCCTCATATCAACATCTCTGAACTGATGTAGGACTAACACTCAATGGATCAAATTCCAAGGTCCAACTGCACTGGGCAGGACTGGCAACACTCATCCCTGTGCTAACGTGAACTGGAATCTGATCCCCACGTGCACAAGCCAACAGTCCTAACTCTGGCCCACGCGAAGCTACTCCCGCTCTACAAAACAACTCAAGCGGTGTCGACGTCAACCATGCTCTAACTGTAGGACCCCGGAACCCCATGCAGTTTTTTCCCGTGAATCCACTGTGCAAACACCTGTTGATGGTGTATTTGGCCCATAGTGCATCAAAGGGATGCCATAGATTGACCCAGTGAGCTTTTGTAGGTTGTGTTGGCCTTCGGCTGCTTTTGCCGAATTTTAGAAAAGGATTTAGGCCAAACGGAGGGTGGATTTGGATTCAGCACGGAAAAACGCTTGAAAATGGCTTTTTGTTTGCTAAATTCTGAGTCCGGATGCCCAAAAACGGACACCCGAAAGTTTTACAGCTTTTTGGTGCATGGGGGAGCTGTGGACCGGCGGGGGCGCCACGTGGCAGCCGTTGATTGGGCGGTGCACGCGGCCCGGTCCACGGAACGGTCTAGAGAGGCCCGGGGTGCATGGCTGGAGGCGTGGACCGACGGGATGACACGTGGCATCACCGGATTGGCCGGTTCACACGGCGCGGTCCACTCAGTGTTGGCGCTGGTGCATTGGCCGGCGCAGTGGACACGTGGCAGCTCGCTATTGGCGGGCGTAGTGTGCGCGGTCCACGGGGACTCGCGGCCTGGCGCATGGACCAGGGGGCGCCACGTGGCGGCCTGCGAGAGGCCGGCTCACGCGCGCGCGGTCCACGGGCCAGGGGTGCCGTACGGGGCAGGTGCCGTACAGCAGGGCAGCAGGCGGGGCAGTTGGGTGCGCCACGTGGCGCCCGCTGATTCGCGGGCGCCACCCACCGCGTTGACCGCGGTTGGGAACACGTGGCGCTTCCCGCGGGGGCTTGCACGGCCGTCCCGTGTTCGGCGGACACGTGTCAAGCCCCGAGGCGGGTCGGACGGGGAGCGCGGGTCGGTTGGGATCCCGTGTGCGCGCGGGATTGGGCCGGGCCGCACTGTGCGCGCCCGAAATTTTCCGGGCGCCCGAATTCGGGACAAATCCGGCATTTTGGCAATTGTTTTCTTCAGCCTATAAATACCTGCCCGAGCTGCCTTCTTGAGGGCTTTTCTCCCATTTTCGAGCCTCCTCTGCCCGAGCACCTTTTAGATGATTTGTTCCTCTCTAAGTCCTTGATCTTCCTGCAAGGTTTTAGAATTTTAGGAGCACACATCCCGAGGTTCTGGATTTTACGGCGCGGCGCGACGTTGTGTTTCCGGTGATCTTCTTCGTCACAGCGGCAGTGTGAAGGCTCCTCTGGGCTACCCCGACCACCTTTTTCACTGATTCTTGCGCCGGCTGACTCCTAAGAGGTAGGGCTTCATCTTTTATTTTGATCGCGCTTTCCCATTTCAAGTATTTGGCATGGATCCCGAGGCAACACTGTGACCCATTTTCTGTGTGGATCCTTGAGACAGCAGCAGAGTGTTTTGGCCATATCTTCGCGCACGAGCGTCAGACGGAAACGTGCTTATACAACTTTTTCATCTACAGATCGCAAGGAACGCGGTCGTATTTTTCCCGGAATTTTTAGAGAATTATTTCGAGGTGAAATTCCCTTTTTTCCCCGTGAACAGTGTACTGTCTTTTTACAGTTTTGTTGTTTGAGAATACCACCTTGCCGAATTTTTATCTTGGCTTACCGGAACTCAGTTTTGGGCGTGCAAGCAGCCGTTTCGAAGGTATCGACGCGAGGATCGCTGTGATATTTTTCTGGGAATTTTCTGGGCACTTTCTGCAGGTGAAAATTAAGCATTTTTGTGACTGTTGTTGTATGTGTGTGTGAGAGCAGATTTTGGAATGTATGTGTAATAGTGGACTTTGTATTGTGCCAGGAGAGTTACGAGTGTGCTGAACTTATTGGAGTAAGGGATTAGAGTTATCTGGTATTTTCAGCAGTTGGGATTTGGACAGTTAGCACTTCAGGTGGGTGGTTGTTGTACTCCTCTCCTTTGGTATGCCCACTAGGAAACATCAGAGTGTTCCCTTGTTTTTGATGCTCAACTTATATTTAGTAGCCTTGCATGCTCTAGGAAACTAATTATTGGTTGATTGATCCATGATAAAATTGTTGATAGCATGATTACTTTATTTAATTGCTTAATTATTCTGGACTGCATGTTTAGGGGCAGAATAGTGATTGAGGACTGTAAAACTGATGATCATTCCTATGAGATTGTCACCTTAGCTCTTGTTACTCTAAATTGATTACTCTCGCAAATTAGACTAAATTATTGGGACAAATGCATGTGTAAACTGGTCACTTATCTAAGTTATCTTTTTACTGCTACACTATCATTTGGGACTTGACTTAGGAGAAACCATGCTTTTATTCTCTTTCTTTCTCCTATTATTTTAGACTTGAGACATAGTTGCTCGGGTTCGAGCAGGGGTTGGATAGTGTAGTCAGGTGATGGGATTTGGGACAGGCTGGGCTTTATGACAGGGTATTGCGGCAACCACGGATTTTGGGTGGTTGACCGGGTTGCACTATTGCATCAGATTGGGTGATGGGGATCGGGCTATCTTTTGTGGAGGGTTTTTCCCACTTTGATCATAGTTTTGATCCAGTCCTGCTATATTGAGATACTTGACAGAGATACTTGACAGAGATATTTGTGATACTGATGACAGAGATACTTTACTCGTGTGGGTCGCTCCCCTCGAGTGCCACTCCGGAGGTAGGCTTTACGGACCCAGCCTTGTGTGCCGGTCTGATACTTGTTTTGGGATGCGAGCCGTGCGGGCCGATCCCGCGGTTTCGAGCCTTGTGTGCAGATTTCGCTGAGCAGGCAGTACCAGTTTTACTGGTGGTTAGATTGGGTCATTCGGTCAGACATATGTACAGATGCATGCATATAGTTGATATCCCGACTCTGCATAGTGATGCATACTTTTCCCATCCTTGTTGGTTTATCAGGTAGAGGCATATTAGGGGTAGTATTTTATCAGTGGTCACACTTGGTTTCACCCCCCTTTCTTTTTCCTTTCCCCTTTTTGCCTCTGGTTACCTGGTGGGCATGTCTGAGCTGAGGCTTTACCCACTAGGGGAGGCTACTGTTTACAGTAGTACTTACCCCCATTGGCTTTTCCTTGTTTCTTTTTCCCCCTTGTTTTGCAGAGTCCTCTGCGGGAGTTGCTGGGCCGTCGGCAACTGATCGAGGTAAGAGGATTGCGGACTAGATAGCGAACCACCCGAGGGATGTAGCTGGAGTTTTTGGTATACCCGGTTTTCTCAGACAGCTTTTTACTATTTCTTTTTGGGTCTGGCTTTTGCCAGCTTTTTGTATATTTGTGGTGAGCTGGGAGAGGTGTTGTATTTATTTTCACAGTTGTACTTTATTTACTTCCAGCTTCTGTCTAAGATACAGTAGTTTTGGTTCAGCTCTGATTTTATGCTCTTTTATTATTATCTCCTATGTCTGAACAGGTTACCGACGCTTCGTGTATGCGGGAAATACCGCATGCACGGCGGATCTGTAGACGGGCCCGGGTTCTGGTTTACACCCGGAGCGTGACAGATTAAGTTGGTATCAGAGCTTAGGGATAGGTCAGTTGGGACTTAGGAAACCCTAGGCTTTTGGACAGACCCTAGAATGATAGGGCGTGAGTGGCTTGACATTTTGCGAAAGTCGGTGATTTTTATAGTTGACTCTTCCTGTGAGTGAAGAGGGATCGACATAGTCTATTTCTGTTGAACCATTATGTTGGCTGCAGACAACATAAGGTTACAGAAATAGGCGATGTCTTTTGACTTTCGCTAGATTGGGTCCCGTGGGGTTTTGTTGCTGATGTCTGGTTTCTTGTGGCAGGATGCCTCCCCGACGCCGGATTCCTCCTTTGGGTACTCCCCTACCCCCTGATGAGCCAAAGCAGTCCAGACCCTCTGAGCTTACTGAGTTGAGGGCCTTGGTGGCCCAGTTGGCGGAGGGTCAGCGCCGTCAGGAGCAGAGGATCGACCAGTTACTTGCCCAGAGAGAGGCACCACCTCCAGCTGTTCCTGAGGCCCCTGTGCCTCCTGTTTCACCTTCTGTGCCGTCGGCGCCATCTTCTAGTAGCGGGGCTCCAGGAGCCATTCAGCCTTTAACTGCGGAGGAGGAGCAGGACATTGCTGACAAACTCTCCAAGTTTGTTCAGCGGGGACCGCCTAGATTTTTAGGGCGGGATGCACAGCCTTGGGATGTTGGGAGATGGCTTTCAGCGATGGAGAAGCTTTTCCGGGACTTTTTCATCGATCCGAAGTACCGAGTGCACACTGTTTGGACGGAGATGCAGATTCTTGGTGGCAGCGGGTCGAGCCACTGGAGTTTCGGGTTACCCGACAGCTGCCTTGGGAGGAGTTTCGGCGCATGGTTTTGGACACCTACTTCTCGACCAGTGTGAAGAGAAAGTTGGAGGACGACTTTAAGAACCTTCAGCAGGGCGATCGGTTGGTGCCGGCTTATTTTCAGGAGTTCATGGAGTTGCTTAACTGTGTGCCTTTCGTCGCTCGTGACGGTCCGCACCAGGTGGAGTTGTTCGAGGCAGGCCTCCGTCCAGAGATTTACACATTAGTGCATGCCCAGAGATTTCAGACTTTTGAGGCGGCTGCAGAGCATGCACAGTGGGTGGAGAGAGGAAACCAGGTGGTAGCTAGACGGAGGGACGTGGTCGCGCAGAGTTCCGACAAGAAACGACTAGCCTCTGGGGACGGGGGACAGGCCAGTTCATGGAGACCACCTCTCCCACCGCGGCCCCAGTTTCCTGGCCGTGGGCGTTCTGAGAGGCGAGGGCCTGGTGGATCCCAGAGGCCACCGCAGCAGCAGTAGCAGCAGCAGAGGTCGCAGTCGAGACAGCCCAGGTCCCAGCGGCAGTCTCAGAGGCCACCGCAGCAGTCGACTCAGACCCGGTTCCCTGATAGTTGTATTTTCTGCGGAGGACAGCACCCCGCTAATACTTGTGGACAGCGATGGGGACGCTGTTATATTTGCGGGCAGTCTGGACATCTGCGATCGTCGTGCCCTTTTTCGACATCAGCGGCACCTTCCTCAACATCGGCCCCTTCCGTACCACAGCAGCGGCCGACAGCTCAGCGGCCCTATGCTCCAGCGAGCAGGCCGTCCACTTCATATCCCACTGATTTCCGACCTCCAGCACCGAGCGGGCGGGTATATACCGCCCAGTTAGCAAATTCTTCAGCGGCAGATCAGGTGGTGGCAGGTATTATCCTACTCTCTGGTATTAGGACTCGCACTTTATTCGACACTGGAGCATCTCATTCTTTCATTAGTCGAGCATTTGCATCCCTTCATGGTTTAGAGATAGAGTCCTTGTCCCATGCATTAGAGGTACGGATTCCTGAGCACATTTTGCATGTCGAGGAGCGTTGTGTGGCTTGCCCGGTGCAGTTGGGGCCTTGGATTTTGCCTGCAGACTTGCTTGTCTTGCAGCAGCTCCAGGATTTTGACTTGGTGCTAGGGATGGATTGGCTGTCACGGTATTCCGCCACTATCGACTGCAGAGAGAGGACGGTGACTCTTCGCGAGCCAGGACAGGAGGAGTTCATCTTCAGAGGCTGCCAGAGCACGCTGTTCGCAGCGACCATTTCCTCGGCTAGAGCTAGGAGGATGATGAGCAGAGGTTGCACTGCCTTTCTGGCCACTGTTGTGGAGGTGCCTACGGCGGCACTGGGACTCGAGGATATCCCTATTGTCCGCGAGTTCCCAGATGTGTTTCCCCCTGAGTTGACGACGATGCCGCCGGAGAGGGGGGTAGAGTTCGTGATTGATGTGGTCCCTGGGACTGCACCAATCTCAAAGGCACCCTATAGGATGGCACCAGCCGAGTTGAGGGAGTTGAAAGCCCAGCTTCAGGATCTTTTAGACAGGGGCTTTATCAGACCCAGTGTTTCTCCGTGGGGAGCGCCTGTATTGTTTGTGAAGAAGAAGGATGGGTCACTTCGATTGTGTGTGGATTATAGGGAGTTGAATAAAGTGACCATCCGGAACAAGTATCCCCTCCCCCGTATAGATGATTTGTTTGATCAGCTGCAGGGAGCGTCTGTGTTCTCGAAGATTGATATGCAATCCGGTTACCACCAGTTGAGGGTGAGGGCCGAGGACATCTCCAAAACGGCTTTCAGATCGCGGTACGGGCATTATGAGTTTACGGTGATGCCTTTTGGGTTGACTAATGCCCCTGCCGCATTCATGGACTTGATGAACAGGATATTTCAGCCGTTTTTGGACCGGTTTGTGGTGGTGTTTATAGATGATATTCTGATTTACTCCCGGAGTGATCTGGAGCACGAGGAGCACTTGAGGACTGTGCTACAGCTTCTGCGAGAGAAGAAGCTGTATGCCAAGTTCAAAAAGTGCGAGTTTTGGCTCCGGGAGGTCGCCTTTCTGGGTCATGTTGTTTCAGCTGCTGGAGTGGCGGTGGATCCGGCCAAGGTGGATGCTATTCGAGATTGGCCGAGGCCGACGACTATCACCGAGGTGCGGAGCTTTCTTGGATTGGCGGGCTACTATCGGCGTTTTGTGGAAGGCTTTGCGAAGCTTTCCTCTCCCCTCACACGTCTGACCAGGAAAGGGGTTAAGTTTGTTTGGAGCGAGACTTGCCAGAGCTGTTTTGAGGAGCTGAAGCAGAGATTGATGACCGCCCCAATCCTTGCCCTCCCAGTTATGGGGGAAGGATTTGTGATTTACAGTGATGCCTCTCATAGTGGTCTGGGGTGTGTGTTGATGCAGCATGGTAGGGTGATTGCCTATGCTTCACGGCAATTAAAGGACTATGAGAAAAATTACCCTACTCATGATCTTGAGCTGGCAGCGGTGGTGTTTGCTCTGAAGCTGTGGCGGCATTACTTATATGGAGAGCATTGCGAGATATACACTGATCATAAAAGCTTGAAGTATCTGTTCACTCAGAAGGAGCTGAATTTGAGGCAACGCCGGTGGTTGGAACTGTTAAAGGATTATGATCTGAGCATCCTTTATCATCCCGGCAAGGCCAATGTCGTGGCGAATGCTTTGAGTAGGAGGACGAGTCTGAGTTTGATGATCTCGCAGCAGGCGCCGTTGGTCGAGCAGATGAGGCGGTTACAGTTGGAGGTAGTATCCCCTGGGGTCTCTGCTAGACTTATGTCTATGGTCTTGCAGCCCACTCTGTTGGAGAGGATTAGGGACACTCAGAGTGAGGACCCCCACTTGACGAGGATCAGGACGCAGCTTCAGGCGGATCAGACAGGGGATTTTTCTGTGGATAACTCGGGAGTACTACGGTACAGGGACCGAGTGTGTGTGCCTATGGATCGTGAGATTAGAGATCAGATTTTGAGGGAGGCCCATTATACACCTTATACCATTCATCCTGGTGGTACAAAGATGTATAAGGACCTCAAGGCACATTTTTGGTGGCCCGGAATGAAGCGGGACATTGGGAGATTTGTAGCTCATTGTTTAACTTGCCAGCAAGTGAAGGCAGAGCATCGGGTTCCTGCTGGCAAGTTGCAGAGTCTTCCAATTCCCGAGTGGAAATGGGACCACGTCACTATGGATTTCGTCACTGGATTGCCGAGGGCGCAGAGCGGGGCAGATGCGATTTGGGTTATCGTGGATAGACTCACCAAGTCGGCACACTTCTTACCGGTTCAGATGACTTGGTCACTGGAGCGTCTGGCACAGCTATATTTGGATGAGGTAGTGAGGCTTCATGGTGTGCCTGCTTCGATTGTTTCAGACAGGGACCCGAGATTCGTGTCGCACTTTTGGGGGAGTTTACAGTCAGCATTGGGGACTCAGCTCAGGTTTAGCACCGCTTTCCACCCACAGACCGATGGACAGTCAGAACGCACCATACAGACCCTCGAGGATATGTTGAGAGCGTGCGTTATGGATTTTGGAGGAGGGTGGTACCGACACTTATCCTTGGTTGAGTTCGCATACAACAACAGCTATCAGGCGAGCATCCAGATGGCTCCGTTTGAGGCGTTGTATGGACGCAAGTGTCGGTCTCCCCTGTATTGGAGTGACGTGGGTGAGAGGACGACTTTGGGACCGGATTTACTTTTGGAGGCTGAGGAGAAGGTCAGAGTTATTCGCCGACATCTAGAGACAGCCCAGAGTCGTCAGAGGAGCTACGCCGACACTCGACGGCGAGACCTGGAGTTTCGGGTTGGTGATCATGTCTTCTTGAAGGTCTCGCCCTCGAAAGGGATCCGGAGATTTGGAGTGCGGGGGAAGCTCAGTCCCCGCTTTATTGGACCCTTTGAGGTACTTGACAGAGTTGGTCCCGTGGCATACAGAGTCGCTTTACCCCCACGCCTGGCCGGAGTTCATGATGTCTTCCACGTCTCAGCTCTGAGGAGATATGTTTTTGACCCGTCGTACGTGATTGACTTCACTTCGTTGGAGATCGGCGAGGACTTGGTCTACGAGGAGCGCCCGTTGCGGATTCTTGCTCGTGAGGTGAGGGAATTGCGCAATCGGGCCATTCTGTATGTGAAGATCTTGTGGAGCAATCATGAGGAGCGAGAGGCTATATGGGAGCTGGAGACAGAGATGAGAGATACCTACCCCTTCTTGTTCGAGGCTTCTCGTTGAGGTACGTCTGTTCGGTTTTTCCTTGTTTCGAGGACGAAACTTTTTTTTAGTGGGGGAAGATGTAGGACCCCGGAACCCCATGCAGCTTTTTCCCGTGAATCCACTGTGCAAACACCTGTTGATGGTGTATTTGGCCCATAGTGCATCAAAGGGATGCCATAGATGGACCCAATGAGCTTTTGTAGGCTGTGTTGGCCTTCGGCTGCTTTTGCCGAATTTTAGAAAAGGATTTAGGCCAAACGGAGGGTGGATTTGGATTCAGCATGAAAAAACGCTTGAAAATGGCTTTTTGTTTGCTAAATTCTGAGTCCGGATGCCCAAAAAGGACATCCGAAAGTTTTACAGCTTTTTGGTGCATGGGGGAGCTGTGGACCGGCGGGGGCGCCACGTGGCAGCCGTTGATTGGGCGGTGCACGCGGCCCGGTCCACAGAACGGTCTGGAGAGGCCCGGGGTGCACGGCTGGAGGCGTGGACCGGCGGGATGACACGTGGCATCACCGGATTGGCCGGTTCACACGGCGCGGTCCACTCAGTGTTGGCGCTGGTGCATTGGCCGGCGCAGTGGACACGTGACAGCTCGCTATTGGCGGGCTAGTGTGCGCGGTCCACGGGGACCGCGGCCTGGCGCATGGACCAGAGCGCGCCACGTGGCGGCCTGCGAGAGGCCGGCTCACGCGCGCGCGGTCCACGCGCCAGGGGTGCCGTACGGGGCAGGTGCCGTACAGCAGGGCAGCAGGCGGGGCAGTTGGGTGCGCCACGTGGCGCCCGCTGATTCGCGGGCGCCACCCACCGCGTTGACCGCGGTTGGGGACACGTGGCGCTTCCCGCAGGGGCTTGCACTGCCGTCCCGTGTTCGGCGGACACGTGTCAAGCCCCGAGGCGGGTCGGACGGGGCGCGCGGGTCGGTTGGGATCCCGTGTACGCGCGGGATTGGGCCGGGCCGCACTGTGCGCGCCCGAAATCGGGCGGGCCGGGCCGCACTGTGCGCGCCCGAAATTTTCCGGGCGCCCGAATTCGGGACAAATCCGGCATTCTGGCAATTGTTTTCTTCAGCCTATAAATACCTGCCCGAGCTGCCTTCTTGAGGGCTTTTCTCCCATTTTCGAGCCTCCTCTGCCCGAGCACCTTTTAGATGATTTGTTCCTCTCTAAGTCCTTGATCTTCCTGCAAGGTTTTAGAATTTTAGGAGCACGCATCCCGAGGTTCTGGATTTTACGGCGCGGCGCGACGTTGTGTTTCCGGTGATCTTCTTTGTCGCAGCGGCAGTGTAAAGGCTCCCCTGGGCTACTCCGACCACCTTTTTCAGCGATTCTTGCGCCGGCTGACTCCTAAGAGGTAGGGCTTCATCTTTTATTTTGATCGCGCTTTCCCATTTCTAGTATTTGGCACGGATCCCGAGGCAACACTGTGACCCATTTTCTGTGTGGATTCTTGAGACAGCAGCGGAGTGTTTTGGCCATATCTTTGCGCACGAGCGTCAGACGGAAACGTGCTTATACAACTTTTTCATCTACAGATCGCAAGGAACGCGCTCGTATTTTTCTTGGAATTTTCAGAGAATTATTTCGAGGTGAAATTCCCTGTTTTCCCCGTGAACAGTGTACAGTCTTTTTACAGTTTTGTTGTTTGAGTATACCACCTTGCCGAATTTTTATCTTGGCTTACCGAACTCAGTTTTGGGCGTGCAAGCAGCCGTTTCGAAGGTATCGACGCGAGGATCGCTGTGATATTTTTCTGGGAATTTTCTGGGCACTTTCTGCAGGTGAAAATTAAGCATTTTTGGGACTGTTGTTGTATGTGTGTGTGAGAGCAGATTTTGGAATGTATGTGTAATAGTGGACTTTGTATTGTGCCAGGAGAGTTACGGGTGTGCTGAACTTATTGGAGCAAGGGATTAGAGTTATCTGGTATTTTCAGCAGTTGGGATTTGGACAGTTAGCCTTTCAGGTGGGTGGTTGTTGTACTCCTCTCCTTTGGTATGCCCACTAGGAAACATCAGAGTGTTCCCTTGTTTTTGATGCTCAACTTATATTTAGTAGCCTTGCATGCTCTAGGAAACTAATTATTGGTTGATTGATCCATGATAAAATTGTTGATAGCATGATTACTTTATTTAATCGCTTAATTATTCTGGACTGCTTGTTTAGGGGCAGAATAGTGATTGAGGACTGTAAAACTGATGATCATTCCTATGAGATTGTCACCTTAGCTCTTGTTGCTCTAAATTGATTACTCTCGCAAATTAGACTAAATTATTGGGACAAATGCATGTGTAAACTGGTCACTTATCTAAGTCATCTTTTTACTGCTACACTATCGTTTGGGACTTGACTTAGGAGAACCATGCTTTTATTCTCTTTCTTTCTCCTATTATTTTAGACTTGAGACATAGTTGCTCGGGTTCGAGCAGGGGTTGGATAGTGTAGTCAGGTGATGGGATTTGGGACAGGCTGGGCTTTATGACAGGGTATTGTGGCAACCACGGATTTTGGGTGGTTGACCGGGTTGTACTATTGCATCAGATTGGGTGATGGGGATCGGGCTATCTTTTGTGGAGGGTTTTTCCCACTTTGATCATAGTCTTGATCCAGTCCTGCTATATTGAGATACTTGACAGAGATACTTGTGATACTGATGACAGAGATACTTTACTCGTGTGGGTCGCTCCCCTCGAGTGCCACTCCGGAGGTAGGCTTTACGGACCCAGCCTTGTGTGCCGGTCTGATACTTGTTTTGGGATGCGAGCCGTGCGGGCCGATCCGGCAGTTTCGAGCCTTGTGTGCAGATTCCGCTGAGCAGGCAGTACCAGTTTTACTGGTGGTTAGATTGGGTCATTCGGTCAGACATATGTCCAGATGCATGCATATAGTTGATATCCCGACTCTGCATAGTGATGCATACTTTTCCCATCCTTGTTGGTTTATCAGGTAGAGGCATATTAGGGGTAGTATTTTATCAGTGGTCACACTTGGTTTCACCCCCTTTCTTTTCCTTTCCCCTTTTTGCCTCTGGTTACCTGGTGGGCATGTCTGAGCTGAGGCTTTACCCACTAGGGGAGGCTACTGTTTACAGTAGTACTTACCCCCATTGTCTTTTCCTTGTTTCTTTTTCCCCCTTGTTTTGCAGAGTCCTCTGCGGGAGTTGCTGGGCCGTCGGCAACTGATCGAGGTAAGAGGATTGCGGACTAGATAGCGAACCACCCGAGGGATGTAGCTGGAGTTTTTGGTGTACCCGGTTTCCTCAGACAGCTTTTTACTATTTCTTTTTGGGTTTGGCTTTTGCCAGCTTTTTGTATATTTGTGGTGAGCTGGGAGAGGTGTTGTATTTATTTTCACAGTTGTACTTTATTTACTTCCAGCTTCTGTCTGAGATACAGTAGTTTTAGTTCAGCTCTGATTTTATGCTCTTTTATTATTATCTCCTATGTCTGAACAGGTTACCGACGCTTCGTGTATGCGGGAAATACCGCATGCACGGCGGATCTGTAGACGGGTCCGGGTTCTGGTTTACACCCGGGGTGTGACACTAACTCTGACAACCGCAAGGAAAACCACACCTGGTAAGACGCGATCCACTATCCTGGCGTCCTCTAACCGGCTGCATAATCTCATCCACAAGATGCTGGTTGCCATCGCTCAATCTGCCTCGGCATCACGGCTCCATCAGCCTATCGGTAAATCAGATGAACCCCTTCATCCTAAAAGGGGTGCCGTAGCAAGCGGCAAATCCATGAGCACTACTCTGGGACACTCTGCCTGAAAATGTCCTGACTATCCATATGAAAAGCATCGCCCCTGCCTGAGGTCACACTATGGCGATGAATGCGGTCCACCGTAAAAGACATACTCATCCTGACACTACTGCTGGTGCCTCGACTGTCGAGAACCTCCTGGTCTCTGTCTCCTCTGAGACTCATGATCCTGTGACTGGAATCATGGCAACTTCGATCCACTCGACTGTCCCCAAAATCAGGCGATACTGGACGCCTCTCTCAGGAGCTGGTCCCTCGCTCTCTGTCACTCTCGGACATGATCACTGATCCTCGGTCAATCCATCGAGCTTGCACAATCGCTGCATCTAAAGTCGGCGCTCGCCGAGAATGCACAAGATGATAAATATCTCGATGCAGCCCCCTCTCACACATGATCAACCTTCTGGGCCTCACCCTGGGCGACATGGGGCACACTGCTTGTCACGCCCGGGGGTCGAAATTGCGACCCGGGCTCGCCAACAGATCCGCCATCTGTACGGAAACTGCCGCACAGACGAAGCGTTTACCCTGCAAATCAGATCTATAGCTAAACATGTATCAGAGCTGAAATAGAAATAAAACCACAAGCTATAGAAAACAACTGAACATCTGATATAAATATAAAATAAAGATCCTCAATACAACACCTCTCAGCTGTCAAATAAAAACAAAAACCCCACCAATCTCTCAGACTGTCCAGTACAAAAGTGGAAATATAAAATACAGGGTACATCTACCTCTGACTCTCAATACGGGTATGGAACTACACAGCCACGTCCTCTCGATCAGCTGTCTCCGCCCAAACCCATCCGGAACAGCTACCTCAGGAACCTGTCACCGCAGCGGGTGTGAGATCTACTGCAGAAGGTAGATCTCAGTGGGTACCGTCACCAATATCCACGGTATGCCCACTAAGACTACTGGAGGCACAAAAGATAGGTATGCTGATAGATATATAAATGAAAGCAGGAAATGAGCTACAACTAATATGTCTCAACATCATGCTCATGGAAATCTCTGCTATGAACCTGCTATGCATACACCCTCACTACTAAATGCCTCAAGTATCATGCTCAAAGGAATACTTATTTAAGAGCAAGCTATGCACCACTCGCACACGAGGTGCTCTCAAAACCCAAATCTCAATGACTGCCCAAAATTGGCTCAGTCAAGCCCGCGCCTATCGTCTAGGAACGCACCTGCCCACTCCACGTGGGGCGTCCTACCGACTACTATGAACGCACCTGCCCACTCCACGTGGGGCGTACTACTGACTACTAGGAACTCACCTGCCCACTCCACGTGGGGCGTCCTAAACTGACCACTAGGAACGCACCTGCCCACCCCTGTGGGGCGTCCTAGTCTGTCTATCTCAATCATCATCACGCATCCGGAGCGTTCCCGAGGGGAGCGACCCCACGCTCTAGTATCTAGTCAGTCTCTATTGACTCATAAGTGGCACATGCAGGCTATGATTCTCGATCAAGCAGATCAGATACCCAATACCAGATAACACATCACAGTCGGGAACCCTCCACGACTGGATCAAGGAATGCCAATCCCTCTCATAGCTATGTCGGAGAACCCTCAACGACCCAATCTGATAATGGACATCCCATGGCTAAGTCGGGAAACCTCCACGACTCAATCTGCCAGAGCCCAACCTCTCAAAACCCAGTCGGAGAACCATCTCCACTACCAATCAGAAAATATATACCCATGATCTAGAATAATCCCACCAGGGATCTCAACTCACCTGACACTAGAAACTCATCCCACAGAGCTCTAAAAAATCTACTCGACCCCCCGGCACGAGAACATAAGCATCCTGAACCTACTCAATCTCTCTGGAAGCTCACAATAATTCCAACTATTTTAAAAACTCAGTTTTCCTTTTAAACTGGTCCGCCAATTTTTAGAACGGTTCAAATGCCAATCTAATGCCAACTAATCATGCAATCTAGTGTCATATCGTCCCTAGATCATGCTAAAAACACCTGGGGCTCATAAATATTTTTTTATAGTTCTCTAGGCGACTATCAGATTTACCAGCTATATAAATAATAAGCTAAACATGATCAACATGCATACAATAGCTTTAGAAGGCATTCCATACATCTTGAAGAAATTTCAACCCACCTGGAATGCTTTCCGCAGGCAAACGCTGAAGTCGGTGAAGCGCCGAACTCACAATTTGCCGAAAATGCCCTCGCGCGCGCGCACACTGCCGAGCGCACCAAAAACTCCGCCGAAGCTCAGAGCAGCCTCACAAGCATCTCATCGCAACCTCCGTGCACTCTGATCCTCTCTGCGGCCAACCCACAGCACGCACACACCCTCACGCACGCACGCACGCACGCACGCACGCATGCTTCGACTCAGCGCAACGAAAATGTGGTGACCCGGATCTCTGCAGGGCTTCTACAGTGCGATCAGCAGCTTCTGGAGGCCTATGTGGCGTGTCGGCGGTGTTTCTGCACCAATTTGGACACAAGTGATGGACTTCGGGTGTTTAATGGATCACGTGGGAAATTAGAGGACCCCATCGATTGTTTAGAAGTGGTTTCGCGCGAACCGGGCGTCAAATTGGACTAAGTGCGGAATTTGGATTAAAAACGCCCTTCTGGATGCCTTCGACAAATTTTGGAGTTGGAATTTGGCAAAACGGACATCGAATTTGGATTCAGCGGGCAAAAACGATGAAGATGGACTATTTACTTGTATTTTTCAGAGCCCGGATGCAAAAACACGGATTTCGAGGTGTTGGGTACTGTTCCAGCGGCCGGAGAGGCGCGGCGGCAGCTGCTGGCGGCGGAGCGCGGCGGCGGGCGGAGGCGCAGCGGCTCGGTCCACGGCGGAGGCGTGCACCCGGGCGCTGGCCACGTGGCAGTTTCCTGCTGGCCGGCGCAGCAGGCGCGGTCCAAGGAATTGGCGCGGGTGTACGGTGGACCGAGGGGTGGCCACGTGGCGGCTCGTGGTTGGCGGGTCCATGTGCGCACGGTCCACGCGGCGGCGGGGGCAGGTGACCGTGCCGACACGGCTGTCGAGGGCGACGTGGGGGCGCCACGTGGCGCCCCACGGTTGGCCGGGCGCAACCACCCCCACACCCGCGTGTCGGCCACGTGTCGCTCCGCGATTCGCGGGCGCGCTTGCGCCGGGTGCGGGGAGTGTCGGGCGGACGCGTGGCGGCCTCTGGAGCTTCCGGGCGCGCACAGTGTTGGGCCGGGCCCAACACTGTAGCGGCCCAAAAGTCTCGGGCGCCCGGATTTGGGCCCAAAAGTCCAATTTCGGATTTTTCTCGGGCTGGGCCTTTTTATTCCCCATTTCACCTCTTGTGTGAGGCTTTTCCCGAGCTCCCCTGCCTTTGGACCCTTCACCAAAGTTGGATATCTTCCTGTCGCGCATCTTTTGGCGGAGGCCCGTAATTTTTGGAAGCCGCGGCGTCGACGACTTCGGCATCGTAGCACAGAGCGACGATCGTTCATCGGAGTCCCGTTATCGTCGCTGTTTGGTCTAAAAGATCCACTGAGCTACTCCGACGGTATTTTTGGACGATTTTTGCGGCGTTGGATTCACGAGAGGTACGTCTTCGACTTTTGTGTTGATCACCTTGCGGGATTCTGAATACGTGGCAGGTTTTTGAGACATTTCTAAGCTACTATTTTCTGGTGGCTTTTTGGATAGCAGCCCCTTGCCGGAATTTTATTTCCGCGGTCGAGCGTCGGATCGAGACAAGCCTGTACACTTTTTGCATCTACGCGTCGCAATGATTCTCGTCGTATTTTTTCGGGATTTTTTTGAGGCTTGCCCGAAGGTATACTGTTTCCCCTTTTACTGTGCAAAATATTACAGTTGTGTGGTTGTGAGTTTTTGCGCGCCTGTACTGTGGAATTTGTAACTCGGCCTACGGGGCTCAGAATTGGACGTGCAGGTACCCATTTCGAAGGTCTCGACACGACGATCGTAGTGATATTTTTATTGGAATTTTTAGGGCAATTTCAGCAGGTGAAATAATGGCATCTTTGGGACTGATTTTCAGATCGTGTGTATTTGGTTAATTTTTGGGATTAAAGTGTAACTTTGGGCCTTATTGTTGTATCCAGGGGTATTCGCGAGTGTTTTTGGAACACTGCTAGGAGCCGAGGTTTGCGCGACATGTACCGTGGATACGGGTTCAGCAGTTGTTGTTGGCAAATGGCCACGCTCTTCACCGACCTCAGGTTTGCCTTGGATTAAGCACTTCAGGTGGGTAACCATAATATTGGTAACTGTATAAGGAAATGATAGGATTGTTATGGATATTTGTGTTATGGTTAATGTAAGTACACCTGTGGGAAGGTCACCCCCCTATGACTGATAGCTTGCAGAACTAATGATCAACTGATATGAATGAGAGGTAAGCAGGGAATGGCCTAGATTTTGGGGATTGATGCATACCTGATCATGGTTCACATTTGGTGAATTAGAGTTGCAATGAAAACTGAACAAGAAAAGCTGGAGCTACTCTACAGCTATCATGCCTCTATCTAGATGCTCAAAAAGTGGGACAGATGAATGTAAATGTGACCACTCGCACCCAAGGTGCTCAATCGACCCAATCGAACTGACTGCCTCATAGGGTCCAGTCAAGCCTGCGCCTGTCGACTAGGACCGCACCTGCCCACTACCACACATCCACATGAGGACGGGATTTACGTGGGGCGTCCTGTCCGACTAACTCACCCCTCGCGCAAAACTGCCTCAACAGGCCCATCATCGCATCCACTGCGAAAAAACTGCCTCAACAGGCCAACCATCGCATCCACTGCAGCATCTCAGGGGGCGCGACCCCAACTGAGGAAAACGGCACGGCATAGAGTATCAAACATTGGCACATGCAGGCTATAGTCAAAATCCACGCTCACTCTAAGAACGGAAGGACTGAAGATCCCCAAATATCTCGCACAACAGTCGGAGCACTCTCGACGACTCAGCTGATCAGCTCACACGAAACACGAGACACTAGCCTCTCCAACAGCTCGCAGCACAAAGCACACTGGCTGGAGGTACTCCACAGCCAGGAACGACCCACAACTCAGGCTAATAATACTGGTCGGACAACACTCAACGACCTGGGACCACCGTCAACCCCAACGGTTCCCAACAACACTGACCGGAAGATACTCGACGGCCCGGAACTACCGTCTGCTCAACGGCTCCCTCCCACGACAGCACAACAGGGATACAAGACCTCCCGGGACTATCGTTTACCCAAACGGCTCCCGGCACAGATAAGCGACCCACTACAACTACCAGACTCCACTCTGCTCCCAAGCACGAGTACAAATGCATCCCACACTAATAGAAAGTCCCGACCTCTCGGCCCACTACCCGGGCGAGGATAACACTATGTCCAGTAATAGAAAAAAAATAGTGTGGGTGTCTAAACATAAATAACCCTAGCCCAAGTGAGGGTTTTCTACTAGTCTGGTTACACATGCAACATATGACGGGGGTGCTAGGTCAAGTTCCAAGATAACTATATTAACAGATGATAAAAGGAATAAAAATTCCTACAATCTAGCATGCTACTCAAGGAAATAAACTATCACGCATAGTCCTACAACAGTAGAATTACTGTACAGTCCATAAAACTTGGAGATAAGGCCACCCACCTCGATTTACCACCAATTGCTCGTAGACACTTGCAATTGGCCTCCACGCGATCCGCACGCAAAACGATATCCGCTGCCGGAGTCCGCACGCAAAATGGAGCACGCCGTCGGAGTCCGCACGCAAAACGGTGCACGGTGCCGAAATCCGCACGCAAAACGGAGTCCGCACGCAAAACGGTGCACGGTGCCGGAGTCCGCAAGCAAAACGGAGTCCGCACGCAAAACGGTGCACGGTGCCGGAGTCCGCACGCAAAACGATGCACGGTGCCAGAGTCCGCACGCAAAACGGAGCACGCCGTCGGAGACCGCACGCAAAACGGTGCAGTAGAAAAACAGACCCTAACACAGATAAGAGCAAGAGGGTTAATTTACTGTCCAAAGAACGCCCCAAAACAAAGCCAAAAACACCGTAAAATTAACACACGGGACCAACCTCGACTGCGCCGCGCCGCCCAACTGCTCCGTTGGAAAACTCGCGCGCTCCACGAGGCTCACGACGCAACGTCGCATCTCCCACAATCTCCTCCCTCACTCTCCCTCTCGCTCGGTTGGAGAAGAAAGGAAAAGAGGAGGAAAATGGGGTGCGGGGGAGAAAGAAGAAGAAGAAAAGAGAGAGGAGGAAGGAAGGTGGTCCATGGTGCACCGGTCCACGGTGCACCCGCCGGTCCACAGCACCCAGCCGAGTGCACCCGGTCCAGGCACGCGCGCACCATGCCACATGGCCGCGCCCCTGCGCGCCACGCGGGCGCGCAGCCCGCGCCACACGGGCGCGTGACACCGTGCCCGCGCAGGCGCGGGACACAGGCGCGCCACACGGGCGCCAGTGGGGGTCCGCCACGTGGCGGCCCCCCGCGTGCCCCCGCGCAGGCGGGCGCGCTCCCCAGCGCGCGTAGCGCGCCAGCCGCGCCTCGAGAAGCGTGCCACCGCGCCACCCTCGGGATCCGCGCCACGCCAACCTCGAAAAACGCGCACGCCTCGAAACTCGTGCCGCAACGCCTCGAAAAACGCGCAAGTCATCCGGGGTCCAAAACAAACAAGTAATTAGTCCATTCTTAGCGATTTCGCGCGCTGAATCCAAAAACGATGTCCGTTTCTCCAAATTCTCGTCTGAAAATTTGCCGAATGCCCACTCGATCCGATCTTCCGCGCCAGGTCCAATTCTGAAGTCCGATTTGCCAAATTCCAACTCTAAAAAATCTCGAACGCAACCGGAGAGGTAATCTTTTATCCAAACTTCGCCCGGAGTCCAAATTTGACAGCTACGCCGCGCGAAACCACCTCAAAACACTCGACGGCTCCGCCAATTTCCCACGGGCTCTCCTTTAAAGCCCAAAGTCCAACACTTGTGTCCAAATTGCGCACAAACACCACCGACACACCACGCAGGCCTCCAGTGATGCAAACTAAATCCCAATTTGCACCACAAATCTATTTCTTGGGCCCGACACGCGCACAAACAAAACCCAAAGGCCACTAAACCGACAGTAATCACATAAGTGGGAATTCGGGTCCTCACATCCTCCCCCACTAAAAGAAAGTTTCGTCCTCGAAACTAGATCAAGACCATCAGGAGTCACAATACCACGGGTAGGTATCCATCAATACGCCTCCAGCTCCCAAAACACCACTCGCTCCCCGTGATTACTCCGCAACAACAACAACAACAAGTACGGTATGGCCCGATGTGCAATTCTCTCATCTCACGAGCCAGAAATTGCAACGGGCGTCCCTCGTACTCCAACAATCACAGATCTCAAAGGGCAAGTAAATCACGGGCGAGGAAAAACACATCACTCCTGAGCTGAGACGTGAAATACCCAAGGGCTCCAATAAAAGGCTGGGGGAAAACGGAAATAACCACTAGTGCAACACGCACCAAACCACATCATGGTGCCAACCTCAACAAGGCGACCCAAAGCAAACCCACACATTCATCCAATAAGGAAAGAAATTCAATAAGCTGGGGTCTTCACTCGGTTACTTCCCGATCCAAAACCACCCGAGTGGACTACACAACTGCAGGCTACCCTCAAAATGGATCCTCAAGAGAGACAATCTCGTGCCACAGTTGGTCGCTCAACATGCTATCATAACCCCAACGGACCCATGGGTCAAAATCGATCCCTCAACTAATAAAGACCACCCGGACGGGGACCAAACCGTCGGTGAACGGGACTGAAAACTGGCTCGCAAGGCGCTCATAGAGCTGATGCCCAAACTCGCGGTCAAAAGTCCGAACCATCAACGACGATCCACGTAAATCCCACTCAAGATGCTGAAAGCGGTAGTCTGTGCCACAGGGCAGAAACTGTAAACTGAAGCTGAATCTTAATCTATCATAGTAGAGAACAGAAATACTGAGAAATCAGAACTGATAGCCAAGCAGGCATGGCCTACGCCCAGGTATATCAATCAAAGCTGGAAATAAAAGGCATACTGAAAGGCTCAACAGTGGGATCCAAGCTGCCTACAAAACAGCAGTCGTCCTACCACAAAACTCATAGGGTTGGACTGATGAAGCGTGGACCGAAGATCAACCCCCGGTAACACCACAGCCACAAAGGGAGGCATCACTAAAACCCGCAAAAAAAACCCTCTCCCAACACTGGAAATACTAGCATTGGCGCTGGTATCAGTCTCATTATCCATTGGCCATGCTCTCCCGGCACTGCCAAGTCCAAGATGCTCCTCGCCTCAAGAATAATGCTGGTCCAGTCAACCTCAGATAACATCCATATGGTCGGGTTCCACCGCCGCTCCAACGGCTAGAAAGAAGTGACCCAGGAAGGCATGCACTTGGAGCTAAAACTTGTACCTCAAAACTTGGCATACAGCTTCATCCACACAGGTATGGTAGCATATCCACAAGTGCTCCTCGTGCTCCAAGTCGCTCAGGGAGTAAATCAAATATCCTTGGAGAACACCACTCCCAAACCGTCCAGGTACAACTGGAACACACACTTCCTCAATTTCAAAAACAACAGGGCATTAATTATTCCATTTAGCCTCACTATGCTCTTATAATGCCCTTACCGGATCCTGAATGCCATCTAGGCAAAGTCCTCGGCTGTCTGATTCCGAGTAGATACTCGCATCACACTAACAGCCGGAGTATAACTCCATCAAAAGGTCCTAGATACCACCCGGACCTGTCTACACTCGAACCATAAAAGGACCCTTCCAGTCGGGTATCAATGACGTGGCATCACCACCATGTACCGACGGCGTGGCATCACCGCCGTATATCAACGGCGTGGCACTAGGTCAATCAGACCCCTCGATCCATCAGATCCTACAACTGCGCCATCAGCTCTCTCAACTCCACAGGCGATATCCAATAAGGTGCTGTCGAGGGTGGCGCGGTTCCCCGAACCACGTCAAACGCAATCTCTATCTCCCTTACCGGCGGCATTATCAACAGCTCAGGTGAAATCACACCCGGGATCTCATGGGCAACAGAGATATCCCTGAGTCCCGGTGCCGCCGTAAGCACCTCTCTCACTGTTGCTAAAACCTGTGTGCTCTATGGCAACCAATCCCCAAGCGCTGGGTCAAAACACCGGACTACCACAGTTTCCAACAAGTCTGCCGATACAACTCACGGCCTCAACTGCATTGAACATAATCCACAGGCCTCCTCCACATGCACAACACCAACAGAAACTTGTACCTCTAGTGCACGTGGTAACAAATCTACCTCCCGTCCAGACAGGAAAGCCAAAAACACTCAACTCAAACTGCTGTAAAAATCAAGCCCGCGACAACTTGGTCCACTGCCATAGCGCCCTCCAACCGGGCGGTACAGACTCATCCGCTCAATGCAGGTGGTCGTCGCTCAGTCTGCTCCGACGTCGTGGCCCTATCTGCCTGAAATGTCCCAACTGTCCACACGAAAAACATCGCCCCTGCCTGGGGTCACACTGCGGCGCAGAATGTGGCCCACCACAAATGACACAGTCATCCCGCTGCTGCTGCTAATACATCGGCTGTGGAAAACCTCCTGGTCTCTGTCTCCTCTGAGACTCACGACCCACAGACTGGGATCGTGGCGGCCCCGGGGTCTCGATTTACTCGACTGTTGTCCAAACTCAGGCGGCACTGGATGTCTATCCCCGGAGCTGGTCCCTGGCGCTCCGTCTCTCTCTGACATGATCACTGATCCTCGGTCAACCCACCGAGCATGCTCAATTGCTGCATCTAACGTCGGCGCTAGCCGAGAATGCACCAAGTGATAGATATTCCGATACAGTCCTCTCTCAACTAGCTCCACCTTCTGGGCCTCATCTAGGCGACAAGGGTTACACCGCTCAACAATCGCAAAACTCGCGAACATACTACCGAAGAGGTCGACTCCCCTGCTGCAAACGTCTAACATCCCCTTCCAGTTTCTGCTTACACTGTCAGGAAGGAAGACCCTGAGCAGCAAAGCACGAAACTCGCTCCAAGTCAACAACTGCGCTCCCGGTGGTCCAACAGGACGAACTCGACGCCACCAAACCTCAGCGTCCTTTTCCAAAAAGTGCGTAGCCAAGTGCACCTGATGCTTCTCCTGGATGAATACATTCTCATACAGCTTCTCCATTGCTGCTATCCAGTTTTCAGCCTCCCATGGCTCCAAGCTCAATCCTGCCAATCGGGGTGGATCAGACCGCCGGGACTGGCTCTTTCGATCGATGATGTCCCAAAGTTCATCTACTATCCGCCATCCACCCCACCTCTGTGCCTCGGCACCACTCGTCGGCATGGAGGGGGCTGCTCGCTCCATCGGTGCCACAGGTACAATTGAAAATGCAACTGCATAGGAAGAAAGTGCTGGAGGACTCTCAAGCGGTACTGCAACTAGCTGTGTTCTCTGCTCCAACAAGCGCATCTAACGTTCCATGGCTTCCTCCTGGCATCGGACAGCCTCCGACATCGGTGCCATCTGGTTCCATAACTCTTGGGTCTCGCTCTGCTCTGATAGCTTTGCCTCCCGCTGCTCGGGTACTCATCAGATGCGGGGTGTGCCCTCTTCTCAACACGACGTCTCAGGGGTATCGCAATCCACTTCACAATAACAAACATCAGGACACAACAACCATAGGACCCAATCCAGCGAAAGTTGAAGACATGTCATCCATTCCATAGCATTATGTTGTCTGCAGCCAACATAATCGCTTAGGAGAATAAACATGCCAATCACTCATCCCGTCTCTTGGGAGAGGTAAAAAACTCAATCAGGACTCTCCCTAAAAGTCACGACTCTCACGTAGTCATCCTAAAGTCCAACCACAAGCCTAGGGTTTCTAAGTCCACCACAACCTACAACCTAGGCTCTGATACCACTCTAATCTGTCACGCCCCGGGGTCGAAACTGCGACCCGGGCTCGCTAACAGATCCGCCATCTGTACGGAAACTGCCGTACAGACGAAGCGTCTAACCTGCAAAAAGAATCAACTACAGTATACAGATATCAGAGCTGAAAGTAAACTACTAAAAACTGAAATCCAAACATTGTAAAACTGAAAAATAATACAATATCCATCTCCCCAAATATGATCGTATACAAAATCCTCTGATACAAAACTCAAAAGGGAGATATCTCCAATAAATACATCAGTGTACTCACTACAAAAATATCCTCACTACATCATTCTCTCAAACTGTAAAATAAAGTACAACTCTATACCTCACGACAAAGGTCTCTCAACAGAGGAAAAGAAGTAAACTAATCAACTGAAGCTCACCTCTGAAGGGGTACCGCTACACTCCAACGACTGGTAGGGAACTAGCTCGCGACTCCCTCGCCTCGGTCAGAAGGATCAGCAACAGGAGCACAGGAACAGGAGAAGAAGTCCCTGGGGAAAAGACACCACGACGGGTGTGAGAATTACTTCCCACAGTAGTTCTCAGTGGGTGCCGCCAACAAGCCCAACGGTCTGCCCACTAAGTCTACCAGAGGCATAAGATAACAATGCAATAAAAACTGAACAAGAAAAGCTGGAGCTACTCTACAGCTATCATGCCTCTATCTAGATGCTCAAAAAGTGGGACAGATGAATGTAAATGTGACCACTCGCACCCAAGGTGCTCAATCGACCCAATCGAACTGACTGCCTCATAGGGTCCAGTCAAGCCTGCGCCTGTCGACTAGGAGCGCACCTGCCCACTACCACACGTCCACATGAGGACGGGATTTACGTGGGGCGTCCTGTCCGACTAACTCACCCCTCGCGCAAAACTGCCTCAACAAGCCCATCATCGCATCCACTGCGGAAAAACTGCCTCAACAGGCCAACCATCGCATCCACTGCGGCATCTCAGGGGGCGCGACCCCAACTGAGGAAAACGGCGCGGCATAGAGTATCAAACATTGGCACATGCAGGCTATAGTCAAAATCCACGCTCACTCTCAGAACGGAAGGACTCAAGATCCCCAAATATCTCGCACAACAGTCGGAGCACTCTCGACGACTCAGCTGATCAGCTCACACGAAACACGAGACACTAGCCTCTCCAACAGCTCGCAGCACAAAGCACACTGGCTGGAGGTACTCCACAGCCAGGAACGACCCACAACTCAGGCTAATAATACTGGTCGGACAACACTCAACGACCTGGGACCACCGTCAACCCCAACGGTTCCCAACAACACTGATCGGAAGATACTCGACGGCCCGGAACTACCGTCTGCTCAACGGCTCCCTCCCACGACAGCATAACAGGGATACAAGACCTCCCGGGACTACCGTTTACCCAAACGGCTCTCGGCACAAATAAGCGATCCACTACAACTACCAGACTCCACTCTGCTCCCAAGCACAAGTGCAAATGCATCCCACACTAACAGAAAGTCCCGACCTCTCGGCCCACTACCCGGGCGAGGATAACACTATGTCTAGGAATAGAAAAAAAATAGTGTGGGTGTCTAAACATAAATAACCCTAGCCCAAGTGAGGGTTTTCTACTAGTCTGGTTACACATGCAACATATGACGGGGGTGCTAGGTCAAGTTCCAAGATAACTATATTAACAGATGATAAAAGGAATAACAATTCCTACAATCTAGCATGCTACTCAAGGAAATAAACTATCACGCATAGTCCTACAACAGTAGAATTACTGTACAGTCCATAAAACTTGGAGATAAGGCCACCCACCTCGATTTGCCACCAATTGCTCGTAGACACTTGCAATTGGCCTCCACGCGATCCGCACGCAAAACGATATCCGCTGCCGGAGTCCGCACGCAAAACGGTGCACGGTGTCGAAATCCGCACGCAAAACGAAGTTCGCACGCAAAACGGTGCACGGTGCTGGAGTCCGCACGCAAAACGGAGTCCGCACGCAAAACGGTGCACGGTGCCGGAGTCCGCACGCAAAACGGTGCACGGTGCCGGAGTCCGCACGCAAAACAGAGTCCGCACGCAAAACGGAGCACGCCGTCGGAGACCGCACGCAAAACGGTGCAGTAAAAAAATAGACCCTAACACAGATAAGAGCAAGAGGGTTAATTTACTGTCCAAAGAACGCCCCAAAACTAAGCCAAAAACACCATAAAATTAACACACGGGACCAACCTCGACTGCGCCGCGCCGCCCAACTGCTCCGTTGGAAAACTCGCGCGCTCCACGAGGCTCACGACGCAACGCCGCATCTCCCACAATCTCCTCCCTCACTCTCCCTCTCGCTCGGTTGGAGAAGAAAGGAAAAGAGGAGGAAAATGGGGTGCGGGGGAGAAAGAAGAAGAAGAAAAGAGAGAGGAGGAAGGAAGGTGGTCCATGGTGCACCGGTCCACGGTGCACCCGCCGGTCCACAGCACCCAGCCGAGTGCACCCGGTCCAGGCACGAGCGCACCATGCCACATGGCCGCGCCCCTGCGCGCCACGCGGGCGCGCAGCCCGCGCCACACGGGCGAGTGACACCGTGCCCGCGCAGGCGCGGGACACAGGCGCGCCACACGGGCGCCAGTGGGGGTCCGCCACGTGGCGGCCCCCCGCGTGCCCCCGCGCAGGCGGGCGCGCTTCCCCAGCGCGCGTAGCGCGCCTGCCACGCCTCGGGAAGCGTGCCGCCGCGCCACCCTCGGGATCCGCGCCACGCCAACCTCGAAAAAACGCGCACGCCTCGAAACTCGTGCCGCAACGCCTCGAAAAACGCGCAAGTCATCCGGGTCCAAAACAAACAAGTAAATAGTCCATTCTTAGCGATTTCGCGCGCTGAATCCAAAAACGATGTCCGTTTCTCCAAATTCTCTTCCGAAAATTTGCCGAATGCCCACTCGATCCGATCTTCCGCGCCAGGTCCAATTCTGAAGTCCGATTTGCCAAATTCCAACTCTAAAAAATCTCGAACGCAACCGGAGAGGTAATCTTTTATCCAAACTTCGCCCGGAGTCCAAATTTGACATCTACGCCGTGCGAAACCACCTCAAAACACTCGACGGGTCCGCCAATTTTCCACGGGCTCTCCTTTAAAGCCCAAAGTCCAACACTTGTGTCCAAATTGCGCACAAACACCACCGACACACCACGCAGGCCTCCAGTGATGCAAACTAAATCCCAATTTGCACCACAAATCTATTTCTTGGGCCCGACATGCGCACAAACAAAACCCAAAGGCCACTAAACCGACAGTAATCACATAAGTGGGAATTCGGGTCCTCACACTGATACCACCCTAATCTGTCACGCCCCGGGATAGAAACTGCAACCCGGGCTAGCCAACAGATCCGCCATCTGTACGAAAACTGCCGTACAGACAAAGTGTCTACCCTGCAAGTCAGATCTATAGCTATAAATGTATCAGAGCTGAAATAGAACTAAAATCCAAAAGCTAAAGAAATCAACTGAACATCTGAATAAATAAAATAATCCTCAATACAAGTCTCTCAACTATGCTAATACAAGTACAATCCTCACAGATCTCTCAGAATGTCCAGTACAAAAGTGGAAACATAAAAATATACCGGGTGCGTCTATCTCAGACTCTCAATGCTGGTAAGGAACTAAACGGCCACGTCCTCACCTCGATCTGCTGTCTCCGCGCGAACCAAGCCGGAACAGCTACCTCAGGAACCTGTCACCGCAGCGGGTGTGAGATCTACTGCAGAAGGTAGATCTCAGTGGGTATCGTCACCAATATCCACGGTATGCCCACTAAGTCTACTGGAGGCAAACAGATAGATATGCAAATAGATAGATAGGAAAGCTGAATGAAACTACAGTTAATATGTCATAATCATCAAGCCCAAGGAAGCTGTACTATAGACATGCTATGCATACCCTCGCTACTGCTAAAATGCCTCCGTAACAATGCTCAAAGGAAAGAAACCCATCTAAGAACATAATATGTAACCACCCGCTGTATATCACCCAATCTCAATTACTGCCACATCGGGTCCAGTCAAGCCTGCGCCCCCTAGTGTATCAACCAGGGCCCCTAGTATATCAACCAGGGTGTCCAATCAGACTATCTCAATCTCAAAGCGAACTCTAGTGTATCAACTAGTCGCACCAACAACACGCACCCGGGGCGTAGCTCGGGGGGAGCGACCCCACCGAACTCAAGTATCTCATCAGTCTCAACTGTCTCATAAGCGGCACATGCAGGCTATGATCCACGATCAAACAGATCGGAAACTCAAATGCTCAACAGCTCAACTCAGTCGGAAAAAGAAACCACGACTCAATCGGGAAATGCCCAAATCCTCATATAATCTGTCGGAGAACTTTCTACGACTCAATCTGATAATGCACAACCCATGCCGAAGTCGGGAAACCTCCACGACTAATCAGAAATACGACCCATGATCTAGAATGAACCCAACAATCCCAACTAAGAAATGCAACTCTCAAGACACTAGAAACTCAACACACAATGCAGTAAAAATCCGCTCGGCCCTCTGGCACGAGCATACATGCAATCTGAACTAACTCAACCCCTCTGGGTGATCTCACAGTTTTAGAAACATTTTTCAAAGCCCGGTTTTCATTAAACATGTCCGACAATTTTTAAAACGGTTCAGATGCCAATCCAATGCAAAATAATCATGCAGTCTAGTGTCAAGACACCTCTAGATCATGCTAAAAATATCAGGGGCTCAGGAAAGTATTTTTACAGTTTTCTAGGCAACTATCAGATTTATAAAGCATAAAACAGATAAACTAAACAAAATCAACATGCTTACAGAAGCTTTAGAGGGCATTCCATATATTTCGGAGAAATTCCAACCCACCTCAAATGCATTCCGCAGGTAAACGCTGAAGTCGGTGAAGTGTCGCGCCGCTCACTGTCAGAAACTGCCGGAAAACACCCAAAACTGCGCCGCGCGCGCGCGCTATCGCGATCCTCGAAAAAATCCTCGGAAGCTCGAACGGATCCCACGTGTCCTCTAATAAAGATCCGGCGCGCTTCCGCTCCCTCGCCGTCCGCTCACAGCATGCACGCATGCGCGCGTGCACCCTCGGCTCCGCACAGTGCAAAAAACCAAGCTCACAGCCACACCCTCAAGTTGCTCCTCAATGTGCTGCAAGATGGAAAAGAGAAGGAAAAATAAATCCATTTCCAACTCAAAACTCACTCTAAATCCATCTAAGAAAATCCAAGAATAGAACCAACAAAATTTGCCAACCTACCTCATGTGCGGCTCGACGCGCGCGCGACTCCGCTCAAGACCAAGCAGCAGGAAAACCACTAAGCAGCATCACTTGCTTTCTTTCTTTCCACCTCTTCTCTTTTCTTTTCCTTACTTCTTCTCATTTCTTTTCTTTCTTTTCCTTTTCTCTGTATCCAAGGGAGAAGAGAGGAGTCCGTACATATAGAGAAGGGGGTTCACAGGGTCACTGGAGGGTTAGAAAAGAGAAAAGACCAAAATGCCCCTTGGTTAAGCCACCCAAACAGTAATCTGCAAGATGGGGTACCGGTACCCTCCAAGTGGTACCAGTACCCAAGTCCCTGTTCCGGAACCACTAATTGGTTCCGGAACACCAATCCAACCGCAAGCGCCGCTCGAGCCGCGCACGCGCCCGCTGCGCGCGGTCCACTGCGCGCGGCCCGCTGCGCGCGCCCGGGCAGTGACCTCACCAGCCGCGCGCGCGGCGCCTCATCGCGCCCGCGCGGCACCCTTGCTGGTCTCTCTCCACCAACAACAACACCAACCACAATCCATCAACTAAAAAACGATCCAATTCAACTCCAAAACCATCAATAAAGTCCTAAAAACCCAAGCTTCAAAAAACAAAACTTCTACACCTCAAACAAGTTCTTCGCGCACGCTCCGCTCGGCTCCACGCGGCTACTAGCAATAGATCCGCACCATCAACACAATCAAAATCCCCTTTTTCCTCACCTCATTTCCTCTTCTTCTTCTCCTTCTTCCCTTTCTTCTCATTCCTCTGTTTGTGTAGAATTCCTCTGCTTGAGTTGTGAAGAAGAAGGATGATGTGGCACTTAATTAATTAGTGGCTAGGTGCATGGTGCATGGTGCATGGTGTAAAGAACCCCATACTCTTCGAACACCAACACTAACACCAATCCACACCTCTTTTAATTCCTTTTTTTTTCTTTATTCTTTCTTTCTCTAATTCCCTTCACAGGCAATACTTAATAGATTAATAAATTAATTAAATAATCCAAATTAAGCCAACTCCAACTCACTTTTTGTCCTCGGGGCCTCCGCATCAGTCCGAAACTTTCTGAACTCCGCTGTAATCTGAAAATACAAATGTGCAAAGTTTCTCCCACTCAAAAAGCTCAACCGTAGAGTCAATGTGCTCAATCAAAAAACCGGCTCCCATAACTGCCGACTCCAACTCACTTTTCGCCTTCGGGGTCTCCGCACTAGTCCGAAACCTCCCGAACTTCACTGTAAACTGAAAATACACATGTTCCAAACCTTTCCCAATTTTTCTGCAAACAACAGTGGAGTCAAGGCTCTAACAAACCAATCCTCTAACGGCGCACAATGCCCGGAAAAACTCCGATTCCAACTGGGGCTTCCACGCCGATCCGACTCTACCCGAACTCATCTGTAAACATAAATGGAACACGCCCGAGGCGATTTCTCCGCACCACGCCATCTTGCGAGGTCGGTACACTCTACAAAGTCCCGGTACTCTACATGCTGTTGGCTGGGAGTTTTGGATTTTCACTGTGCGGAGCCGAGATGCCAGCATGCATTCGCACTTGCTGTGAGCTGACAGTGAGTGAGCCGGAGTGTGCGCAGATTTTGTAGAGGACTCAAGACATTTGTTTAGCTTCCGGGGATTTTTTCAAGGTTCGCGACAGTGTTCGCGCGCGCGCGGCGCGGTTTTGAAGTTTCGGCAGATTTTGATGCGGCGCTTCCCCGATTTCGGCTTTGCCTACGGAAAGCATTTGAGGTGGGTTGGAAATTCTTCAAGATGTATGGAATGCCTTCTAAAGCTATTGTATGCATGTTTAGCATGTCTAGTTTGATTGTTATTATAGTTGGTAAATCTGATAGCTGCCTAGAAAATTGTAGGAAGACTTTCCTGAGCCCCGGAAATTTTTAGCATGATCTAGAGGTGATTTGACACTAGACTGCATGATTAGTTGGCATTAGTTTGGCATCTGAACCGTTTTAAAAATCGTCGGACCTGTTTTTAGTGAAAACTGAGCTTTGAAAATAGTTTTAAAATATTGAGATCGTCCAAAGGGGTTGAGTAGGTTCAGGATGCTTGTGTTCTCGTGCCGGGGGGCCGAGTTGATTTTTAGAGCTCTGTGGGATGAGTTTCTAGTGTCATGTGAGATTGAGCTTCCTTGTTGGGATTGTTGAGGTTATTTTAGATCATGGGTCATGCATTTCAGATTGCGTCGTGGAGATGGTTCTCTGACCTAGCTATGAGAGCTTTGGGCTTTGGCAGATCGAGTCGTGGAGGGTTCCCGACTTGGCCATGGGCTGTGCATTATCAGATTTAGTCGTGTAGGTTTCTCTGACTTTAGCTATTGGTTATTGGGTATTTCTTGATCGAGTCGTGGAGGGTTCTCCGACTGAGTCACTGTCCTTTGAGCATTTGAGTTTTCGATCTATTTGATCGTGGATCATAGCCTGCATGTGCCGCTTATTGAGACAGATGAGACAAATATGAGACACGCTTGTTCCTCGGTGGGGTCGCTCCCCTCGAGTTGCCTGTAGAGTACCGGATTTTCGCATAGTGTACCGACCTCGCAAGACGGCGTGGTGCGGAGACATGGCTTTGGACGAGTTCCTATTGCGTTTACAGATGAATTCGGGTTGATTCAGATCGACGCGGAAGCCCCAGCTTGAATCGGAGTTTTCCGGGCATTGTGCGCCATTAGAGGACTGGTTTTGGTGAGCCCCGACTCCGCCGTTGTGCGCAGAAAAAAATTGGAAAATACTTGGAACATGCGTGTTTTATGTTTACAGCGGAGTTCGGGAGGCTTCGGATTGATGCGGAGGACCCGAAGGCAAAAAGCTGGCAATTATGGGAGCCGATTTTAGATTGAGCACATCGACTCTACGGTTGAGCTTCTTGAGGAGAAAAAGCTTTGGACGTCTGTATTTTCAGATTATAGCGGAGTTCGGGAGGTTCCGGACTGGCGCGGAGGCCCTGAGGGCGAAAAGTGACTTGGAGTTGGCTTAAAATGGATTATTTAATTGATTTAATTAATTATATTGGTTATTGGCCTGATAGAAAGAAAAGAAAGAAAAGAAAGAAAAGAAAAAAGAAATAAGGTTTTTTTTGTTGATGGGAATTGGAATTAGTGGTTGAGATATTTTGAAGTGTGCTTATTTAGCTGCCAGCACCACCACCACCACACCTTAATTAGCATCACCTTAATTAGCCTTTGCCACCTCGTCTTCTTCCCTGCAACAAAGAAACAGAGCAAAAGCAATGAAAAGAGAGAGAGAGTGAAGAGGAAGAAGAGGAAGAAAGAGAGAAGAAGAAGAAGGAAATGAGAGTGGCGGAGACTGACCCTTGCTTGAAGCCGAGTGGAGCGAGCGCGTCGAGCTCCAACAGGTATGTTACTGTTTTTTCTTTTTAGAGAGAGAGAGAAGAGCTCGGTTTAGAGAGAGAGAGCCTGGTGTTTGCTGTTGGTGGACTGGTTGTCCCTTGTTGGAGTGGCTACAGGAGGAGGTGGTGGCCGCGCGGGAGCAAGGGCGCGCGGGCGGCTGCGCAGGCGCGCATAGGCGCCGCGCGCAGCGCGCACAGCAAGGCGCTGCGCTGCGGGCTCCAGGGCGCCGCGCAGCAGGCGGGCGCGCCTGGGCGCCGCGCTGCAGGCGGGCGCACGTGGGCGCCGCGCAGCTGGCACCTGGTGCCGCGCGGCACGCGCCAGGGCCCGCGCGCAGTAGCGCGTGGGCGCCGCGCGGCAGGCAGCTAGCGCGGGGACAAGCGCGGGCAGCGGCTGGCCGGCGTGCAGCGGCGCGTGCGCAGGAAGCTCCTCGCGCGGCGCGGGGCGTTTTCGGCGGCCGGGGGCTTGTTTTTGACGCCAGCGATCGTGTGTTTGGCCGTATTTCCGCTAATTGTGGTTTTTTCCCCTTTTCTTGCTTGTTGTGCTGCAGTTTTGGTGCGGCTTGGCCGTTGGGATGCTCCCGCCACGCGGAGCCGAGGGAGCTTGGCGGCTCGGATTGGTGCTGCTTGTTGGCTGTGGGTGAGCAGGGGGTGTATGTGAGTGTGTTGTGTGTGTTGTGGGAATCTGTGTGGTGTAGGTGGAAGTTATGGGATTTTATGACTGTGATGCTGATGTTGTGGGGAGACTTATGTTGATTGTGTATGTGAGCATTTATTTGGAGTGCAGATATTGTGCTGGACTTGTGTGTGTGTGTGGAATTTTGGATTTTAAGAGGCCGACCGAGTGTTATTATTATGGCTCGAGCTTCCGGGGATTTTTCGTGGTTCGCGGCACGCGCACGTTGCGATCTTCGAGGTTTTGCCAGTTTGAGGTTTGGCGCTTCACTGACTTTAGCGTTTGCCTGCAGAAAGCGTTCCAGGTGGGTTGGAATTTCTTCCAAAATGTATGGAATGCCCTTTAATTCTTCTGAATGCAATTTGAGCATGTCTAGTGTAATATCTTTACTGTTTTAAGATCTGATAGTTGCCTGGAATTTTTTGAAAAACTTATTGGAACCCCAGATTATTTTTAGTATACTCCTGACATTGTATGACACTAAGTTTCATGTTTGGTAGTGGATTTCGCCGTGTTATCGGTCCCGTGGTTTTTTACTCCGGTTTGGAGTTTTTCCACGTAAAAATCTTGCGTGTTATTTTTTATTTCCACATTGGGTTTTATTGCGCAATGATTTTTTGAGTGTTTAATTTTTACACCTATTCACCCCCCTCTAGGTGTTTTTTCCCCTATTTTGATCCATATTAGTATAACCCAAGAAGTGGTATCAGAGCGGGAATAGGGTTGTAAACAATGGTTGAAGGTGGAAACATCAACCGACCCCCATTCTTCGATGGAACGAATTATGCGTACAGGAAAGTGCGGATGAAAGCCTTTTTAATTTCCATCGACGAACGGGTGTGGCAATCAATTGAATTAGGATGGTCTAATCCAACTGAAATTATTGGTGAAGATTGAAGATGAAGAAAGTTTGGATCATATACCTCAATCTCAAGAAAGAAGAATTCAAAAGGATCAGGTATGTTTAACTAAAGATTTATGGTGATCCGAATACTTCTTATAGTGTAGAAACACTTGGATGAACTTTTATTGCTATAAAAATCAAAAACTGGTGTTCGGACATGTTCAGGATCCGGATCAGAGCCAGTGATCCGGATCCCGAAGGTTGTTGCTTCATACAATACTTCGATCCGGATTCATGAAGATTCTGATCCGGATCCCGAATGTTATGTTTTCTGAATTGTATGAACGACCGGATCAGGCAATCCGATCCGGATCCCGAACCCGGTGTTTCTGGATTCTGCCTGTTCTGTTGCGACGATCAGGATCGCCTGATCGATCCGGATCGTCGTCATTTAAAAACTCCAGAAATGGTAGGTTTTTGATCCTTATCTTCTTCCAATGGTTTCTAACCTATAAATAGACCCTATGTTTCATCTTTTAGGGCGTTTTTTCCCCTATTTAGATCCATATTAGTATAACCCAACAAGAGAGAGGAATTGTTCACTTTCCGAGTTCAAGTCAAGAATGAGGTGATCGATGCTATTATCGATCCCGGCAGCCAAAAGAACTTGATCTCAGAAAACCTAGTTCAAAAACTGGGTTTGTCGACTACACCACACCCACACCCATATCCATTAGGGTGGATCAACAGCAATATCGAAATGAAGATCGATCGCCAGTGCAAGGTGAAGTTTGCAGTAACTGGCATCTATATTGATGAAATGGTGTGCGAGGTTGTGCCGCTAAACATTTGCAACATCATCTTCGGCAGTCCCTACCTATGGGACCGCGACGCTATCTTCTTCCGTCGTCCTCAGCAATATCAATTCATTAAGGATGGACAAAAATTTTTGTTCACCACAGAGCCACTGTCAACAACAACAACTGTAGACCTGGTAACCGCTTGCCAGGCCAAGAGGATGATCAATGCCTGTCAAAAGTTTGCCTTATTGGTCATTCGGCCAGTTGAATCGGAGGAGGCAAACAGCAAGGTATTGAGCCTAGCATGCAAAGAGAGAACGGACGACGTCGCCAGGCTGATAGGCGAGCATCAGGATCTGTTCCAAGAAGTCCAGGGACTGCCACCAAAGCGAACCGTGGAACATGAGATCCAATTGATCAGCGACGCTCCGTTACCGAATCTCGGCATGTACCGAAACTCGGTAATGGAGAATGAGGAGATAAAGCGACAGGTGACCGAGTTACTCGAGAGTGGTGCTATCAAACCGAGTAGCTCCCCTTGTGGCTCCCCGATCGTGTTGGTGCCAAAGAAAGATGGCGGGTGGCGAATGTGTATCGACTACCGCGCCCTCAACAAAATCACCATCAAGAATCGGTACCCCTTGCCGCGGATCGATGATCTCTTGGACCAATTGAAGCATGCTCGCTACTTCACCAAGCTGGACCTGAAGTCAGGCTATCATCAGGTTCGAGTCAGAGAGGATGACACTTGGAAGACCGCATTCAAGACGCGACAAGGCCTGTTTGAATGGCTCGTCATGCCGTTCGGCCTTTGCAACGCACCGGCCACCTTTATGCGGCTGATGAACGACGTTCTACGCCCCTTTCTTGATGACTTTGTTATCGTCTACCTTGACGACATCCTCATCTACAGTCCATCGTGGGAGGAGCATCTGGCCCATGTCGAGAAGATTTTCATACTACTCAAGGAACACCAGCTCCGTTTAAACCCTAAAAAGTGTGAGTTTGGCAAGCAAAGGCTGGTGTACCTCGGGTTCGTGGTGGGCGGCGGCGAGCTTCAGATCGACCCAGACAAGGTCAGGGCCATCAAGGAGTGGCCTCGGCCCAAAAATGTGACGGAAGTACGGAGCTTCATGGGCGCTTGTCAATATGTCCAAAAGTTTATCCGCCATTTTTCTGTCCTAGCTGCCCCTCTGCATGCACTAACAAAAGCCAACCAAAAATTCGAATGGAGTTCGAAACATGAGGACACATTTCGACTTTTGCAACGGAAGATATGCGAGGCGCCGGTCCTTGCCCTACCAAATCTGCAAAAATCTCAGCAGAAGTATAAAGAACGACATGACCGACATCGGGTGAAAGGCGACTCCAAGAAGGTGATCTAGTCTGGCTCCATCTCAGCAAAGAGCGCTTGAAAGGCGAGGGTAAGAAGCTTAAGCCCATCCGTTATGGACCTTTCAAGATCGTGCGCAAGATTGGTGAGAATGCGTGTCAACTAGAGCTGCCCGCATACATGAACATGTATTCGATCGTCAATATCGAGAATCTAAAGTCCTTCGAGCCGTCAATGCTAGACGATGAGCCCGAAGAAGTACTGCCACCCATGGAGGATCTCGTGGTAGAACGTGAAGAGCAGCTAGCTGATGATACTATTCTGGAACGCAAGGTCACAACGACACGCAAAGGTGAACGTGAAGCCTTCCGTATTGGACGGAAAGGTCAAAAGCCAAGTGCCGCCAAGTGGTTCACAAGGGAAGCTGGAGAAACCCAATTTCCTCGCTTGCAGTTCTAGATCCAGCAGGTGCTGGTTCCTCTCAAAATTTGGGGAGCCATGATCCGGGACGATCTAAACTCCGGATAAGTCTCATCCATTGAGGATAAGGCGGAGGCGGTTACAACTACTACGGATAAGTCTCAATCATTGAGGATAAGGCGGAGGCAGTTACAACTACTTCGGTTAGGATAGGGATCGAGGTAGTTTAATTGGATCGGGTTGTTAAAACCAAATTGGATAAAGCCAATTTGGTTAAGAATAAAATTGTTATTGTTTCTTATCTTTTGTAAGCCTAAGGGCTATAAATAGGGGTCTATTGGCTCTTGTAAATTCATTCCCAGTTAGAGAGTAAAAATAGAAAGCTCTTCCACCTACAAATATATTTTTCGTCTTCTCTTTTTTTCTCTCATCCGGGTTTCAGATATCCATCGGGGAGGCGCTTCGAATTTCCTCCTCCTCAAACTGACCAACTCCAGTGCATACTTGGATTGACACAAGTGAATTCCTTCATCGTTTTGTTTAACTTGTAATCCAAGAAAATAAGTCAATTCGCCCATCATGGACATCTCAAATTCGCTTTCCATGGTCTCCGCGAATTTAGAAGCATCATTATCTCTTGTTGCACCAAAACAATGTCATCGACATAGATTTGTGCAACAATGAAATTGTTTTGATAATGCTTCACAAAGAGAGTCCTGTCAGCTCCCCCTCAAGTATAGCCCTTTTCCAAAAGGTGCTTTGTCAACCTTTCGTACCATGCTCGCGGTGCTTGTTTCAGACCGTAAAGAGCCTTTTTCAAACGAAAAACATGGTTAGGTAGTTTATGATCCACAAAACCTTTCGGTTGAGCCACATAAACTTCCTCATTTAAAAACCCATTTAAAAATGCGCTCTTAACGTCCATTTGAAATAATTTGATTTTAAAATGACAAGCTATCGCAAATAAGATACGAATGGACTCGAGTCTAGCTACAGGGGCGAAAGTTTCATCAAAGTCTATACCTTCTACTTGAGAGTAGCCTTGAGCAACTAACCTTGCTTTGTTTCTGATGATAGTACCATCTTCATTCTTCTTGTTCTTGAAGATCCATTTGGTACCTATCACATTGTGTTGCTTCGGAGGCTTCGTTAATTCCCAGACTTTGTTTCGCTCAAATTGATGGAGCTCTTCCTGCATTGCTTTAATCCAGTAGTCATCTTGAAGAGCTTCATCAACATTCTTTGGTTCGATTTGAGATACATAGCATGCAAATCCGCAAACCAATTGTCTCCGTGTTCTAACTCCTTCTTGGGATCTCCAATGATGTTCGATTCAGGATGATCCTTGGAGATGCGTAACGTTTGAGGTAGAGGAGTAGTCGGAGGTACACGAGATGATTCCTGCACATCAGATAAACTTGAAGAACCGTTAGATGCATCATCATTATTATCGAAAGAATTGTTAGAAGAAGATGCATTAGCAGGTGTATCATCATCAAGAGAGATATCGAGGGTAGATTTTTCAGATTCAAAGTGAAAAGCTTCATCTACCTTAACATTTATCGATTCTACGATCGTCTTAGATTCTAAGTTAAAAACTCGATATGCTCTACTGTTTGTAGAATAACCTAAGAAAATCCCTTCGTCACTTCGAGAGTCAAATTTTCCAAGATTTTCACGATCACGTAAAATAAAACACCGACTCCCAAAGATACGAAAATATTTGATGTTAGGTTTTCTACAAAACCATAGTTCATATGGTGTATTCAAAGTCCCCGGGCGCAAATACACGCGGTTAATTACATAGACAGCAGTGTTTACCGCTTCAGCCCAAAAATAAAATGGTAGGTTCCGGCTATGAAGCATAACACGAGCCATCTCCTGTACGACCCTGTTTTTGCGCTCGACTACACCATTCTGTTGAGGTGTATAGGGTGCCGAGAATTCATGTTTAATGCCGTTTGAAATGCAAAAATCAATGAATTTAGAATTTATGAATTCTCCACCTCTATCACTTCTAACTCGAGTAATCTTTTCATTCTTTTCAATCATAATACGATGGCAAATCTCGTGAAAAGAATCAAAAGTATCAGCTTTCTCTTTTAAAAATGCTACCCAAGTATATCTAGAGAAATCATCAACCAATAAGAAAATATACCATTTACCTCCCAAAGATGGTTGACGAGTTGGCCCCATTAAGTCCATGTGCAAAAGTTCCAAAGGCCGTTTTGTACCTATGTGGTTCAAGTTCTTGTGTGCAGTCCTAGACTGTTTTCCCTTTTGGCAACCGCCACACACAATGTTTTGTTCAAAAGAAAGTTTAGGAACCCCCTTGACCACATCTTTGTTTGAAATTCTAGCAAGTTCCTTAAAGTTTATGTGACCTAGCCTTTCATGCCAAAGTGTTTCATTTTTCAAAGATGCTAGGTTACATTTTTCAGAAATTTAGTAGGAACTACATAACAATTGTTTTCTGATCTAACCCCTTTTAAAAAGAAACATGGTTCTTGTCAGTTACAGTACATTCATCAGATGAAAAATTAACTGAATAACCATTATCACAAAGTTGACTTATGCTTATGAGGTTAGTCTTAAGGCCATGAACAAATAACACATTATTTAGAACCGGGCCATCTGGAATAGCTACCGTTCCCTTTCCAACAATTTTGGAAGACCGACCATCTCCGAAAACAACAAGTCCTCCGGAGTTTTTCTCAAAGGTTTGAAAACAGTTTTTGTCACCGGTCATATGACGGGAACACCCGCTATCCAGATACCAAGACGAACTATCATATGCATGCAAGGAAACATTGGTAACAAGACAAGGGAAAATTTCACCTTTGCGCACCCAAACCTTTTTGGAATGCGTCGGTAATGGTCGTGAAGTTATTCGCCTAGGTGAAAGCGTCTTGTTTGAAGAATTGCTGCTCCTTGATGATGTCGTCTTGAGCGGTGAACTACCAAGGCTCTTTTCCTTCAAATGATTTGCATTTGATTTCTGAGGAATCACCTTTTGGTAGTCATTGCAAGAGGTGCTTGAGGTGTGCGTTTGGCTCCCGTCTTGCAATTTCTCCTTATGTGCCCTGAAATGCCACAACGAAAACATACCTTAGATCTTGACGATCCCGAAGAGGATGAAGTAGGCTTGTTGTCGTTGCTTGTCGTGAATTCCGGTGTCGGAGGAGGAGATACCGACTGAGGCACAAAAACTGTCCCACTCGAACTTGGAATGTCTCCAGTTTGAGTGTATCCGAGGCCGAACTTATTTGTTTGACCAAGACCAAGAAGCCTGTCCAACTTACTCCTTCCAGAAGAAAATCTCTTTAAGTCATCCTTTAGTTGGCGTATGGTCTTTGTCATTTCCAATTTTTCCTGTCGAGCCTCGCCGTAGAGCTTCAAGAAGTAATTCGCTTTGTCCACCATTTCCATATGTTCTTCTCAAGAAGCTCATTGGACTCTTGAAGGGAAACATTTGCTTTGACTAAATTATCCCTTTCCACTTCAAGAGCGTTTGAGAGAGAAGTTACCCTTTTTGCTTCTTCTTCAAGATCCTGCAATCTCCCTCTCAACTCCGGTTTTGCTTTGCCAGTTTCTTTGAATCCCTCAAAAGCTTATGGTAGGCAAGAGCAAAATCTTCACCTTCAGAATTACTCGATTCATCGTCCGTTGCAATCTTTTCAACTTGGGAGGAGTTGGACAAGGAATCGGAGTACTTGCCATTAAGCACATGAAGGGTGAAGATGTAGTGGACGCGTGGAATGCTGTCGCGTTGTCTTCTTCATCACTTGAGGATGACTCATTTGACGTTGAGTTGTCATCCCAAGTGACGACTTGCATCGCCTTCTTCTTTGCCGGATTCTTGTTGGGACACTCCGTTGCAATGTGGCCGTAGCCTCGACATTTGAAGCACTGAACTTGTCCCTCTGAACTTTTCTTATCCTTTGAGAAGTTCTCTTGCTTTCTTGACTTGTAGCTTGAAGAACCTTTGCCTTTCTTCGACTTTCCGAAGGATGGAGTTTTGCTTGGATTACCCCTTCGAAAGTTGCGGCGAAACTTCCTTGTCAAGAGAGCGAGCTGCTTCTCAAAGTCCTCCATAGATAGGTTCTCGTCATCGTCCGAGGAGGATGAATCCGCGTCTTCTTCTTTGTTGTTTTCAATGCATAACCTGAAGACTTAGAAGAGGATGCCTTTCCAGAAGAATAGTTAGTAGAAAATGTCATTTCATAAGTTTGTAAAGCACCAACTAATTCTTCTACACGCATTTCGTCCGGGTGTTTAATTGTTTCAATGGCTGCGACCTTCGGGCGAAATCGTTCAGGAAGAGTTCTTAAATCTTTCTTACAACTTTAAATTCTGGAATCTTCTCTCCCAAGTTAGCACATGAGTTTACGATGTCTTGCAATCGTGTGTAATAGTCAGTGAAAGATTCATTTTCTGCCATAGAGATAGAGTCAAACTTGCTCGTAAGCATTTGCAGTTTCTGAATCTTCACAAGGTTAGTTCCCTCATGCGTAACTTGAAGAACATCCCAGATTTCTTTCGCAGTCTCACATGCCGAGACGCGAGAGAACTCTGTTTGTGACAAAGCATTAAATAGAGCATTAATTCCTTTGCCATTGTAAGAAGATGAGTCTATCTCTTCCTTGGTCCATTTCGACCTAGGTTTTAAGGTGCGAACATCATCAATAATTTCAGTTGGATTAGACCATCCTAATTCAATTGATTGCCACACCCTTTCGTCGATGGAAATTAAAAAGGCTTTCATCCGCACTTTCCAGTACGCATAATTTGTTCCATCAAAGAAAGGGGGTCGATTGATGTTTCCACCTTCAACCATTGTTTACAACCCTATTCCCGCTCTGATACCACTTGTTGGGTTATACTAATATGGATCTAAATAGGGGAAAAAACACCTAGAGGGGGGTGAATAGGTGTAAACAATAAACACTCAAAAAATCATTGCGCAATAAAACCCAATGCGGAAATAAAAATAACACGCAAGATTTTTACGTGGAAAAACTCCAAACCGGAGTAAAAAACCACGGGACCGATAACACGGCGAAATCCACTAGAATTAACACACGTACAAGGTGATATAACGTACTCACAGACGACTCAACCTTTTACCATACGCTCCTAGTAGATCTTCTCCGCTCGCTCCACGACGCTTCTCGAATCCACGATCTGCGCCCAACGCTGAATCCACAGCGTCCAACGTCGAGTCCACGACGTCCGACCGAATCCACGGTCTTCACCCAGTAGCACGCTTCGAATCCACGAACGTACCTCGCTCCGAATCCACGAGAGCGGTTGCACCTTGAATCCACAAGGCCACGCGAGTCCACGCGCCGATTTGGGGTAAATCGTTGTTTTTTGGGTGGTGATGATCCGCCGAATACTTAGATTAGAAATAGATCGGAAATACCATCTAAGTATTCATTGATTTGATTCTACTCAAAATCTGAGTATGGAAAACCTAGAATCAAATCAATCAATATAGATGAAGAAACATAGAATTAATCTATTGATTTCCTTTCTTCTCTATATGTGGATTTTTCTCTTTCGGAAGTATTTTTCTATTATGTCGTTATTTTCCGATGTATGCGGATTGCCCTAAAAATGAATCATAGGGTCTATTTATAGGTTAGAAACCATTGGAAGAAGATAAGGATCAAAAACTACCTTTTCTGGAATTTTACCGACGGCGATCCGGATCGGATCAGGCGATCCGGATCGTCGCAACAGAACAGACAGATTCCAGAAAACACGGGTTCGGGATCCGGATCGGAATGCTTGATCCGGATCGTTCATACAATTCAGAAAACTTAACATTCGGGATCCGGATCAGAATCTTCATGATCCGGATTGAAGTATTGTATGAAGTAACAACCTTCGGGATCCGGATTGCTGGCTCTGATCCGGATCCTGAACATGTCCCATGTCCAGTTTTTGATTTTTATGCAATAAAACTTCTTCCAAGTGTTTCTACACTATAAGAAGTATTCGGATCACCATAAATCTTTAGTTAAACATACCTGATCCTTTTGAATTCTTCTTTCTTGAGATTGAGGTATATGATCCAAACTTTCTTCATCTTCAATCTTCAAGACTTAACACTTTCACGAAATACGCCAACTCAAATTCCGTAACACGCATAACTCTTTTGTCGACTTTGAGCTGAAATCAAACGTTCCCAAGCTAGTCGAACCTTGTCTTCGGCCTCTTGAAGTACATCGGGGCCTAAAATCAATCGTTCTCCCACCTCGCTCCAATGAAGAGGTGATCGGCACTTTCTTCCATAAAGAGCCTCGAATGGCGCCATCTTGATACTTGCTTGATAACTATTGTTATAGGCAAACTCAGCCATCGGTAGATATTGATGCCAACCACTCTGATAATCCAAAACACATGCTCTGAGCATGTCCTCCAAGATTTGTATGGTTCGCTTGGACTGCCCATCACTCTGGGGGTGGAAGGCTGTACTGAAATCCAACTGCATGCCTAGGGCCTCGTGACGGCTCCAAAAATGAGATGCAAATCTTGGATCTCAATCGGAAACTATAGAAACAGGCACTCCATGCAATCGCAACCTACAAGAGTGTTCTACACCCATCAATTCCACCCCAAAAGCTATAAATCAAAAAGCCCCAAAATAAACCCTAGTTTTCCAAAAACTAGGTTTTCCTTCAAAAATCCCAAAAGAAAGGAAAAAGAAGTGTTCCAAACCTCTTTGAGCTTGAATCCCACCTTGGAAAAGCAAAGGATAGGCACAAGAGCTCCAAACTTCCTTCTTCTCCAAGTTCTAGCCTTCCTCCAAGCTCTTGTAGCAAGCTTCAATGGTGGAGAAGAGGAGGTTGAAGAAGAATCCAAGTAGAGAGATGTGTTAGAGAAGGAAATCCAAGGTTTCTCCCTCTCACTCTCTCTCTCTCTCTAACACTTTCTCTTGCTCTCTCCAAATGAGAGGAAAAGGGGAAGCGAAGGGGTTAAAAACCCTAAAGTAACAAAATCCCAAAAGCCCCCTGCAAGAAACGTTATTACGTTTCTTACTGTGCTGTCCAGACCCGAACGGTCCGGACTGCCCCCAATACGGTCCGGACCCCGAATGTGAAATTTCCAGTTTCACGCGGACAGTCCGGACTGTCCCCCGGACGGTCCCGACCCCGAAGCCAAAAACCTCAAATTTTCGAATTTTTTGAAAATTTCCGATTTGCGCCCAAACTCTCCGGAAACCTTCTAGAACCTTCCGGAAGCTTACTAAAACATCCGAATGGTATCATTTAACCCTTCACACACTAGAACTTTGCAATTTGCTAAAGTTTAGTATACTACACCAAGAGTCATGCATAACCCACAAGGTTGTAAGTGGGCTTAGTGGGTATTTAATGTAGACATTAGTGGGTGTCCTAAATGTAGGCTTTGTGGGTGAGTTATGTACATGAGCCTATAAATATGGGAGTTGGCTAAGGCCAAAACAACAAGAGAGAGTTGTATCTTGTAGCTGTAATTTTCTAAGTAAAGAGAGTACTTAGTTTTTCTGCGGAACCACTACTCCTTTCTCTTTTCTCTATTTTTGCATTTAGTCGTAGGGCGTGAAGGTCCGGGCTAGCAAATAGAGAGCAAGGCTTGCCCTCTTCGAGCAGGAAGGCGGGCGCCGCACGAACTTTTGCTAGGCGAAAATCTTAAGTCTGTGATATGCTGCTCACCTCTCGCGGAGGCTCTTGACGGCTTGGGCCTAAATCAAACCATCAGTTAGTCACAGACTCACTCAAACCCAACCCACTGACTCACATTGTCACGCCCCAGGGTTGAAACTGCGACTCGGGCCCGCCAACAGATCTGCTGCCCAAACGGGAAACCCCACATAGACGTAGCGTCTAACCTGTAGAAGATAGTACTACCCACTATACAGATATCAGAGCTGGAAAATAAACTGCTGAAATAAAATCCAAACCATTGTACAACTAAAATAAAGTACAAGATCCATCTCCAAAAAATAATCATAATACAATATTCTCAGATACAACATCTATGAACCCAAAAAGGGAGGTAAATTAAAACAATAATACATCGGTGTACATGCTCACAGTACAAGTCAGGTCCTCACCATACATCAGTCTCTCAAAATAAAGGAAAGCTCTCAAAGAGTAAAAGATACAATAATCCAACTGACTGTACTAAAACTCTCCAACAAGGGGGTACAACTACTCTCCAGCACTGGTAGGGATCTAGCTCGCGACTCCCTCACCTCGATCAGAAGAAGCAACAATAGCAGGGGTAGGAACCGGAGTAGATGCCTCTACAAAACTGTCGCCGACAGAGGGTGTGAGAACTACATCCTACAGTAGTTCTCAGTGAGTACCATCTCCAAGACCAACGGTCTGCCCACCAAATCTACTAGAGGCATAAGATAACGATGCAGTAAAAACTGTATATGAAAAGCTGGAAATAACGCTACAGCTACCATGCCTCTATCTAAATGCTCAATGGGTGATACAGATGAAAAGATATGCAACCCTCTCGAACGAGAGGTGCTCAATCGACCTAATCGAACTGACAGCCACATAGTGTAGTGGCCCGAATCCCCATATAGCTTTTCCCCGAGAATCCACAGTGTGAAACACCTATTATTGGTGTGTCGGTCCTGTAAAGCATAAAAAGGATGTGTTAGATAGACTCAGTAAGGTTTCTGGATCAAGCATGTCTTTCGGCGGCTTTTGCCGAAATTTAGAAGAGGTCTCAGGCTGATCGGAGGTCGTATTTGGATTCAGCGCGGAAAAATGCTTGAAAACGGCTATTTATATTTTTCTGAGTTCGGATGCCCAAAAAGGGGCTCCCGAAAGTTCTTAGTGGATTCGGGTGCATGGGGGAGGCCGTAGACCGGCAGGGTGCCACGTGGCGGCCTGTCATTGGCCGGTTCACAGGGCACGGTCCACGGAGAGGTGCGGGGTGGCGAATGGACCAGGCGAGAACCACGTGGCGCTCCCTGATTGGCCGGCGCACGTGCGCGGTCCACGGAACCCCACGCGGGTACATAGACCGGGAGCGGGGACACATGGCAGCTCGTCATTGGCAGGCTCATAGTGGCGCGGTGCATGGGGGCGCCTCGAGGCGCGTGCCTGGCAGGGTGGCAGGGGGCGCGCCTGCCCGCACGCGCGTGCTGTCAGTCGTGGGCCACGTGGCGCCACGCTATTCACGGGCGCCACCTACCCCGCTGACCGCAGGGAGGGCCACGTGGCGGCTCCCGGCTGGGCTTGCATGCGCTGTCCCGTGTTCGGGACATGTGTCAAGCCCAGGATGATTTGGGCGCTCCTCGCGGGCCGTTCCTCAGGAGATTCGGGCGCCCGAATTTGGGCCGAGCGTCTGAATCCTGGGACATTTTGGGAATTCTCCGAATTCTTGGGCTGGGCCTATAAATAGGCCCAGTATAGCTTCGTTTTCTCCTTTTTTGGGCATTTTCTCACAGAGGCTTCTACAGGAGACGTCTTCCTCTACCAGTTATACACCTTGTGGATGATTTATGGGATTTTAGGAGGCAACTGTACTGACTTTTATGGCGATTCGGCGCGCTTCGACGCTTCTCCTCCGGCGACCCTTCGCGTCGCGTTTCGATGCGCGGGCTCCCCTGGGCTACTCCGACAGAGTTTTTGGGCGATTCTTGCATCGGTGTTTCCATGACAGGTAGGGCTATGACTTTTGTATTTTTAGCTTCTCCTTATTCCGAGTTTTTCTTGGGGTTTTTGGGCCATCTTGTGACCCTATTTTCTGCGGCGGAGTTTTTGACAGCATCAAAGTTTTTCTAGGATTTCACTGCGCTCGAGTGTCGGAATGAAAAGTGCAAGTACTCGTTTTGTATCTACACTTCGCAAGGAACATCATCGTGATTTTTCTGGATTTTTTTGGGGTTGTCCAGATGGTGAAAATCCTACCTTTTCTGGGCGGATTACTGCAGAGATGTGTTCTTGGGAGTTTCGCGCTTACCGCGGTGTTTAATTTGTAACTTGGCCTATTGGTGTCGAAACGGGACGTCTGAGTACTCGATCATCATCTACTCATCGCGATGATCACAGTGGCAATTTTGTTGGAATTTTCGGAGTTCATCTCGCAGGTGAAAATTTACCTTTTTCTGGACTGGCTGCGTGGATAGCGACAGATTTTGGATTGGGGAATTGATTGTGCACCGTTTTGGGTATTTTCACAGTTTTCGCGGTGAGCTGTGGTTTTCCCTGAGAGAGGGAGAGTTTGGATTCATGCTTCGCGATCGAGGTGGGTGATTGTTGTGGACCTCATATTTGACATACTAGAAATATTAGAGATTCCCCGTGTAGGATTTATTGATTAATGCTTGGTTGGAATATGCATGCTTGTATGGATATATTGTTAGCTATGTTAGCACTTAACCTTGCATGTGAAATCGACTAATATACTGGGGACAAGATGATTCATCCAGTTGGTGGGTACTACTTGAGGATTTTATGGACATACATAGGGGGATGGATAGCGATTATGACCGGTGACTTACCCCTTGCGAGATTATTACTTGATAAACCTTCTTTTATCTTTCTTGAGGATATTTGCATGCTTATATGGAAAGTGATTTGTGTAATGTCAGCATTTAACCTTCCTATGAGTTTGTTTAGTAAATTTGGGTTATCATGCTCTAATCAATGTAAGAACAACGATATCTGTCTTTCTTTTATCATCATGAGGACACTTGCATGCTTGTATGGTCATCTAGATAGGCCACCTTTTTCTGCTACACTATCATGCTGGGATTTGACTAAGGAGAAACCATGATTGCTTCTTTTCTCCTTTTTAGTTAGACATGTGGCACATGTTGCTCCGGTTCGAGCAGGGGTTTGGGATAGTGTAGCCGGGACATTGGGTCTGGGACAGGTTGGACTTGATTGGGGATTTGTTGGATGTTGCAGTGACCGTGGACATTGGGCGGTTGACCGGATCTTTACTTGTACATCAGATTGGGGATCGGGGTTTCTTTAGTGGATGGGTTTTCCCACTTGAGCATAGTCGTGATCCAGTCTTGCTATATTATGATACTTGTGACAGAGACACTTTACTCGTCTGGGTCGCTCCCCTCGAGTGCCACTCCGGAGTGTGCGACAGGCAGGCTTTGAGTTCTTTATACTATTTCTTTGTGTCGGTGTTATGCGTCAGTACCCGATGCGGCCGGCAGAGCAGGCAGTGCCAGTTTTTACTGGTCCATTGATTGGGTTTATTCAGGCAGACACTTTTACTGATGCATTCATATAGCTACTCATTTGGCATTGCATTTAGATGCATAGTTGTGGTAGCTTCTTTTTATCAGTAGTTCTGTTCTTAGCTTACCGCATTTCTTTCTCTTTTGCCTTTGGTAGTCCTAGTGGGTGCGTCAGAGTTTGAGGCTTTACCCACTAGGGGAGGCTAGCTGATTAGATAGAGTGTCTGCCAGACAGTGAGCTAGCTGGACTTTTGATGTACCCCTATCTTCTCAGACAGTTGTACTTGTACTTTTATTTTGGGTCTGGCTTTAGCCAGTTGGTTGTATTATTTTGGAGAGCGCAGAGAGACACTTGTATTTTATTTACTGTTGTACTTTAATTTATTTCCTGCTTTAGTCTGAGATGTAGTAGTTTTAGTTCAGCTCTGTTTTATGCTCTTTTATTATATCTGTTATATCTGAGCAGGTTACCAGTGCTTTGTGTACACGGGACATTCCGTGTGCACGGCGGATCTGTAGACGGGCCCGGGTTCTGGTTTACACCCAGGGCGTGACACATAGGGTCCAGTCAAACCTGCGCCTACCTACAACCACATACCCAGCACTGGGTCAGGAATTATGTAGGCGGTCCCACTCGGACTGTCACGCCCCGGGGTCGAAACTGCGACCCGGGTTCGCCAACAGATCCGCCATCTGTACGGAAACTGCCGTACAGACGAAGCGTCTACCCTGCAAGTCAGATCTATAGCTAAAATGTATCAGAGCTGAAAAAGAACTAAAGCCAAATGCTATAGAATAAATACTAAACATCTGCAATAGAAAAAAAAAGGATCTCCACTAATACACAAACCCTCAATACATAGTCTCTCTCAACTATAAAAAGTAAATACAACAATCCTCACTGATCTCTCAGACTGTCCAGTACAAAAGTGGGAACATAAAATATACCGGGTACATCTACCTTAGACTCTCAATGCTGGTAAGGAACTAATCGGCCACGTCCTCACCTCGATCTGCTGTCTCCGCGCGAACCAAGCCGGAACAGCCAGCTCAACCTGTCACCGCAGCAGGTGTGAGATCTACTGCAAAAGGCAGATATCTCAGTGGGTACCGTCCCAATATCCACGGTATGCCCACTAAGTCTACTGGAGGCAAAACAGATAGGTATGCAGATAGATAGATAATGGGTAAGCTGAAAGAAAACTACAGCTAAAAAGTCTCAATCATAAAGCTCAAGAAACTCTATCAACAACATGATATGCATACACCCACTACTGCTAAGATGCCTCAGTATCAATGCTCAAAGGAAAGAAACCCATCCAAGAACATAATATGTAACCACCCGCTCAATATCACCCAATCTCAATGACTGCCAAAACTGGCTCAGTCCAGCCTGCGCCTGTCGTCTAGGAACGCACCTGCCCACTACCACGCATCCACAAGAGGACGGGATTTACGTGGGGCGTCCTAAACTGACTATCTCAATCTCACACAAAGTGATCCCATAGTAACTCGGCCAGGGGTATCAAGTGACCACTAGTATATGAACTAGGCGCATCATCATCTCATCATCAACACGCACCCGGGGCGTAACTCGAGGGGAGCGACCCCAACGAGCTCAAGTATCTCATCATTCTCAACTGTCTCAATAAGCGGCACATGCAGGTTATGGTCCACGATCAAACAGATCGGCAACTCGATGCTCAAAAGCACAACTCAGGTGGAAAAAGAGACTCCACGAGTCAACAGGAAAATGCCCAAATCCTCGCATAATTCTGTCGGAGAACTCTTTACGACTCAATCTGATAATGCACAACCCATGGCTGAGTCGGGAAACCTCCACGACTCGATCTGCTAGAACCCCAAAACTCTCATAACTAAGTGGGAGAACCACCTCCACTATCAAATCAGAGATACATAATCCATGATCTATAATAAACTCATCACTCCCAACAGGAAAGCTAAAACCCTCATGACACTGGAAACTCATCTCATAATACTCTAAAAATCCGCTCGGCCCCCTGGCACGAGTAAACATGCACCCTGAACTCATGCCCTACCTCTGACGAATTCAGAAATTAAAAACCACCTTGAAAATGCTGATTTTCTTTAAAACAGGTTTTCTCGATTTTCAAAACAATCTAGGTGCACATATGATGCCAACAGAACATGAAACCTAGTGTCATATAGTGTCATGAGTATGCTAAAAATAATCTGGTGTTCCAATAAATTTTACAGAAAATCCCAGGCAACTATCAGATTTAAAAAAAATAATGATAACAGCATGATAAATATGATCAAATTGCATTCAATAGCATTAAAGGGAATTCCATAAATTTTGGAGAAATTCCAACCCACCTGGATCGCTTTCCGCAGGCAACGCTGAAGTCGGTGAAGTGCCGGACCGGAAATTGCCGAAACTTCGAAAATTTCGCCACGCGCGCGCACACACTGCGAACCACGGAAACCAAAAAAGTCCTCGGAAGCTCAGATAAAATCCTTGAGTCCTCTACAATAATCCGCGCGCAGCCAGCTCACTCCACGGCCAAAACACAGTGCACAACAAGGGCTCAAGTACACCACCAGCACTCTTAAAATCCAAAAATAAATCCACATGCGCGCAAGTCCAGCACAAAAATCTGCACTCCAATTAAATGCTCACATACACTATTCACTTGAATCCACCCACAACATCAGCATACTTAAAAGCTCCAAAGCATATTAATAATTAATGTTCACTTAATCACAATATCCCATAATTCCTCTTGCTACCTACAGGTTCACACAACACACACCACACACACTCACAGCATCAACACACTTCACAAAATGCCCACCTTAGGCTCACAGCACCCACCAAAATTTCACAACACTCTCAACATGCTGTAGACAGGACGACCCCAAGCTCCAAAATCCCACAGCTCAGAAGAAAAACCGCGCGTCGTTCACAGTCGGCTCCAAAAGTTCGCGCGGCACTAAGCCCCCGCGCACACCGTAGCTGCAGATCCAAGGACAAAAAATAGAGGAAAAAGGGAACCACATTAGCCCGGTCAAAGTACAAGTCACAAGCTCATCGGGCAAAACCAGCCCCTGCTCACTCTAC
>CM054940.1:13406929-13494055 GCA_029168755.2 Tillandsia fasciculata | reverse complement strand
GAGTGGAAAAATCCAGTTGCCAACTCAAAGGGTCGAGGTATCGCAATTTGTGAGGGGGTGGGCGTTGGATGGCGACATCACCGTTATCAGCAGTTGCGAGAAAGACTATCAGATGGGTTAAGCTTGGGTTCCGTTCAGTGGCTATCGCAAAGGTGATTGCTGGAGGTATGGAGGACGGCAAGTTCGAGCAATGGAAACGAGGTGTCGTTAGTCTCGAACTTGGCCGAGGACTTTGGTGGGGAACCGAAGTCGGGTTTAGCGAAAGCCTAGAGGGAGTAGGCTTGAGCGACCGAGAGTACAGAAGCCAAAGGTGCTGAGCAGCAACGAGTAGCAAAAGTGCAGAGCAGTCAGGAGGCATAACAAGAGTTCATGGTGCAGCAAGTAGAGGTGCGAAGTAGCCGAGGACAGGCGTGTCTTGGCAGAAGACTCGAAAACTCGTGGAGACCATGGTGATGGCTTGACGTTATGTGATTGCGGGGGCATTTGTAAGGCAAAAGTTGTGTGCGGGAATGGCACGAGATGGGCAGATGTACTCATGAATATTGGAAGGGGTTGGATGCGATCTAGTCCGACCGCAGTTGTGTATAGGGAGCTCCAGGGTGGACAAGCCTATATCGATATTGCGATATTTCGAGGTGGAGAAGCGAAGCCGAGCTGCGAGCTGATTTGCGTTGGACGCTCCAAGACGTTGGGACGTTTGGAGTTTGACCTCGGAGGGAGCGAGGGAGGGCCACTCTACTGATTTCAAAGGAACCCGTGCACGCTTTGGAAGGGTGTATTCGCGGAGTATACCGAGTGCACTAATTGGTCCGGTAGCGTTCTGGGAAGAGATCGCTAGCAGGAAACTTGGGTTAAGTAGGGGCGAAAGGGACAGAAGGGCCGAGTAGCGCCTCAAGAAGGACCGAGTTGCAGAGGAGTGCCAGTGCCATCTGGGTTGTCGTGAGCAGACGACAAGGTTAACATTCTAGTTCCGTGAAGGAGTTTTGTGGTGCGGGGGAGGCATCCGGAGCTGGGGAGCTTCAGCTCAAGGGGACAGAATGGTTTTCACAGTGCATTGGGTCAGTGTGGCATGCAATGCCAAGGCTGAGGGTGGCTCTGATCTGGTTTGGTCGAGAGGACCAAGGAGCTTCGGCAACGAGTTGGGTAGCGGACATACTCAAGGGCGGGTCAGTGTGGCATGCGATGCCAAGGCCGAGGGCGACTCTGATCTGGAGTAGTGGTTGGCAGCTATCAACCAAGCTGGAGGAACGGATGGACATCGACGAGGGCGTCGATAACTTGGGTGGGGGAGTCTGTCACGTGTCGATCATGTTGGTTCGACCGTGACATCCTTGGGGGCCACTTTTGGAGGACATTTGGTAGGCATTTGGGTTGACGGAGTTACGGGGTTGCGAAGTTGGGACAATCCGTCAGGGTTGAGCCGCGGGCGAACCAACGGGGGCAATTCCCTAGCAATGGCCCATGCCATGACCATGGAAATGGTGCCGCATGCGGGGTTTCAAAACGTACCCCTCGGTGAGCACCTTTGTACCCCCGGGGTGCCAAAGGGGTGGATGCCTCGTGGGTTATATAGAGGAGGGGTTGGACACTTGCAAAGTGGCCCCGACTCCCCCGTTGGCCTATAGGACATAGGCCATCCCTTGGCGAGCGGAGTCGCCAAGCCTAAGTTCGTGTGAGCGGTATTCGATGGTCGAAGAGTGCACGGGCTTAGGGTAATGCCAAAGACACGAGGTCGACGGCATTACGGAGCGGGGTAAGCCCAGAGGCTTTGCCTCTAGGTTCGCTTGCACTACCTTATGCCGTTTCGGATCTCTGTAGTGGAGCGAACGAGCGGATGAGGAACAGTCTTGCGAAAGGTTGGTCCTCCTCAATGGACAAGGCTTGCGAAGGCATGTGGGTGCCTAGCGGGGATTCGTGAGGCGCGAGAACTACGAAGTTCGCAAGGCGAAGGAACGGTGGGTCCGCCATAATGGGCAAGGCTCGCAAAGGCAGCGTTGCCGAGCGGGGATTCGTGCGGCGCGGCCCACGAATTAAGAGGAGACAATCGATGCTGGTTTTCGTGAAGTGAGCCATGGAGAGGACCGAGGGTGTTGGGGCCAGGCATGGCCGGCCAATGGAGGTGCCGAATGGCTAGCAAAGCGGAGTGAGGCCGATTCTATTGTGGGCGACATCCGTCAAGCAAACCTTGGATGCTGGACCGAGTGTGTTGGCGGCCGAGCATGGTCGTGCAATGGAGATGCTAGGGGGTTGGCGATGCGGGGAGAATGTTGCTAGGTTGGCAAACCCTTGCGAAGGGTATACACGCAGGAACAAGTAGTGTGGGGTATTCGGGAAGCGGACCTTGGACCGAATCGGGAGCGATGACGGAACTAGGTGGCCGGCCCTTATCAACCGGCGCTGAGCGCTTCGCCCCTGGAATCACTGCGGGAGCTGGAGCCACCTCATCCAACACCGCCGAACTGATAAATCTCCCGGCGCAAACCCCGCTCAAACATATAAATCCGATGCGCCTCGTCCCTCGCAGCGTGCGGTACACAGGCCAACAACTGGTTGAAGTCTGCGATCAAAGGCATCCCGAAAGGTATTCTTAAACCAAATTTCGCGCTGGGTCCAATCCTGAGGTCCGAATTGCGCACAAGCACCTCCAACACACTGAAAAAGCCTCCAGAAGCTGCTAAACACACTGCAGAAGCTCTGCAGAGATCCGGGTCTTCACACCAGCCTCAAATAACTCCACCTAATGGGGTCCATCACGAGCAACAAATGGCACGCAGTTAAGCAACTGCGTGAACTCCTGGTAGTAGGCCAGTACTGATCGGTCGCCCTGCTGCAGGTTCTTCAGATCATCCTCTAGCTTCCGGTTTATACTCGTAGAAAAGTAGGTGTCCAGTATCATACGACGGAACTCGGACCATGGTAACTGCCGGGCAACCTGAAACTCCAGTGGCTCCACCTACTGCCACCAGGCATCTGCATCTCCGTTTAAACAGTGCACCGCCATATGCACCCTGTACCTCGGGCCGATGAAGAAGTCCCGGAATAGCTTCTCCATCGCTGCCAGCCATGCTCCGATCTCCCACGGCTGTGTGTCCTGCCCTGAAAATCTAGGCAGTCCTCGCTGACAAAACTTGGCGAGCTTGTCGGCGATATCCAACTCCTTAGCCGGAGTCAACGGCTGGATCGCTCCTTGTGCCCCACTACTCGACGAAGGCGCCGTTGGTACAAGTGGTACAACTGGTGGTGCCGGGGCCTCAAAAGCAATCGGGGGCAGTGCCTCTCTCTGGGCAAGCAACTGATCGATCCTCTGTTCCTGCCGGCGATGTCTCTCTGCCAACTGGGCCATCATGGCCCTCAACTCACTGAGCTCAGAAGGTCTCGACTGCTCTGGCTTCTCCGGGGGTATAGGGGTACCCCGGGTAGGGATCTAACGTCGGGGAGGCATCCTGCGACAAGAAATCACATGTCAGTAACAAAAACCACCCTCAACCCAATCTAGCGAAAGTCAAGGACATCCCCATATTTCTGTAACTTTATATTGTCTGCAGCCAACATAATTGTCCATCAGAAATCGGGTATGCCAATCCCTCTTCACTCACTAGAAGAGTCCAAACAATAAATCGTCGACTTTCGCAAAATGTCGCGTCACTCACGCCCTATCCTCCTAGGGTCTGCAAAAGCGTAGGGTTTCCTAAGTCCCAACTGACCTATTCCTAAGCTCTGATACCAACCTAATCTGTCACGCCCCGAGTGTAAACCAGAACCCGGGCCCGTCCACAGATCCGCCGTGCACACGGAATTTCCCGTGTGCACGAAGCGCTGGTAACCTGCTCAGATATAAGAGATATAATGCAAGAGCATAAAAGCATAGCTGAACTAAAACTAATACATCTCAGACCACAGCTGGAAATAAAAGTATAATAACTCTCAAATAAGTACATATGTCTCTCCCAGCTCACTAAATAAATACAACCAGCTAGCTGAAGCTAGACCCAAAATAAAATACAACTGTCTGAGAATGTAGGGGTACAACCAAAAGCACTACTAAGCTCGCAGTCGGGGTAGACGATCTATCTAGTCCACAATCCTCTTACCTCGATCTGCCGAAGACGGCCCAGCTACTCACGCAGAGGACTCCGCAAAACAAGGGAGAAAAAGGAAAAAGGACAATAGGGGTGAGAACTACTATAAAAATAATAGCCTCCCCCTAGTGGGTTAAGCCTCAAAAACTCTGATATGCCCACTAGGTCTACCGGAGGCGAAAAGGAAAGAGAGGTGGCATGCTAAAAGTATAACTGCTGATGAAATGAAGCCACCACTACTATGCCTCTAAATGCAGAGCCGGAAAGAGTAACCACAGAATGCATCAGTAAATGAGTCTACCAATAAAACCCAATCACATGAACCGGTATAACCCCGGTACTGCCTGCTCTGTCATCAATCTCACAAACTCAGTATCTCCAACTATCCAACTGACCGGCACCCGTCACGGTCTAAAGCCTACTCCGGAGTGGCACTCGAGGGGAGCGACCCACACGAGTGTATCACTGTCACAGGTATCACAATATAGCAGGACTGGATCACGACTCTGATCAAAGTGGAAAAATCTATCCACAAAACCTATCCACAAAAGGGAAACCCGATCCCCAATCTGATACAATAGTAACAAAAAGTGGGAAACTCCATTCACAAAAGAAAATCTGATACCCAATCTGATGCACAAGTACAACATCCGGCCAACCGCCCAATGTCCGCGGTCGCTGCCACACCCCACATACCCACAATCTGGTATATCCAATCCAAATCAACAATCTCGGCTACACTATCCTATAACACTGCTCGAACCTGAGCTGCTAATACCCTGAGTCTAACAATAAAAGGAGAAAGAAATAACAATCATGGTTTCTCCTAAGTCGAATTCCAGCATGATAATGTAGCAGAAAAAGGTGGCCTATCTAGATGTCCATACAAGCATGCAAATGTCCCAAAGTGATAAGGAATACAGTTAACAATTTTCTAGTGTTTAATATAACATGATATTCCAACTCCTAATAAACAACCTCTCATGAAGGCTCATTACTAATAGGATTCGCTTTGAACTCAGGTAAGCATGCAATATTTATCAAAAGGGAGCAATTAATATTTTAACACAAAGGGGTTACTCCAATATGCCTAGTGGGTAGTCAAAAATATGAGGTTCACAACAACACCCACCTCGATCGCTAAATCCAAATCCAGAAGGCACTCTCGCCCAAATGAAGGTCGCCCGCCGCGATAGCTGCAAAAGTATCCAAGCGGTGCCTAATTAAACATACAATTCAACACTTAAACGCTGTAAAAAAAAAGTCCTGAAGAAGCTCAGTTTTCACCTACTAGATGAACTCGAAAAAATCCGGGAAAATCACCACTGCGATCGCCGCGTCGAGCCGATCGAAACGAGTACTTGCACGCCTCAATCCGAGTCCTATAGGCCAAGTTACAAAATACGCAACGCGGTGAGCGCGATACTCCACAAGCACAAAATCTGTAGCACTCTGCCCAAAAAAGATGGGATTTTTACCTTCGGGGAAGCCTCAGAAAATTCCAGAAAAAAATACAAGGATGTTCCTTGCGATGTGTAGATGCAAAACGAGTATTGGCACGCCTCAATCCGATGCTCGAGCGCGGAGAAATCATCGAAACACTCCGGTGCTGTCCAAAAACTCCGCCGCAGAAAAGAGGTCACAAGAAGGCTCTGAAAACTCCAAGAAAAACTCGAAATGAGGGGGAGCTAAAAATACGAAAATCATAGCCCTACCTGTCGTGAAGCCAACGACGCAAAAATCGTCCAAAAAGATGGTCGAAGTAGGCCCCCGCGCACCGAAACGCGACGGAGAAGATCACCTGTGAAGGAATGTCGTGATGCGCCGAAGAACTGTAGACCTCGAAGTTCATGCCTACTAAAATCGGGCTCGAAGAGGAAGAAACTTTGCTGAAGGAGTCACAGTGAGAATCGGGCTCGAAGAGGAAGAAAAGGGAGAAAAGGAGTGGCTCGGGCCTATTTATAGGCCAAATCCAACAAATCCGAAAATCCTCAATGGGTCCTCGGATTCGGGCGCTCGGACCGAATTTGGGCGCCCGAATCTGCGGGTATATTCCCCCTCAAAGAGCGCACGAATCAACCTGGGCTTGACACGAGTCCCGAACACGGGACAGCCGTGCAAGCCCAGCCGGGCACTGTCACGCGTCCGCGGCGGTCAATGGGGGTAGGTGGTGCCCACGAATAGCGGGGCGCCACTTGCCGCCGCCTGCGCCACGGGCCGCATGTGCGGGCAGGCGCCGCCTGACCGTCCTGCCACGAACGCGCCCTGAGGCGGCCGCCCGTGCCTCCGTGCACCGCGCTCGGTGAGCCCGCCAATAAGATGCTGCCACCTGTCCCTGCGCCCGGTCCACGCACCCACTTTTCGGTTTCGTGGACTGCGCCGCGTGCGCCGACCAACCGGGGACGGACACGTGTCCCCCGCCCTGGTCCAGCGCCGCCGCGCCCCTCTCTGTAGACCGCGCATCGTGCGCCTGCCAACCCTCACATGCCACGTGTCCCGGGTCGGGTCTATGCACCCAGCCGCGCCGCTCTGTGGACCAAGCACAGCAAACCGGCCAATGACAGGCCGCCGCGTGGCATTTCTGCGGTCTATGGTCCCCCCATGCACCAGAATCCACAGAAAACTTTCGTGAGTCCCTTTTTGGGCATCCGGACTCAGAAACAAATAAGCAAATAGCCGTTTTCAAGCGTTTTTGCGCGCTGAATCCAAATCCAACCTCTGTTTGGCCCAAAACCCTTTCTAAAATTCGGCAAGGTCTATTTGTGGCATCCCTTGATGCACTATGGGCCAAACACACCAATAATAGGTGTTTCATACAGTGGATTCACAGAAAAAAGTGCTGCATGGGGACCTGGACCACTACAAGTATTGTCGGTCCTGCCTAGTGCAGTTAGGACCCTGGATTTTGCCTATTGATCTGTTGGTCCTACGTCAGCTCCAGGATTTTGATGTAGTGTTGGGTATGGACTGGTTGTCCCAGTATTATGCTACCATTGATTGTAGAGAGTGGACAGTGACCCTCCGTGAGCCGGGTCAGGAGGAGTATGTTTATAGTGGATGCCAGAGCACTTTGTTTGTGTTATGAAATTTGTATTGGCGCATTTCGTGAAATGTTTTGAGTCTTGAAGTTTGAAGATCAAGAATTGTGGATCATATACATCAATCTCAAGAAGAATGAATTCAAAACGATCCGGTACGTTTAACTAAATAATTTTGGTGATCCGAATACATTCTTGTAGTTAAGAAATACTTGGAAGATTTTTCATTGCATAAAAATCAAAAACTGTAAAAGTTGGATGTTCAGGATCTGGATCAGACCATTCCAGTCCGGACCCCAAACATAGTTTAGTTCATACGGAATTTCAGTCCGGAACAGCCTTTGCTCAGTCCGGACCCCGAACTACGTGTTTGCTGAAATTGCATGAACAATCCAGATCAGAGAATTCCAATCCGGACCCCGAACTTGTTTTTCTGGAAAAGTTCTGTCTAAAGACGACAGTCCGGATCAGATTTAATCCAGTCCGGACCGCCGAGCGGGAAAATTCCAGATAAGGTAGTTTTTTATTCTTATCTCTTTCCAAAGGTTTCTAGCCTATAAATAAACCCTAATTTAGGGTAACCGAAAAACCGAGAAAAAGAATAAAAACGGAGATAATCAAAGTCCACGTATAGAGAAGAAAGGAAACATGATCAATCAAATATTTCTTCATTTATATTGATCAATTTGATTCTAGAATTTCCAAACTCCTATTTCTTGTAGAATCAAATTGAAGAATACTTAGATGGTGTTTTCTGATCTATCTTTGATCTAAGTATTCGGCGGATTATCATCACCAACAAAACAACGATTTTTCCAAAAATCGGCGCGTGGATTCGCGTGGCCTTGTGGATTCAAGGTGGTACCGCTCTCGTGGATTCGGAGCGAGGTACGTTCGTGTGATCGATACATACTACATTGGTAAAGACCGTGGATTCGGTTGGACGTCGTGGATTCGACGTTGGACGTCGTGGATTCGGCGTTGGACGCAAATCGTGGATTCAAGGAGCGTTGTGGAGCGAGCGGAGAAGATCAACTAGGAGCGTATGAAAAAGGTTGAGTCGTAGGTGTAGAGTACCCGGACTTGGTGGAGTGTACCGACCTCGCAAGATGGCGTGGTGCGGAGAAATCGCCTCGGACTTGTTTCATATTTGTTTGCAGATGATTTCGGGTTGGTTCGGATCGACGCGGAAGCCCTAGCTTGAATCGGAGTTTTTCCGGGCTTTGTGCGCCGTTAGAGGACTGGTTTGCTAGAACCGCGACTCCACTGTGGTTTGCAGAAATTGGGAAAGGTTTGGAACACGTGTTTTTTCAGTCTGCAGTGAAGTTCGGGAAGTTCCGGATTGGTGCGAAGACCCCGAAGGCGAAAAGTGAGTCGGGATCGGCAGTTATGGGAGCCGGTTTTGGGATTGAGCACCTTGATTTTACGATTGAGCTTTTTGAGTGGGGAAAACTCTGGACATGTTTTTTTTCAGATTACAGTGGGATTCGGGAGGATCCAGGCTGATGCAGAGGTTCTGAGGGCTAAAAGTGAATTAGAGTTGGCTTAATTTGGATTATTTAATTAATTAATTATAGTGGTTAATTTAGCCTGAGAGAAGAAAGAAAGGAATTTAAAGAGAGGGTGTTTTGGTGTTTGAATGTAATTAATGTTGGTGTTGGAAAGGGTGTGAAGTGCTTTACACCATACACCATGCACCATCCCTTAATTAATTAGCATGTCATGTCATTATCTTCTCTAAAATGAGAAACAGAGGATTTTTTGTGAAACAGAGGAAAGAGTAAATTATGAAAAAGAAGAAGAAGAAGAAGAATTAAAGGAAAGTAAAAGAGGGTTTTGATCGTCTTGACGGCGCGAATCTATCGCTAGTAGCCGCGTGGTGCCGAGCGGAGCACGCGCGCGCCGAGCCTCATGAAGGTGTATTGCAGATTTTTAGAGAGAGAAAGCTTGGTTTTTGTGTAGTGCAGATTTTTGAGAGAGAAAGCTTGGTTTTTGTGTATTGCAGATTTTTAGAGAGAGAAAGCTTGGTTTTTGTGTAGTGCAGATTTTTGAGAGAGATAGCTTGGTTTTTGTGTAGTGCAGATTTTTGAGAGAGAAAGCTTGGTTTTTGTGTAGTGCAGATTTTTAGAGAGAGAGAAAGCTTGGTTTGGCTATTTTTTTGAGGTTGGTGTTGATGTTGGTTGTGTGGATTTTGGATTTGTTGTCCATGGATGATGGGTCTGCAGCAAGTGGAGCGCAGGGTTGGGAGGCCACAGCTGTGAGAGCGCGTGCGCAGCTAGAGCCCGATCTTGCGGATTTTTGGCTTGGCGTTCCGGAACAAAGTGGGGATTCCGGAACTAAGTTTGGGTACCGGTACTGCTTGGTGGGTACCGGTACCCCTCATGCAGATTTCACTTTGGGTGATTTTTTTTGGTAAGGGCAGTTTTGTCTTTTTACTTCCACCACCCTGTTGACCCTTCTCTTCTCTATATATGGACCCCTCCTCCTCCCTTCTCAAGATGAATCAAAGAAAGAAAGAAAATAAAAGAGAGTAAGTAAGGAAAAGAAAAGAGAAGAAGAAAAGAGAGTGAAAGAGTTTGAGAAGGTTTGTGTTGTGGTTCCTACTGCTTGGAGTCGGGAGAGCCGCGCGCGCACCGAGCCATACACGAGGTAAGTTGGCAGATTTTTATAGTTTGATTTTTGGATTCCATTAGATGGATTTGATGATGGATTTATGAAGCTTTGAGCTTAATTGGATTTTCCTTCCATCTTTTGCTTGGTTGCTGCGAGTTTGGAGTTTCGTCGCTCGGAACCGTGTCGTGCGTGCGTGCGTGCGTGTGGGTGTGCGCGTGCTGTGGGATGGCCGCGGAGAGGATCGGAGCGCACGGAGGTGGCGTTGAGATGCTTGTCAGGCTACTGTGAGCTTTGGTGGAGTTTTTGGAGCGCTCGGCAGTGTGCGCGCGCGCGAGGGCATTTTCGTCATTTTGTGAGTTCGGCGCTTCACCGACTTCGGCTTGGCCTACGGAAAGCATTCCAGGTGGGTTGGAATTTCTTCGAGATTTATGGAATGCCCTCTAATGCTTCTGTAAGCATGTTGATCATGTTTAGCTTAATTTTTGTGTGTTGATAAATCTGATAGTTGCCTAGAAAATTGTAGAAAGACTTTCATGAGCCCCAGACATTTTTAGTATGATCTAGAGGTTATTTGACACTAGACTGCATATCCATTTGAGATTCAGGTTGCATCTGGACCTTCATAATATTTTAGTACCACGTTTTAAGTAAAACTCCATTTTAAAAGGGTTTTTAATTATTGAGAATATTATGAATGGTCCAGATTGTTCGAGTTGCATGAGTACTCGTGCCAGGGGGCCGAGTGTATTTTTAGAGCATCGTCTGTCGAGTTTCTAGTTTCATGAGAGTTCTTCTTTCTTGTTGGGATTGATGGGTTTATTCTAGATCATGGGTTGTGTAGTGTCCCAGTTTTCCCCAGTGTTTTTCCCCTGTTTCGGGGTGTGGAACACCTATTGTTGGTGTGTTGGGCCCCAACATGTCAAAGGGATGTGTTGTTTGGACTCAGGGAGGATTTGGGATCAAGCCTGACCTTCGGCTGCCTTTGCCGAATTTTAGGAGTGGAATCAGGCTGAACGGAGGCCGTATTTGGATTCAGCGCGGAAAAACGCTTGAAAACGGCTATTTACTTATTTATTTTGGAGTCCGGATGCCCAAAAACGAACCCCCGAAAGTTTTCTGCGCAAAATGGTGCATGGGGGGAGCTGTGGACCGGCCGGGGACACGTGGCAGCCTATTATTGGGCCGGCGCGCCACTCCGGGTCCACGGAACGGGCCGCCGGTGCACGGTGCACCGGCGGGCCACGTGGCAGGTACCGGTTGGGCCGGTGCAGCGCGCGCGGCGCATGGAGCAAGCGCGGGCAGCGCGGGCAGGCCGGGCAGGCGGGGGCAGCGGTGCGGCGCACGGTGCACCGGGGCGCACCACGTGGCGGCCCCGGGTTGGCTGGCGTACGTGCGCGCGATGCACCCGCAGCGCGCGCCTGCGGCCGTACGTGCACACGGCGGTCGGCGCAGGCGGCGCGTGGCAGCGCCGTGTCGGGCGGGAAAGGGTGGCGCCACGTGGCGCCACGCCATAGGCGGGCGCCACCCACCCCGCCGCCCTCGCAGGGGGACGCGTGGCGCTTCCCCGCTGGGCCCGCACGGCTGCCGCCTGTTTGGCGGACACGTGGCGGGCCCTGGGCCGGGTCGGACGGGCGGTTGGACGAGGCGGGATCCAGTGCGCGAGCCGGGCTGGGCCGGGCCGCACTGTAGCCGCCCGAAAATCCCTGGGCCGGGCCGCACTGTAGCAGCCCGAAATGGGCCGGGCCGCACTGTAGCCGCCCGAAACCTGGGACATATTGGGTATTTCCCATTTGTTTCTTTTGGGCCTATAAATAGGACTCCCCTCCCCTCTTCTCTTGCTTTTTTCGAGAGTTAGAGAGAGAGTGGGAGGGAGGGACCTTAAGAGAAGTTCTTCCTCATTGTATTTTCTACCTCGTGGTGCGTTCCCAGATTTTCTGGAAGTTCGACAGCGGCGATCCGGATTTTATAGTGTGCCTCGGTTTTCCCCCATTTCGGCCCGTTATCGTCGCATTTCAGTCCGAGGAGTCCCCTGCGCAGTACAGGAGTTCTATTTCGACGATTTCTTCGCCGGTGTGTTCCTGAGAGGTAGGGCTTCGTTTTCTGTGTTGGTGGTTTTTCTGGATTCCGCAAGTTTGGCACGATTCCCGAGGTGATTTGATCCCCTATTTTGCTGTTTGGGCTTTTGGACAGCGGCGACTTCGACGAATTGTTTCTCGGCGTAGGAATATCAGATCGAGGCGATTCAAGAGTCGATTTTGGACTACTTTTCACTAGGAACGCAACCGTGATTTTTCTGGGATTTTAGAAGCTCGGGACAGAGGTGAAAATCCTCGTTTTGCGTGCTGATTTTTAAAACAGCAAAAGCTGTTTTGGGATTTGTTGTTTTTACACCGGGTACACTTGTGTGTTGTTGTAGGATACTGTTTCAGCTGACGGTGTGCTTAGAGGACAGCGGGTATTTTCTTGGAGTGTGTGCATGCTTTTCGAGGTGGGTGGTTGCGTTTCCCTCCTTGTTGACTCGCGCACTAGGAGTAGTAGAGTTTTCCAAATGTTAAATGTGACAGTTAACTCGTGATATTGGAACCTATTGCATTGGCCCCCTAAATTAATTTAGTAGCTTCTATGTGATAAATCTGGGACAAGAAAATTGGACAATTGCTATATCGTAAACCGCATGCAAATAAGTAACCAACAATATTTTTGTAAAATTAATTCTTCACGTGAAACCTTAGTCTCTTTTCAAATGCTTTTGAAAAAGAACACTTGCATGCTTATTTGGACAACTGGTTAGGCCACTATTTTACTGCAGCACTATATTATGGGATTTGACTTAGGAGAAAACATGTTTTACTGTTATTCTTCTCTATCGATGCATGATGATCGAGTCGGATCGGGATCTTGAGATAGTGTAGTTGGATCTTGAGTCTGGGACAGTTTAGACTCTTCTTGGGGATTGTGGGGTATAGTGGCAACCGCGGATATTAGGCGGTTGACCAGATATTTTTTACCTTATCAGATTAGGGTCTATGGGTTCAGCGGTGACCGCGGATTTTGGGCGGTTGACCGGATGTTATTATCACATTAGATTGGGGGATCGGGGTTGCATTAGTGGATGGAGTATTCCCACTTTGATCATGGTCATGATCCAGTCCTGCTATTGTGAGACATTGGTTACAGAGATGATTGATACAGAGATACTTTACTCGTGTGGGTCACTCCCCTCGAGTGCCACTCCGGAGTAGGCTTTTTGATCGTGATGGGTGCCGGTCAGTTGGTGAGTTGTGAGTGATGATAGAGCAGGCAGTGCCAGTATTTCCTGGCCCTCTGATTGGGTTTCTTTGGGCAGACAGCTTTATAGTTGCATATATACAGTTATCTTTTTGGCACTGCATTTAGAGGCATAGTAGTGGTAGTTTCTTTTCCAGCAGTCTTTATTGCTTACCACTGTTCTTTCCTTTTGCCTCTTTATTCCTAGTGGGTGCGTCAGCATTAGAGGTTTTACCCACTAGGGGAGGCTACTGGTTTATCTAGTAGTTCTCACCCCCATTATTGTTGTTTCTTGTCCTTTTTCCCCCTTTGTTTTGCAGAGTCGACTGTGGGAGCTGCTGGGCCTTCAGCGGCAGATCGAGGTAAGAGGATCGCCGACTAGCTAGATTGTCTACCCCGAGCGAGAGATTAGCTAGACTTTTATTGTACTCCCCTTTTGTATCTCAGACTATAGTAGTTTACTTTTGGGTCTGGCTTTGGCCAGCTGGTTGTATTATTATGGTGAGCTGGGAGTTTATTGTACTTTTATTTCAGCTTCTACATGCTGTTGGCTGGGAGTTTTGGATTTTCACTGTGCGGAGCCGAGATGCCAGCATGCATTCGCACTTGCTGTGAGCTGACAGTGAGTGAGCCGGAGTGTGCGCAGATTTTGTAGAGGACTCAAGACATTTGTTTAGCTTCCGGGGATTTTTTCAAGGTTCGCGACAGTGTTCGCGCGCGCGCGGCCCGGTTTTGAAGTTTCGGCAGATTTTGATGCGGCGCTTCCCCGATTTCGGCTTTGCCTACGGAAAGCATTTGAGGTGGGTTGGAAATTCTTCAAGATGTATGGAATGCCTTCTAAAGCTATTGTATGCATGTTTAGCATGTCTAGTTTGATTGTTATTATAGTTGGTAAATCTGATAGCTGCCTAGAAAATTGTAGGAAGACTTTCCTGAGCCCCAGAAATTTTTAGCATGATCTAGAGGTGATTTGACACTAGACTGCATGATTAGTTGGCATTAGTTTGGCATCTGAACCGTTTTAAAAATCGTCGGACCTGTTTTTAGTGAAAACTGAGCTTTGAAAATAGTTTTAAAATATTGAGATCGTCCAAAGGGGTTGAGTAGGTTCAGGATGCTTGTGTTCTCGTGCCGGGGGGCCGAGTTGATTTTTAGAGCTCTGTGGGATGAGTTTCTAGTGTCATGTGAGATTGAGCTTCCTTGTTGGGATTGTTGAGGTTATTTTAGATCATGGGTCATGCATTTCAGATTGCGTCGTGGAGATGGTTCTCTGACCTAGCTATGAGAGCTTTGGGCTTTGGCAGATCGAGTCGTGGAGGGTTCCCGACTTGGCCATGGGCTGTGCATTATCAGATTTAGTCGTGTAGGGTTTCTCTGACTTTAGCTATTGGTTATTGGGTATTTCTTGATCGAGTCGTGGAGGGTTCTCCGACTGAGTCACTGTCCTTTGAGCATTTGAGTTTTCGATCTATTTGATCGTGGATCATAGCCTGCATGTGCCGCTTATTGAGATAGATGAGACAAATATGAGACACACTTGTTCCTCGGTGGGGTCGCTCCCCTCGAGTTGCCTGTAGAGTACCGGATTTTCGCATAGTGTACCGACCTCGCAAGACGGCGTGGTGCGGAGACATGGCTTTGGACGAGTTCCTATTGCGTTTACAGATGAATTCGGGTTGATTCAGATCGACGCGGAAGCCCCAGCTTGAATCGGAGTTTTCCGGGCATTGTGCGCCATTAGAGGACTGGTTTTGGTGAGCCCCGACTCCGCCGTTGTGCGCAGAAAAAAATTGGAAAATACTTGGAACATGCGTGTTTTATGTTTACAGCGGAGTTCGGGAGGCTTCGGATTGATGCGGAGGACCCGAAGGCAAAAAGCTGGCAATTATGGGAGCCGATTTTTAGATTGAGCACATCGACTCTACGGTTGAGCTTCTTGAGGAGAAAAAGCTTTGGACGTCTGTATTTTCAGATTACAGCGGAGTTCGGGAGGTTCCGGACTGGCGCGGAGGCCCTGAGGGCGAAAAGTGACTTGGAGTTGGCTTAAAATGGATTATTTAATTGATTTAATTAATTATATTGGTTATTGGCCTGATAGAAAGAAAAGAAAGAAAAGAAAGAAAAGAAAAAAGAAATAAGGTTTTTTTTGTTGATGGGAATTGGAATTAGTGGTTGAGATATTTTGAAGTGTCCTTATTTAGCTGCCAGCACCACCACCACCACACCTTAATTAGCATCACCTTAATTAGCCTTTGCCACCTCGTCTTCTTCCCTGCAACAAAGAAACAGAGCAAAAGCAATGAAACAGAGAGAGAGAGTGAAAGAGGAAGAAGAGGAAGAAAGAGAGAAGAAGAAGAAGGAAATGAGAGTGGCGGAGACTTGACCCTTGCTTGAAGCCGAGTGGAGCGAGCGCGTCGAGCTCCAACAGGTATGTTACTGTTTTTCTTTTTAGAGAGAGAGAGAGAGCTCGGTTTAGAGAGAAAGAGCCTGGTGTTTGCTGTTGGTGGACTGGTTGTCCCTTGTTGGAGTGGCTACAGGAGGAGGTGGTGGCCGCGCGGGAGCAAGGGCGCGCGGGCGGCTGCGCAGGCGCGCATAGGCGCCGCGCGCAGCGCGCACAGCAAGGCGCTGCGCTGCGGGCTCCAGGGCGCCGCGCTGCAGGCGGGCACACGTGGGCGCCGCGCAGTTGAGGCGGCGCCGCGCAGCTGGCACCTGGTGCCGCGCGGCACGCGCCAGGGCCGCGCGCAGTAGCGCGTGGGCGCCGCGCGGCAGGCAGCTAGCGCGGGGACCAAGCGGGCAGCGGCTGGCCGGCGCGCAGCGGCGCGTGCGCAGGAAGCTCCTCGCGCGGCGCGGGGCGTTTTCGGCGGCCGGGGGCTTGTTTTTGACGCCAGCGATCGTGTGTTTGGCCGTATTTCCGCTAATTGTGGTTTTTCCCCTTTTCTTGCTTGTTGTGCTGCAGTTTTGGTGCGGCTTGGCCGGTTGGGATGCTCCCGCCACGCGGAGCCGAGGGAGCTTGGCGGCTCGGATTGGTGCTGCTTGTTGGCTGTGGGTGAGCAGGGGGTGAATGTGAGTGTGTGGTGTGTGTTGTGGGAATCTGTGTGGTATAGGTGGAAGTTATGGGATTTTATGACTGTGATGCTGATGTTGTGGGTGGACTTATGTTGATTGTGTATGTGAGCATTTATTTGGAGTGCAGATATTGTGCTGGACTTGTGTGTGTGTGTGGAATTTTGGATTTTAAGAGGCCGACCGAGTGTTATTAGATGGCTCGAGCTTCCGGGGATTTTTCGTGGTTCGCGGCACGCGCACGTTGCGATCTTCGAGGTTTTGCCAGTTTGAGGTTTGGCGCTTCACTGACTTTAGCGTTTGCCTGCAGAAAGCGTTCCAGGTGGGTTGGAATTTCTTCCAAAATGTATGGAATGCCCTTTAATTCTTCTGAATGCAATTTGAGCATGTCTAGTGTAATATCTTTACTGTTTTAAGATCTGATAGTTGCCTGGAATTTTTTGAAAAACTTATTGGAACCCCAGATTATTTTTAGTATACTCCTGACATTGTATGACACTAAGTTTCATGTTTGGTTTGCATTATAATTGCACCTGAATCGTTTTAAAAATCGAGAAAAACCCATTTTAAGGAAAAATCAGATTTTTAAATGTGGTTTTTAAAATATGAGTTCGCCAGAGGTGTGGGTTAGATTCTGGGTGCATTTGACCTCGCGCCTGGGGGGCGAGTGGATTTTTAGAGTTATGTGGGATGAGTTTTGTGATGACCTGGATTTCTGCAGAGCTGTGGTGGAGTTATCGGTGGCTTCTAGGAGCCTGTTTTGTGTGTTGGAGGTTTGTGCACAAATTGGACATAAGTGGCGGACTTCGGGCTTAAATAGATCACGTGGGTGATCGGTGGACTCCGTCGGATCTTTAGAAGTGGTCTTGCGCGAAATGGATATTAAAATTGGGCTCAGCGCGAAGTTTGGACAAAAGAACGTCTTTCCGGGTGCCTTCGGCAATTTTTAGAGTTGGAATTTGGCAAAACGGACGTCAAATTCGGATTCAGCGCGCGGAAACGGTTAAAATGGACTACCTACTTGACATTTTGCGCAACCGGTTACTGTTCATGCCGGAACAGTGATTCCGGCCGCCGGCGGCGGCGGCGGGCAGCGGCGGAGCGCGGCGGATGGGCTCGAGCAGGCGGGGGAGCGGCCGCGGGCAGCGCGCGGGCAGGCGCGTGGGTGCGCGGGCAGGTGCGCGGTCCACGGGCCGGCGTGCACCGGAGACGGGACACGTGGCATTGCGGGGTTGGGTCGGTTCTGTGGATGCGGTTCACGGAGTCGCGCGGTTGGGCATGGACCGGGGTGGCCACGTGGCGGCCCCGGATTGGTCGGCCCATGTGCGCGTGGCGCACGCAGTGCCGCGCGGCTGCGGCCGTACGCGCACGTGGGCGGCGCACCGGCCGACCGGCGCCGTGTCGGGCGGGGCGGCGCACGCGGCGACACGTGTCGCCGCACCATAGGCGGGCGCCGCCCACCGTGCCGCTAATCACGGAGGACGCGTGGCGCTTCCCCGTTGGGCCGCACGGCTGCCGCCTGTTGGGCGGACACGTGGCGGGCCCTGGGCCGGGTCGGACGGGCGGTCGGACGCGGCTGGATCCCGTGTGCGGGCCGGGCTGGGCCGGACAGCACTATGCGCGCCCGGAAATCCTTGGGCCGGGCCGCACTGTTCACGCCCGAAAGTGGGCCGGGGGCACTGTTCACGCCCGAAAGTTGGGACAGAGGGGGAATTTTCCCAAAAGATTTTTGGGCCTATAAATAGGCCTTCCCCTCCCCTCTTTTCTTCCATTTTTCGAGAGATAAAGAGAGAACCAGTGGGAGGGACCTTAAGAGAAGTTTTTCATCTCATCATTTTCTACCTCGTGGTGCGTTCCCAGATTTTCTGGAAGTTCGACAGCGGCGATTCGGATTTTACAGTGTGCCTCGTTTTTCCCCAATCTTGGCCCGTTATCGTCGCATTTCAGTCCGAGGAGTCTCCTGCGCAGTACAGAAGTCCTTCTTCGACGATTTCTTCGCCAGTGTGTTCCTAAGAGGTAGGGCTTCGTTTTCCGTGTTGGTCATTTCTCTGGATTCAGATTCCTTGGCACGATTCCCGAGGTGTTTTGACCCCTCTTTTGCTGTTTGGGTTTTTGGACAGCGGCGACTTCGACGAATTGTTTCTCCGCGTAGGAATATCAGATCGAGGCGATTCAAGAGTCGATTTTGGGCTACTTTTCGCGAGGAACGCAACCGTCATTTTTCTGAGATTTTAGGAGCTCGGGACAGAGGTGAAATTCCTCGTTTTGCGTACTGATTATAAAAACAGCAAATCTGTTTTGAGACTTGTAGTTTTTACACCGTGTACACTTATGTGATGTTGTAGGATACTGTTTCAGCTGACGGTGTGCATAGAGGACAGCGGGTATTTTTTTGGAGTATTGTGCACGCTTTTCGAGGTGGGTGGTTGTTGCATACCTCTACTTTTGACTTGCTCACTAAGTTTATTAGAGAAGCCCTTTATTGGACATATTGGTTGATTACCATGCATGATTAAATGAGATAAACGTGAGCCTATCATTGTGACTAATATTGTAGACTTAGCATGTTGGGGATATTTTAAGAGTGATAATTAACATGCCATGTTAGCACATAGATTTTATGAAAGTGGGTTAAACAGATTAATTATTGGGATATGATGACATATCTATGTGCGGGTACCACTTTGGTGATTTATGACGGATCAGGGATTATATACATGTGTAGTTAGCTGATGTTTTTAGGATGATGGTTATATCTATGCGGATTGATTATTCGATACACATGTGGAATTGTTATTTGATTCACTTTCTTTCATCTTGTCTGAGGACATTTGCATGCTTGTATGGACATCTAGATAGGCCACTATTTATTGTTACACTATCATATTGGGATTTGACTTAGGAGAAACCATGATTGTTTTCTTTCTCCTTCTCTTTTAGACTTTTGAGTCTTGTTGCTCGGGTTCGAGCAGGGGTTTGGGATAGTGTAGTTGAGGCCATTGAGTCTGGGATGGGTTAGACTCGATTATGGATAGGTGGGGGGATTGCGGCAACTGCGGACAGTAGGCGGTTGACCGGATATTGACTATTTACCAGATGGTGGATTGTGGGGCATTGTGGTAACCGCGGATATTAGGCGGTTGACCAGATGTTGGTTATTTTATCAGATTTGGACTTATGGGGTATTGCGGCGACCGCGGACATTGGACGGTCGACCGGATGTTTATCTTTGCATCAGATTGGGGGATCGGGGTTTCATTAGTGGAGGGATTTGTTCCACTTGAGCATAGTCGTGATTCAGTCCTACTTTTGATACTTTTCACATCGGCGCGGTTATTGCCCGGTGATGCTTTCCTCGTGTGGGTCGCTCCCCTCGAGTTCCCCTCCGAAGGCTGGGGTCAGACAGTTATGGACAGTTTTGCTATCACATCGGCGCGGCTATACTTGCCCGATGATGAGAGCGGCAGTAGGCGGTACCAGTTTTTACTAATGGTTAGGTTGGGTTTATTTGGACAGATACTATTTCTGATGCATACCTACAGTCATACCCTTTGACATTACATTTAGAGGCATAGTAGTGGTAGTTTCCCTTCTTAGCAGCTTCATTACTTACCACTCTTCTTTCCCTTTTTGCCTCTGGTAGACCTAGTGGGCACGTCAGAGTTTGAGGCTTTACCCACTAGGGGGAGGCTACTGGTTTACTAGTAGTTCTCACCCCCATTCTTCTTTTTCTTTTTCTTCTCCTTTGTTTTGCAGAGCCTTCTGCGGGTGCTGCTGGACGTATAGCGGCGGGTCGAGGAGAGAGGACGGTTGAGTAGCTAGACAGTGGGCCTGACAGTGAGTTAGCTAGACTTGTACCTTTTATGTATCTTATCTAAGACAGTTGTACTTTTACTTTTGGGGTCTGGCTTTAGCCAGCTGGTTGTATATTTGTGGTGAGCTGGGAGAGGGATTTGTACCTTATTTTACAGTCATTTTGTATTTTTACTTCCAGTTCAGTCTGAGATGTAGTATTTTCTGTTCAGCTCTGTTTTATTGCTCTATTTTGGTATCTGATTTACCTGAGCAGGTTACCGACGCTTCGTGTATGTGGAAAATTCCGTGTGCACGGCGGATCTGTAGACGAGCCCGAGTTCTGGTTTACACTCGGGGCGTAACAAGTTTCTAGTGTCATGTAGGTTTGACTTTCCTTGTGGATTGATGAGATTATTTTAGATCTTGGGTCAGGTTTTTCCGATTTGAGTCGTGGAGGTGGTTCTCCGACTTAGCTATGAGAGTTCGGGGTTCTGGCAGATCGAGTCGTGGAGGTTTTCTGACTTAGCCATGGGTGGTGCATTATCAGATTGAGTCGTAGAGGGTTCTCCGATAGATTATGTGAGGATTTGGGCAGTACCTGATTGAGTCGTGGAGTCTTTTTCCGACTGAGTTGTGCTATTTGAGCATTGAGTTTCCGATCTGTTTGATCGTGGATCATAGCCTGCATGTGCCGCTTATGATACAGTTGAGACTCATGAGATACTTGAGTTCGGTAGGGTCGCTCCCCTCGAGCTACGCCCCGGGTGCGTGTTGTTGATGCGACTAGTTGATACACTAGAGTTCGCTTTGAGATTGAGATAGTCCGATTGGACACCCTAGTTGATACACTAGGGGGCGCAGGCTTGACTGGACCCGATGTGGCAGTCATTGAGATTGGGTGATATGAGCGGGTGGTTACATATTATGTTCTTAGATGGGTTTCTTTCCTTTGAGCATTGTTACGGAGGCATTTTAGCAGTAGCGAGGGTATGCATAGCATGTTTATAGTAGAGTTTCCTTGGGCTTGATGATTATGACATATTAGCTGTAGTTTCTTTCAGCTTTCCTATCTATCTATTTGCATATCTATCTGTTTGCCTCCAGTAGACTTAGTGGGCATACCGTGGATATTGGTGAGGGTACCCACTGGGATCTACCTTCTGCAGTAGATCTCACACCCGCTGCGGTGATAGGTTACTGAGGTTGCTGTTCCGGCTTAAGCACGCGCGGAGACAGCTGATCGAGGTGAGGACGTGGCCGAGTAGTTCCTTACCAGCATTGCGAGCCAGAGGTAGATGTACCCGGTATTTTTTTATGATGATTCCACTTTTGTACTGGACATTCTGAGAGACCTGTGAGGTTGTTTTTATTTTACTTAGGGTGAGAGACTATGTATTAAGGATTTTTATTTATTTCAGATGTTCAGTTGGATTTCTATAGTTTCTAGTTATTTTTCAGCTCTGATACATGTTTAGATATAGATCTTTTGCAGGGTAGACGCTTCGTCTGTGCGGCAGTTTCCGTACAGACGGCGGATCTGTTGGCGAGCCCGGGTCGCAGTTTCGACCCCGGGGCGTGACATTGCCGCTCCGGATGCGATGGTTATGTGCCTGTTGAGGCAGTGATTGCGTGGTACTATGACAGTCCAGAGGGACATCCTCCGTTGATACACGGAGAGCCCTAGTTGATACACTAGGGGGCGCAGGCTTGACTGAGCCAGTTTTGGGCAGTCATTGAGATTTGGGTTACTGTGAGCACCTCGTGAGCGAGTGGATGCATAGCATGTTCTTAGTTGAGTTTTCCTTTGAGCATGATACTTGAGGCATATTGGTAGTGGTTAGGGTATGCATCGTATGTTCTTAGTTGAGTTTTCCTTCGAGCATGATGTTTGGGACATTATAGCTGTAGTTCTTTCCAGCTTTCCTATTATCTATCTGCATACCTATTGTTTGCCTCCAGTAGACTTAGTGGGCATACCGTGGATGTTGGTGACGGTACCCACTGGGAACTACCTTCTGCAGTAGTTCTCACACCCGCTGCGGTGATAGGTGTGAGGACCCGGATCACCGCGTTGAGTTTTCTGGATGTTTGGCAGTTTTCGGAGGCCTGTGTGGTGTGTTGGTGGTGTTTGTGCGCAATTTGCACACAAGTGATGGACTTCGGGCTTAAAAAGGGATCACGTGGATAGTTGGAGGACCCGTGGAGTAATTAGAAGTGGTTTCGCGCGAAACGGAGATTAAAATTGGACTCAGTGCGAAGTTTGGACAAAAGATTACCTTTCCGGATGCCTTCGGAAAATTGAGGTTTGGAATTTGGTAAAACGGACTTCGGATTTGGATTCAGCGCGCGAAAACGATGAGAATGGACTATTCACTTGTATTTTTCGGAGCCCGGATGACACGCATGTTTTTCGAGGTAGGTGGTACTGTTCCGGCTGCCGGCGGGCAGCGGCGGCGGCGGCGGGCAGCGGCGGAGCGCGGCGGTGTGCGGGCGCGGGCAGGCGCGCCGTCAAGCACGCGGCGCACGGGTGCGCTTTGCCACGTGGCAACTTCCTACTGGATGGGTGCAGACACCTGGCGGGCTGTGGGTGGCCGGTGCTGTGGACCGGGACCACAGAGCGGGCCGGGGCGCCTCGGGGCGTGTGCCTGGCAGGGTGCGCAGGCGGCGCTGGCGCGCGCACATGCGAGCGCCAGGCGCGCGTTGACCGGCCGCAGGGCCACGTGTCGGCGTATGGGGCGGCCACGTGTCGTGCTGTGAGTAGGTGGCGTTGGCTGTTGCCTGTTGTGCGCTGACGTGGTGCACCCTCCACGTTTCGGGCGCTGGTTGGTCGGGTCTACGCACCCGGTTTTCGGCGCCCGAAAGATTCGGGCGCCCGAAACCAGGGGCAATTCGGGAATTTTTTGAATTGTTTGAGCTGCCTATTTAAGTGATCCGAGCCGCCTTCTTCTTCTCTTTTCCCGCATTTCTGAGCCTCCCCTCGCGATGACGCCTTCAGCAAAGTTGTTCCCCTTCGTGTTCTGCATCTTCTGGAGGATTTCTAGGATTTTACGTGGCATGATTTTCGAGGTACCATTTTCTTCGGCGCGTCGTGACGCTCCTTCTGCGGTGTTCCCTTTCGTCGCGTTTCGGTGCACGAGCTCCCCCGGCCTACTCGGACCACCTTTTCAGGCGATTCTTGCGCCATTGGAACAGCGACAGATAGAAGTACGATCTAGGTATCTCCACCTTCCCCTTATTTTGCACTTTTCAAGGAGTTTTTCCAAGCTTTCTGTGACCCTTTTTCCTGTGTTTGAGACTTGGACAGCGGCTCGCTTTTTTGGCGACATCTCCGCACTCGGACCTCGGCTCGGGACGTGCCTATACACTTTTTGCATCTACGTGTCCCAAGGATTATTGTCTTATTTTTTGGGGATTTTTTTGACATTTGCCCGAAGGTATATTCTTCTCCCTTTTACTGTGCAGAGTATTACAGTTGTGTATGTTGTGAGGTTTTGTGCACCCTGCGTTGTGGAATTTGTAACTCGACCTATGGGGCTCGGAATTGGACGTACAGGTACCCATTTCGAAGGTCTCGACGTGACGATCGCGACAGTATTTTTGTTGGATTTTTCAGAGTCCGTTCTGCAGGTGAAAATTGCACATCTTTGGGACAGTTTTCTGCGGATTGTTGTACTTGGATATTTTTGGAATAAAGTGTAACTCTGGACTGTATGTTTGTACCAGGAGGAGTTGTTCAGTGTTTTTGGACCGTAGGGACTGCGGATTAGTGGAGATTGCTGCTCCTGGCAATTTCAGCGGTTGGACTTTGGACAGTGTAGCACCTTCAGGTGGGTGGCCTCGTCTTCAAGACCTTTGGACTGTTCAGTAATTCTATTGATGTAGGATCATGCATGATAATTCTATGTAGCATGCTAGGATGTGAGAGTTGATACTCCTAGTGTTATTTGTTTAGCATGTGATCTTTGCTTCCTACCATCTGTTAATTATAGTTATCTTGGAACTTGACCTAGCACCCCGTCATATGTTGCATGTGTAACCAGACTAATAGAAAACCCTCATCTGGACTAGGGTTACTTATGCTTTAGACATCCACACTGTTCTTCTATTCCTGGACATAGTGTCTTCCTCACCCGGTTAGTGGGCTGAGTGGTTGGGTTCTTTTAGTGTGGGGTGCATATTACACTTGTGCTTAGGGGCCTAGTGGAGTCTGGTAGATAGAACTAGTCGTTTAGTTCTGGCGGGAGCCATTTGGGTAGACGGTGGTCCCGAGATGTTGTGTTCTTCGAGTTGGTTGTCACTACAGTGGTAGTGGCAGTAGTGTACTAGTGACAGCAGGACCTTGAACCCAGAACCTTTTTGGACGCACACATGATTTTAGTCAGCCAATGTTTTTCTTCCAAGCCTCGTAGGGTCGCTTGAGTCTGTTCTTGTTTGATAGGACGAGGGCATTAGCTCTTCGAGATTTGGACATAAAACTTGTTTTCAAATTGTTTTCCTAAAAAGACTAAAAATCATAAAAAATGAATTTCTCTCAGATCAAATGGCTTTTTGTAATAAATGTCACTGTTTCTTATAAACTTAACCACTCGAGATGATTCGAGTGGTTTGGGTTCTAAGGGCTGCCTTCTCTCTGGGTCGAGAACAACGAGGGGCTATGCCTAGGGCCTGTTCTTGTTTGATTTGGGTTGTAGGTTCTAGTCTCTCGGGGTTCTCGGACCCATCATCGTTAATAGCCGTGGAGTTTCTCCAGTGTTGTGGTTTTAGCACGTTGGCAGAGTGATGTCTGTTTTAGGGAGCCGTTGGGTGGACAGCGGTCCCGACTGTCGAGTGTTCCTTGTTACTGAGTTAGAGAGATGATTTGGGTTTTGTCGATCTTGTTGATCGTGATTTGGACTATAGCCTGCATGAGCCATATTGAGCTCGACAGAGATGCGCGAATACTTTCCTCGGTGGGGTCGCGCCCCTCGAGTGCCACTCCGGAGTTGGGCCTGTTACTTGCTATCGCGACTTGTCGACACAGTCCCTCTGGCTGGGCCAGTTTTGGCAGTCACTGACACCCTACGGTAGACCGGTCCTTTTGTGGATGTGCGGTAGTAGGTGGGCGTAGGTTTGACTGGACCCTATGCGGCAGTCATTGTAGATTGGGTGACTATACTTGGGTATTAGTAGATGCATCATGTTTCCATCTGTTCCACTTTTTGAGCATCGAGATAGAGGCATAGTAGCTGTAGAGTTTATTTTCCAGCTCTTTCCTTTCAGCACTGTTTTTGTTACTTTATGCTTCTAGTAGACTTAGCGGGCAGACCGTCGGGCTTGTTGGCGGCACCCATTGAGAACTACTGTGGGATGTAATTCTCACACCCGCCGTGGTGTATTCTTCCCCGGGGACTTCTGCTTCTGCTCCTGCGGCACCAGTTGCTGATCCTGCTGATCGAGGTAAGGGAGTCGCGAGATAGATCCCTACCAGTCGTCCTCCAGAGAGAGTAGATGTACCCACTTTTTGTATTTTGAGAGAGTTACTTTTGAGTGACCCTTGTAGTGAGGTATAGAGTTGTACTTTACTTTTATTGCTGAGAGACTTATGTATTTTTGTATTTTGATGATTTATTTTTATTCAGATGTTCAGTTGATTTCTGTAGCTACTAGTTTTATTTCCGCTCTGATACATGTTTAGCTATAGACCTGACTTGCAGGGTAGACGCTTCGTCTGTGCGGGGGTTTCCGTACAGATGGCGGATCTGTTGGCGAGCCCGGGTCGCAGTTTCGACCCCGGGGCGTGACACGAAGTGCATCGGTCACTCCACCCATGTGCTCCCGTTGTTGCACGGGTGGGTGCGAAGGGTCTTGAGTTCCCCTTGCTGCCAACTGCTGGGTCAAAAGAGCTTCCAACCTCTGCATCCTTGCATCCTGTCGACGCGAAGCCTCAGCCTGCTCTCGCGCCGCAGCCAACTGCCGCTTCACTACATCAGCTAGCATAGCCAGCTGCTCTCTCAAATCTCGGACCTCACTGGATCCGGAAGTAGCGGACGTCTCCGCATTGGCCTCCTTGGCCGTCATGGAGCGAGTCGTAGGCATCACAAACTGTAACAGGCATAAAATGCGTAGGTTAGGATAACCAACGCGAAACGCATCCCCACTCAAAACAAATCCCAATCATGCGAAAGCAAATGAAGCATGCCACAATTATTTCTCAACGTCAGGTTGTCGGCCGCCAACCAGACCTTCCAAGGAAATAGAAGGTGCAATTACTTCGATCAACTCCTACTCTTATGAAGTTATAGTATTGACCCAATCATGTTACTTTCGCCAAGTAATCATATGAGACCCCGTCTCTCATGTTGTTAATCCTTATGGTCCAACCAACCTAAGGTTTGCTAGGTCCACTAAGACTCAACCCTAGGCTCTGATACCAATATAATCTGTCACGACCCTGGCACCAACTGAAGCATACCCGGCACGTGCACAGACCCGCCGTGTGCACAAGGTACCCCCCGGTACACACAAGGCGGCTACAACAACAAAGTAGAAAGGAAGCGATAGACACATCCTACTAGTAATCAGAGCACAAAACAACTAAACTATGCACAAAAGAGAAGAGTAGATAACAACTATCATACAAGAAGTTAAAATCCAATGTACAAAAGTGGTCTTCTCAATTACAACCTATCTTTTATACATTGGTGGTCTCTATAACAAAAATACACCCACACCTCTCCCACAAAAACAAATGGAAAGGTGCCCTGTGACCACCTCGAGTGGCGCGACGGGGACAAGCTAGCTATGCGATGACCCCTTGCCACGATCCCGAGCCCCTCCCGCTGCGGATGGCTCTGAAAAACAACAACCCAAATGGGGTGAGAACTATTAGACAATAGTTCCCAGAGGGTAAGCCGCCGAGAGAAGCGAAATACACCACTAGGTCAACTGAGGTATAAGATAGTATAACTGCTGAAATAAAATGCAGATAATAAACAACTGAAGTAAAGTAAAGTACTCTACTACTATCATGCCTCTATGCTCATGTACAAAGTGATGATGATAAGAATCTATCATGTTATCATAATGTCCAACTACAATAAGTAGTATTATTTATGTGGTGTCCAATGTCAAGTTTGCTATCATGTATGTCCAACTACCACGAATGTATCATCTATGTGATATTCAATGTCAAGTTTAGTTAACATAATCATTTCCTCTTGAAGACTTTCTTTGAGTCTAAGCTTGAGCCACGCCTCATGGTCCCGTGGTGGCACCCCCCAAGGAGCTATGCCAATCCAACGGCGTCCCAATCGGCACCCAATCCCGCACGGCAATCATGATGTCGCAAATGGCCAACTCCGGAGTGCCGGCTTGGAGGGAGCGATCCTACCAAGCATGTGCGAATGAGCACAAACGGCAAGCAAGCAAGTCTCGATCATCGTGTCTAAAACACGGAATAGCATCATCGACCTTTAGGTCGGGGTATAGTATCTCAAGTGTCAATGTTTCATATACAATATTAGCATTATCTTGCATAATGAAAGAGTAGAACATTTACAAGTTGTTCTCATGTCTCAAACATGGAATCTCACTATTTCATCTTGATTGTACAAGTTTAGAAGTTTTCTACTTGTATCTCACTACCCTAGATGGCACTAATATCATAATGTCCATTTATATATGATCATGTGCATAGCATGTCCCAATAATTCTATAGCAGGTATAGTTATTCTCTATTCATATCCAAAAGCTTAAGTTCACAAAAATTCCTATTCAATCCCCCCTTAAAGTGCCCATGCACCTACAATGTTTACCTCTACTACATAGAGTATGAAATTATCCACATATGAAGGGGTTCAAATGCATGATCATAAATCATGATAAATCAAACGATGCATGTTTAATATAACAATGATGCCCTAAAAGTCTATGGAAGACATAGGGGGAGTTCACCCATTTCGGTGAGGTCAAACCAACCGGATAGTTGCCAAATCCTTGTGAAGGATCCCAACCAAGAAGCCCACACTTCCTCTTATACCCTCAGAGAAGTTTCCAATGGGTTAAAATATCACAAAAACCTAATCACAAAATCACTTAAAAATCATAAGGAAAATAGGTGGAAAATACCTTAGGTTGAGAGATCTTGCTAAATCTTGAAATCCAAACAAGAAAAGCTTCAAAACCAACCTACAAGAGTGCTCTACACCCATCAATTCCACCCCAAAAGCTAGAAATCAAAAAGCCCCAAATAAACTCTAGTTTTCCAAAAACTAGGTTTTCCTACAAATATCCCAAAAGAAAAGGGAAAAGAAGTGTTCCAAACATCTTTAAGCTCAAATCCCACTTTGGAATGCGAAGGATAGGAAACTAGAGCTCCAAACCTTTCTTCAATCTCTTGAAGTGGTGGAGAAGAGAAGGATGAAGAAGAACCCAAGTGGAGAGATGTGAGAAGGAAATCTAAGAAGAACTCTCCCTCTCTCTCTCTCTCTCTCTCTAACACTCTCTCTTGCACTCTTCAAATGAGAGGAAAAGAGAAGATAAAGTGGGTTAAAAACCCTAAAGAAACAAAATCCCACAAGCCCCCAGCAAGAAATGTAATTACATTTCTTACTGTGCTGCCCAGACCAAAACGGTCTGGACTGCCCCAAAACGGTCTGGACCCCGAAGGTGGAATTTTCCAGATTCGCGCGGACAGTCTGGACTGTCCCCGGACGGTCGGGACCCCGAAGCCAAAAACCTCAAATTTTCAAATTTTTCGAAAATTTTCGATTTGCGCCCAAACTCTCCGGAAACCTTCTATAACCTTTCGGAAGCTTACAAAAACATTCAAAGGGTATCATTCAACCCTTCGCACACTAAAACTTCGCACTTTGCTAAAGTTTAGTGTACTACAAAACCCGAGCTAAACCGAGAATAAATTCTCATCAGTCCAGCACTCTCGCATGTCTAAGACTCAGGTTATTCCAAAGATCGACCGCATGTGAATTCATACTTGTGGATGTCGGACACTTATACCAGAAAAAAAATCGTAGTTGATGTCGTTTTGCTCTGATACCATCTTAATCTGTCACGCCCCGGGAGCAAATTAAAAGCGGAAAGCAACCCTATTTTTTTTTTTTTTGTTAAAAACTCCCGCCCAGGCACGTGCACAGACCCGCCGCATATACAAGATCCCCCTTGTATATGCACGGTGTCCCTATGTACAAAACATAGCCCGGATAAAAACATCAACCACAATTTCCTTAAAAGTTACAAATACCAGAGTATGACTTTGAAAATACTAATGTCTTATTTCATGAAACGGCGCACGCCCAGTGCGTTAATGTGTTCGAAAGGATAAATCCACAAGTTTTGAAAACAGTGCCCATGCGACACTTAATTTTCTAAAGCCATTTTCGCAATTCCTTTTTAAGTTTGAAAACCCGCGTCCACACGACGCGTCCATAACACCACATATCGAAAACATAATTCTACAAAACATAAGGCCGTCCCAACATCCACACCATCCACATTACACATGTCCACATGTACAGTATTCGACCATAAGGGAAATAACCAACTAAAAACGAAAGAAGAAAAAGGAACCTGACCGAGGAAATCCCACACCTCATCAGGTAGCGTCCTCACCATCGTCCTGATACCCAGTCCCGAGCAAACCTGTCACACAGTGGGAAGTCGGATGAGCGAGGGACCAGCTCCAGAGAGAGAGGTGTCCAGCATCGTCGGATTAGGGATAGTTGAGCGGATCGAGGTTGTCATGATTCCAGTCCCAAGATTATGAGCCTCAGAGGAGACAGAGACTAGGAGGTTCTCGATAGTCGAGGCACCAGTGGCAGTCTCAGGATGACTGTGTCTTTCGCGGTAGGCCGCATTCATCGCCTTAGAGTGACCTCAGGGAGAGGGCGATGCTTTTCATGTGTATAGTCAGGACATCTTCAAGCAGAGTGTCCCAGAGTGGTGCTCTTGGATTTGCCGCTTGCGACGGCACCCCACTACCCCTTCTTCTGGATGTAGAGGTTCATCCGACTTACCGGCAGGCTGAGAGAGCCGTGACGCCGAGATAGATTGAGCGTTGGCCACCAGCATCTAGTGGATGAGATTGGGTAGCTGATTGAGGACGCCAGGATAGTGGATTGCGTCTTGCCAGGCGAGGTTCTGCTGACGGTTGTCAGTGTTGGAGCATTGTTTGATGTCGATACCGCTTGCACGTGTTTAGTAGAGCAGGGGTGGCTTCGTGTGGGCCAGGGTTAGACTGTTTGCTTGTGCACGTGCGGGTCAGGTTCCAGATCGTGTTTAGCACTTGGATGAGTGTCGCCAACTCCGCTCAGTGCAGTAGGATCTTGGATTGATCCTTGCTTACTTCAGTTTCGGGTTGTTGTTATGAGGTTGGATAGGGATTGGATATCCCTATGTTATGTTATCTTGGATTGTCCAGAGAGGACAACGACGCTCTGTGGACCTGGTCAGGAGGAGTGCGTCTCTAGAGGATGTTAGAGCACAACAGAGGTTGAGTCGTGGTCGTATCGCTTTGTTAGCGATTGTAGAGGAGGTGCCTACGGCGGCACCGGGACTAAAGGAATATCTTTATCGCCCGTGTGATCCCGGGTAGGAGTTTACCTGATCTGAGGTTGAAGCTGCCGTTTAGTGAGACTGAGATCGAGATAGTGATCGACGTGGTTTTGGAAGCCGCGTCAACTTCGGCAGCTCCTCTTGGAGTATCACCCGTGAGACAGAGAGAGCTGTTAGTGCAGCCGCGGGATTTGATGGATTGGGTGGTCTGTGTGACCCAGTACCACGTCATGGGAGTACGACAGTGAGGATCCGAGAGATTGATACTTGAGTTTGATGCCACACCGTTGATACGCGGTGGTGATGCCTTGCCGTTGGTACACGGCAGTGATGCCCCGTTGTGAGTGCACAACGGTGAGGGTTCTATGTTGGTTTGAGCACAGACAGGTCGGATTGTTTTCGGCAGACGCCTTGTGGGATTGATAGCCTTATGGAACCATACAGCTGAAGGCTGTGCCAGACAGTGTTCTGAACCCGATAGGGATATTATGAGCTTATAGCGCGGTCAAGTGGATTGACTAAATCCCTGCAACCTTTTGGATTTGAGGACTTGTGTGTTCCGGCGGTACTTGGACCGGGTTGTTGTGCCAGCGTGAGTTGAGCTCTACACCGTGTGGTCGTACCAGTTGTTGAGTTTGATTTATACAGGGCCGGTAGATTTGATTATATTTGGATTGGTTTCCGAGGTGACTTAGAGCATGAGGAGCACTTGAGGACAGTGCTGCAACTTCTATGAGAATTTGTTGCCAAGTTGTGAGAGTTGCACTTAGATTTTGGAAGAATTTGTGGTTAGGCCATTTGATGACAGCTGCAAGAGTGACAGAAAACCCGACGAAGAGTGATACCGTTTGGGTTGGGTCTAGACCTATGTTAGTGACAGGGGACAGAAGCTCTTGGACTATGCAAGGCCAGCGTAGCTTGGAAGAAGCAAAGGTGAGGAGGATACCAGCATTGATTCAGATATTGCCAGTGATAGAGAGATCGTGGAGTTATCCAGAGATCCTTGAGCCTGAAGTACAGGGTTACTCAGGAGGACCTTGATTGAGGCTACGCCGGAAGACAGAGTTGTTGGAGCGGTATGTTTGATTTAGTATATCATTATCCCGGCATGGACATTAGGGTCAGTATGCCTTGGTTAGGCGAGGATTTGAGACATTGGAGTGGCCGATGCAATTCCTGCTTGTGAGGCAAAGGAATTTGTTTAATCGAGTTATATCCTGGATGAAGATTCAGGAGTAGAGCCATCCTGATGAGCGAGAATGACCACCTGAGAGCCTGAGGATGAGTTGGGGATCTCCTATCCCCATCTGATTAAGACACCCTCTTGAGTTATGGATTTATTTTTGGTTTCGAGGACGAAACCTTTTTAAGGAGGGGAGAGTGTAGAGTACCGGGATTGAGAGTCAGTGATAGATGTACCCGGTCTTTTTTAATTCCACTTTTGTACTGGACATTCCGAGAGTGTGGTGAGGATTGTACTTGTATTATTCTTGCGAGACTTTGCATATTGTGGATTCTTGTATCTTGTGGAGATTATTTTATCCAGAGGTTCAGTTTATTTCTCTAGCTCTTTGGTTTTAGTTCTTTTTAGCTCTGATACATTTATAGCTTTAGATCTGACTTGCAGGGTAGACGCTTCGTCTGTACGGCAGTTTCCGTACAGATGGCGGATCTGTTGGCGAGCCCGAGTCACAGTTCCGACCCCGGGGCGTGACAGCCAACCCAACGAACGAAATCCTACAATCAAAACCAACAAACGAAAACCATCGAACAAAACCAACGATCAAACCAACGAACGAAAGCCAACGATCAAGTTAACGAACAAAACCAACGAACGAAAACCATAGAACGAAACCAACGATAAAAACGATAAAATAGAACTAACGATTGCTAACCTTGCTCCGACGGAAAGGACAAACCGATCCCGATCTCAGCAGACGGTGGTGTTTCTGGATCCGCTACCCGGTATTGGCGACGCTTCCGGTCTCGGTCTTCGGCAACTTGGAGATTCCTGCTGCTTGGAGTCCGGTGGAGCCGCGCGCGCACCAAGCTACACTCAAGGTAAGTTGACAGAGATTTTACTTGTTGGATTGGTGGGTTTATTTTATGGATTTGGAGTGGATTTGGAGTTGAATTGCATGTTTCTTTTCCTCTTTTCCTGCAAGCTATTGGAAACAGCTTGTGCTGTTTTTGGGAGTTACTGAGCAAATCCGCAACAACATGCAGGCGCGGTCCACGGGATTTCGGCTCTGGTGCACGGTGAACCGAGGGACACGTGGCGTTGTGTGGTTGGCGGGTCCTGGTGCACTCGGTCCACGCGGCTGAGGTGGTTGAGGCGGTGGCCTCGGGGCGCGTGCCCGACCCGGATCCGGCGGCGGCGCGGCCGCGCACGTCGCACGACGTGCGCGTTGACCCGGGCGGCGTGGGGGCGCCACGTGGCGCCCCGTGGTTGGTCCGGCGCAGGGGTGCACGTCGCCTGGTCGGGACGCGTGGCAGCGCGTGATTCGTCGGCGCTCGTGCGCCGAGTGCGGGAAGGCTTTCTGTGACACGTGGCGGCCTGAGGGCGATTCGGGCGCACACAGTAACGGGCCGGGCCCGTTACTGTAGTAGCCCGAAACTTCCGGGCGCCCGAAATCCCTGGGCCAAAATCCGAAAGGTGCTGTTTTGCTGGCTGGGCCTATAAATACCGAGCTTGGGAGGGATTTTTCGCCCCTTTCCCGAGCTCCTCAGCCTAAGGTCCCTTTACAAAAGTTCTAGATCTTCGAGTCGCACATCTCCTGGTGAAATCTCGGATTTTCTGGAAGCTCCGGCGACGACGTTTCCGGCATCGTAGCGCAGTACGGCGTGTTTCTGTTGGAGGCCCGTTATTGCCGCATTTCGGTCTAAAAATTCCACAGAGCCACCCCGACAGTCTTTTTCAGCGATTTTTGCGGCGTTGGATTCACGAGAGGTATATCTTCGACTTTCGTGTTGAGTGTTTTGTCTAGATTTGGGTTTTTGGCACGGTTTTCGAGGCATTACTGAGCCACTGTTTTGCTGTGAGATTCCTGGACAGCACTCACTTCGCGGATTTTTATCTCCTCATCCGGACATCGGAATTCGACGATTGAAGAGCCTATCGACATCTACACTTCGCGAGGATCACCGTGGTATTTTTATCGGAATTTCTGGAAGAATATTTTCAGGTGAAAATTTCGTGGCAAGAGGACTGTTCATGCAGGATGTTGAACTTGGGATTTTGTTGTGAATTTTAAGTGAAGAATTGGTTTGTGTTGTACCCAGGACATTGTGAGGACTACAACGGTGTGGCTAGCTTGGAGGATTTTGTGTTGGGGCTGTTTCTGAACTCTTTTATCTGTTCGACCCCGGACAGTTAGCGTGTTCAGGTGGGTGATCCTGCTTTCAAAATCTATGGACTGCACTCTAATTCTATGAATGTAGTAGCATGCATGTTAATTTATGACCCCAATATTATGTGAGAACTGTATGTACTGCAATGTAGTAGCATGCATGTTAATTTATAACCCGGTCAACCACCCAAGATTCGTGGTTACTGCAATACCCTATCATCAAGCCCAGCCTGACCCAAATCCTCCAAAAATCTGACTACACTATCCTAGCCCCCGCTCGAACCTGGGCATACTATCCCTGAAGTCTGATTAAAAGAGAAGAAACAGAAAAGCATGGTTTCTCCTAAGTCAATTCCCAATATGATAGTGCAGCAGTAAATAGTGGCCTATCTAGATGTCCATACAAGCATGCAATTGTCCTTTATTTAGCAAGATAAATACACCTGTCCATGAAAGGGAGTATGTCATCACTAATCATCAAAATTGCCTAAGTACTTTAAATATACCAGTATGTCAAATGCCAACCTGTACACATGCAAGAATATCCCTTCGATTAAAAGACATTTCTTTCGCATAACATATCAAATTTTAGCAATTAATTTCTCAAGGTGTAAGTTCTCTAATGGCATCCTATCCCTAAGCATGCAAGTGTTCCAAATGAAGAGTAATTCCATTTTATGGAGAAAACATTCCCAATAAGCCTAGAGGGTAATCAAAATAGAGGAGTACACAACGTCACCCACCTCGATCGCTAATCCAAGTCCAAAATGCCTTCCCGCCCAAACTGCGGTCTACAAGTCGCGATAACTGCGAAAATAAGCACAAAGGTCCAAATTACAACACAATAATACCATTTAACTGCTGTCCCACACAAACAGAAACAGTCCCATAACTGTGCTATTTTCACCTGCGAAATAGGCTCAGAAAATTCCCACAAAAATATCACTGCATTCGTCGCGACGAGACGATCGAAACGAGTACCTGCACGCCCAAATCCGAGTTCTGTAGGTCAAGTTACAAATTCGGCAAGGTGACCCACTCAAAAGAATTCTGTACCAAAAACTGTACCACTGATTACAGGAAAAAGGGATTTTTCACCTCCAATAAAAACTCAGAAAAATCCAAGAAAAATACGAGCATGTTCCTTGTGATGTGTAGATGAAAAACTTGTATAGGCACGCTTCAATCCGATGCTCGTGCGCGAAGATATCGCCAAAATACTCCAGTGCTGTCCCAAAAACCACACAGAAAAAGGGGTCACAAAGGCACCTCGGGAACCATGCCAAAAACTCAAAACGGGAGTGCGCGATCAACACGAAAGATGAAGCCCTACCTCTCAGGAGTATGTCAGCGCAAGAATTGTCGAAATCGGAGGTCGGGGTGGGCCAGGGGAGTCCTCACACTGCACTGCGACGAAGAAGATCACCGGAGATCAAACGTCGCACCGCACCGTAAAATCAGAAACCTCGGGATGCGTGCCCCCAAAAATCTCAAAACTCCACAGGTGAATGCAGCACAGAGGGAGGAGAAACTTTACAGAGGGGAGCTCGGAGAGAGAAGGCCTGAAAGTGGGAGAAAAAGGCTCAAGAAGTGGATTCGGGCCCTATATATAGGCCCAAAGAAACAAATCCCAAATTACCCGCTGTGTCCCTAGTTCCGGGCGCGCACAGTGCGGCCCAAGGCCCAGCCCAGCCCGCACACCGGATCCCGTCGGATCCCGCCATCATCCGACCCACTCCGGTGCCCGCCACGAGTCCATGGAGCAGGCAACAGCGGTGCAAGACCAGCGGGTGGACGCCACGTGTCCCCCTCTCGGGTCAACGCGGTGGGTGGCGCCCGCGAATCAGCGGGCGCCATGTGGCGCTGCCCACCTACCCTACCTGCCCGCCGGTACGGCACCTGCCCCCCCCGGCGCCTGCTCCCGCGCGCTGCGTGGACCACGCGCCCGTAGGCCAGCCAACCCGGGGCCGCCACGTGGCGCGCCCCGGTCCACCGATGTAGAGTATGGGATTTGCATCGAGCACCGACTCCGCAGGTATTTACAGAAAAACTTAAATTCTTGGAACATGTGTATTTTTATGTTTACAGTGAGGTTCGGGTGGTTTCAGACTGTGGCGGAAGCTTCCGGGGCGAAAAGCGAGTCGGCGGCGGAGTTTTTGGAGGATTCTGCATTGTTTTGGAGTGGCTGGCCCCTTGTGTTCCGGAACACAGCATTGTGTTCCGGAACAGCGCCTGGTGTTCCAGAACAGGAATGCTGGTTCAGGAACACAGGCCACAGGGGCCGATTTTTTTGATGCAGACTTGGTTTTTCTTGAGGGCAATGAGGTCATTTCACCTTCTCTCTGTGTTAGCCCTACTCTTGGTCTATTTATACAAGCTTTTCACCATGCTTCTTCTCCACCATAACCTAAGGAAAGAGAAGAAAGGAAGAGAGGAAGGAAGTGAAGGAGAAGAAGGAGGAAGTGCAACTTGAAAATTTCCTGCTGCTTGGAGTCCGTGGAGTCGCACGTGCATCGAGCTTTTTACAAGGTATGTTAGCAATTATTTTTAATTGCTGAATTGGTGGATTTATTTTATGGATTTGTAGTGGATTTGGAGTTGAATTGCATGTTTCTTCTCCTCTTTTCTTGCAAGCTGTTGGAAACAGCTCGTGCTGTTTTTGGGAGTTACTGCGCAAATCCGCAACAGCATGCATGCTTTTCATGCATGTGCTGGTGAATGGGTTGGCTGATTGGTGCTGGGTTTGCGCAGGGAGATTGTTGAGGCTTGTGGATTATTGTGAGAGCTTCCGAGGGTTTTTCGGGTGCGCGGCAGTGCGCGCGCGCGTGTGGCGCAAAGCAGTTTTTCGTCAGATTGAGGATTTCGGCGCGACCCCGACTTTGGCTTGCCTACGGAAAGCTTTCTAGGTGGGTTAAAATTCTTCCAAAGTATATGGAATGTCTTCTAATGCTTCTATACGCATTTTGAGCATGTCTAGTGTAGTATTTTTACTGTTGGTAAATCTGATAGTTGCCTAGAAAATTCCAGAAATTTCCATAAAATCCCAGATTATTTTTAGTATACTCCTGGTACTGTAGGACACTGGTATGCATGGTTAGAGAGCGTTACTTCTGCACCGGGAATGTTTTAAAAATTCTAAACCTACTTTTAAGAAAAAATTGGCATTCTTTCAATATGAGGATTTTATTTGGGAGTTGACAGAGTCCCGGGGTGCTATGACCTCGTGCCTGGGGGCCGAGGGATTTTTATTTGATTTATGCATGGTCTTACTAGTGACTTGGGGGTTGGTGAGGGCTTATCAGATTGAGTCGTGGAGGTTTCTCCGACCTAGACATGAGATGAGTCTTGTTACTCGAGTTTTGCCGATCTGTTTGATCGTGGACTGTAGCCTGCATGTGCCGCTTATGAGACAGTTGTGATATACTTTAGCTCGGAGGGGTCGCTCCCCTCGAGTTACGCTCCGGATGCGTGTTATGATGCGACTAGTTCCTACCCGGGTCTGTGAGTCAGAGATAGAGTTACCTGTATTTTTTTTTGGTTCCACTTTTGTACTAGTCAGTGGGTTGTATTTATGTTGAGAGAGTGGTGTTGTATTTGGATCATGTACCTGGACTTTGTATTTTGGGATTATATCTTTAGTCATTTCAGCAGTTCAGTTTTATTTTTCTTGTATAGTTTATTTCAGCTCTGATACTTGTATAGCTGTAGCACTCTTCTTTGCAAGTTAGACGCTTCGTCTGTGCGGAAAATCCCGTGCAGACGGCGGATCTGTTGGCGAACCCGGGTCGTAGTTTCGACCGCGGAGCGTGACAGATTTAGGTGGTATCAGAGCCTAGGTGTATAGGTCATTGTGGACTTAGAGACCCTAGGCTTTTGGTTAGACATTAGGATGACTGTCGTGAGAGACGAGACTTAAGCGAGAATCCTGATTGAGTCTGTAACTCTCCCAGGGGATAGGGGTGAGTAATTTTACATGTTCATTCTCTAAAGAGGTTATGTTGGCTGCAGACAACATAATGCTTTTGAATGAGTGACATGTTTTAGACTTTCGCTTGATTGGGTCGAGAGATTTATGTTCTCTGACGCTTGGTTTTTTTTGTTGCAGATTCCTGCGCTGCCTCCGAGACGTCGCGCGACGACGAGGGCGCAGTCTACTTCAGATGAGGAGTTCGGGCCGCAGGAGGCCAGGCAGGGTGAGGTTCAGGAGTTGCGAGCCCAGGTGGCCTAGTTGTCTGAGACCTTACGGCGCCAGGAGGAGGCGGCCAAGCGCCAAGAGGATAATATGGAGCGTATGATGAGGTTGCTTGAGCAGAGGGCACCTCCTGCAGCACCACCAGTAGCACCTCCGATCGCGACATCGTCGACCTCGTCCCAGATCGCTCCGTTGACAGAGGCAGAGCAGAGGGAGCTCACAGATCGCCTATCCTATATCAGTCAGTTTCATCCTCCGCGGTTTGCGGGGCATGGCTTAGAGCCTTGGGAGGCGGAGAATTGGATTGCGGCGATGGAAAAGTTATTTGAGAACCTGTTTATCAAGGAAAGCATCAGGTGTATTTGGCCACACACTTTTTGGAGAGGGATGCCGAGACTTGGTGGCGTCGTGTTCGTCCAGTGGGACTGCCGGGTGTACCTTTGTTGACTTGGGCAGAGTTTCGGGCTTTGCTCCTCGGGGTTTATTTTCCCGACAGTGCAAAGCAGAAACTAGAAGGGGATTTGCGACGACTGTAGCAGGGGGATCGGCCCCTTCGAGACTACATCCTTGAGTTTCAGCGGCTTTTGAGCAGTGTGCCCCACGTTGCTCGGGATGAGGCCTAGAAGGTTGAGCTATTCGAGAGAGGCCTGCATCAGGATATCTATCACCTTGTACACTCGCATAGAGCGCAGACTTTGGATGCAGCTATTGATCACGCTCAGTGGGTCGACAGAGGATCCGTAGTTATGTCTGAGCGGGGCCTGGCGCCTGGGACTAGTTCTGGAGAGAAACGCTCGGCGCCGTCAGATGTTGGTCAGTCTAGCAGGCCGAGGCCGTCGAGACCACCACGATTCCAGCCTCGGGGTCGTGGGTCTCAGGGGAGGCAGAGATCAAGGGGGTTTCCGACCGCCGAGACAGCAGTCAGTACCAGCAGCAGCAGCGACGTCCAGATAGATGTGTTATTTGCGGCGGATCCCATGCACCTCAGTTTTGTGATCAGAGACAGGGCCGGTGCTTTCGTTGTGGGCAGCCAGGGCACTTAGCATCGACTTGTCCGGGGGTAGGGTCGTCAGTACCCTCGTCAGCATCGACTCCTCTCCCGTCCTTCCAGACGGGTGGAGCTTCGACAGGTAATGGCCAGGGAGATAGAGCCACTTCATCTCGGCAGTCAGACAGACGACCACCTCCGAGCGGGCGAGTTTATGCCGCTCAAGTTGAGGATTCAGGGGCCGCGAGCCACGTGGTAGCAGGTATTGTTCTTATCTCCTCTACTTGCACTCGGGCTTTATTTGATACCGGAGCATCGCATTCATTCATCAGTAGGGCATTTGCATTGTTGCATGGGCTAGAGATAAGACCATTAGCTTGTGCTCGTGAGGTTCAGATACCTGATCATGTATTGCATGTAGATGAGTATTGTCGGTCCTGCCCAGTGCAGTTAGGGCCCTGGATTTTACCAGTTCATCTTTTGGTCCTTCGTCAGCTCCGGGATTTTGATGTAGTGTTGGGGATGGATTGGTTGACTCAGTACTATGCTACTATTGATTGTAGAGATAGGACTGTGACCCTTCGAGAGCCGGGTCAGGAGGAGTTCATCTATAGGGGATGCCAGAGTACCCTATTTGCGGCGACTATATCTTCTGCTAGGGCACAACAGATGCTGAGTCGTGGTTGTGTCGCTTTCTTAGCGACTGTTGTATAGGTGTCTACGGCGATGCCTAGGCTCGAGGACATCCCTGTCGTCCGAGAGTATCCAGATGTGTTTCCCCCTGAGTTATCTTCTATGCCGCCGGATCGAGAGATAGAGTTTGTGATTGATGTAGTCCCTGGAACTACACCAATCTCCAAGGCACCCTACAGGATGGCCCCTGCTGAGTTGAGGGAGCTAAAGGCTCAATTACAGGATCTTTTGGATCGAGGGTTTATTCGACCTAGTGTTTCTCCGTGGGGAGCCCCGATCCTATTTGTGAAGAAGAAAGACGGGTCACTCAGGCTTTGTGTGGACTACAGGGAGTTAAATAAAGTGACCGTCAAGAACAAGTATCCCCTTCCTCGGATTGATGATTTATTTGATCAGCTTCAGGGAGCAACGGTCTTCTCGAAGATAGATCTTCAGTCCGGTTACCACCAGCTGAGGGTGAGGGCCGAGGATGTATCCAAGACGGCGTTTAGGACTCGGTACGGGCATTATGAGTTCACGGTGTTACCCTTTGGTTTGACGAATGCCCCTGCCGCTTTTATGGATCTGATGAACCGAGTGTTCCAGCCGTACTTGGACTGTTTTGTGGTGGTCTTCATCGATGACATCTTGGTTTATTCCCGTAGCGACATTGAGCACGAGGAGCACTTGAGGATAGTGCTGCAACTTCTGAGAGAAAAGAAGTTGTATGCCAAGCTGAATAAGTGCGCTTTCTGGCTTCAGGAAGTTTCATTCTTAGGCCATGTAGTATCAGCCGCAGGAGTGCCAGTGGACCCGACGAAGATAGATGCAGTTCGGGATTGGCCTAGACCTACGACGGTGACAGAGATTCGGAGCTTCTTGGGCCTAGCAGGCTACTACCGTCGGTTTGTGGAGGGCTTTGCGAAGCTCTCTACTCCCCTCACCAGACTGACTAGAAAGGGGACAAGATTTGTATGGACTGAGCAGTGCCAGCAGAGCTTTGATGAGTTGAAGCTTCGACTGATTTCAGTGCCGATCCTTGCATTGCTAGTTATGGGAGAGGGATTTACAGTTTATAGTGATGCCTCCCACAGCGGCTTAGGTTGTGTTTTGATGCAGCGTGATAGGGTAATTGCTTATGCGTCACGGCAATTGAAGGATTACGAAAAGAATTACCCTACTCACGATTTGGAATTAGCCGCAGTTGTTTTTGCTCTGAAGCTTTGGCGACTTTATCTCTACGGCGAGCACTGTGAGATTTTTACCGACCACAAGAGCCAGAAATACTTATTCACTCAGAAGGAACTTAATTTGAGGCAGCGCCGGTGGTTAGAACTGTTAAAGGATTACGATCTGAGCATACAGTACCATCACGGCAAGGCTAATGTGGTCGCGGATGCCTTGAGTAGGCGATCGGGTCAGTCCTTGAGCCTATTGATTACTCAGCAGGAGCCACTGAGAGAGCAGCTGAGACGGTTGGATATCGAGGTTGTGTCCCCTGGGGATTCTGCAAGACTTATGTCTTTGGTCTTGCAGCCCACTCTGTTGGACAGGATTAGAAAGAAACAGAGTGGAGACCCCTATCTTGAGAGGATTCGAGACCAGGTTCAGCGTGATCAGGGAGGGGACTTTTCTGTAGATGTAGCGGGAGTACTGAGGTACAGGGACCGCTACTGTGTGCCCGCGGACTTGGACATTAGGGAGCTGATCCAGAGGGAAGCTCACTATACACCTTACACCCTCCATCCTAGGGGAACTAAGATGTATAGGGATTTGAGGGCACAGTTTTGGTGGCATGGCATGAAGAGAGATATTGGAAGGTTTGTGGCCCATTGTCTAACTTGTCAGCAAGTTAAAGCTGAGCATCAGGTTCCAGCTGGCAAGTTACAGAGCCTTCCAATACCTGAATGGAAGTGGGACCGTGTCACTATGGATTTCATTGTAGGACTGCCGAGGACTCAGAGTGGAGCTGATGCTATATGGGTGATTGTGGATCGATTGACCAAATCAGCCCATTTCTTGTCGATACAGTCGAGTTGGACTCTGGAGAGGTTAGCACAGTTATACCTGGACGAGATTGCGAGACTACACAGGGTGCCAGCGTCGATTGTGTCTGATAGGGACCCGAGGTTCACTTCATAGTTTTGGAGGAGCTTGCAGACAGCCTTGGGGACCCAGCTTCAGTTTAGTACTGTCTTTCACCCACAGACTGACGGACAGTTCGAGCGGACCATTCAGACACTAGAGGATATGTTGAGAGCTTGTGTCCTGAGCTTTAGCGGCAGTTGGGATCGACATTTGAGGCTAGCAGAGTTTGCCTATAACAATAGCTTCCAGGCGAGCATTCAGATGGCGCCTTATGAAGCATTGTATGGACGGAAATGTCGATCGCCTTTATGTTGGAGTGACGTGGGTGAAAGGAAAACCTTGGGGCCAGATTTGCTTTTGGAGGCCGAGGAAAAGGTTAAGGTGATTCGGCGCCACTTAGTGACTGCACAGAGCCGACAGAGGAGCTACGCCGATAGAAGGCGGCGAGACTTGGAGTTTCAGGTGGGAGATCTTGTTTTTCTGAAAGTCTCGCCCTCTCGAGGGATACGTCGTTTTGGAGTGCGCGGGAAGCTGAGCCCGCGTTTTATTGGGCCATTTGAGATATTGGAGCGCATTGGACCTATCGCCTATCGAGTTGCGCTACCGCCGCGGTTGGCGGGTACTCATGACGTATTCCATGTATCAGTTTTGAGGAGATATGTGTATGATCCCTCGCACATTTTGGACTTCACATCTTTGGAGTTGGATGAGGAGCTGCACTTTCAGGAGCGCCCGGTGCGGATTCTTGCTCGGGAGACGAGAGAATTACTCAATCGGGTTATATCTTATGTGAAGGTCTTATGGAGCCACCACGATGAGAGGGAGGCCACTTGGGAGCTTGAGGATGAGCTGAGGATTTCTTGCCCGTATCTGTTTGAGACACCCTCCTGAGTTTCAGATCTGGTTGGGTTTCAAGGACGAAACCATTTAAAGGGGGGGAGAGTGTAGAGTACGGGATTTGCATTGAGCACCGACTCCGCAGGTATTTACAGAAAAACTTGAAAATTCTTGGAACATGTGTATTTTATGTTTACAGTGAGGTTCGGGTGGTTTCAGACTGTGGCGGAAGCTTCCAGGGCGAAAAGCGAGTCGGCGGCGGAGTTTTTGGAGGACTTCCATTGTTTTGGAGTGGCTGGCCCCTTGTGTTCCGGAACACAACGCTGTGTTCCGGAACAGGGCCTTGTGTTCTGGAACACAGCATTGTGTTCCGGAACAGGGCCTGGTGTTCCGGAACACAGGCCACAGGGGCCGGTTTTTTTGATGCAGACTTGGTTTTTCTTGAGGGCAATGAGGTAATTTCACCTTCTCTCTGTGTTAGTTCAATTTATGTGTACAGTTGAGTTCGGGTTGATTCGGATCAACGCGGAAGCCCCAGCTTGAATTGGAGTTTTCCGGGCTTGTGCGCCGTTAGAGGACTGGTTTGTTAGAGCTTCGGCTCCGCAGTGGGGCACAGAAAATTGGGAAATACTTGGAACAGGTGTATTTTCAGATTACAGCGGAGTTCAGGAGGTTCCGGACTGATACGGAGGCCCCGAGGGCAAAAAGTGAGTTGGAGTTGGCTATTCTTGGATTATTTAATTAATTAATTAATTAGTGGCATTAGTGGCTTAAGGTCTGTGAAGAAAAGAAAGGGATTAAGAAAAGAGAAGAAGGTATTAATGCGGTTTTTTTTGTAAGTGGGATTAGATATTTTTAGTTGAGGGGTTATTTTTTTAATCCTTGCTACAGCTGCCTTCCACTAATTAAGTCACCCTTAATTAGCTTGTTGCCACGTCACCTTCTCCTTCAACCACAAAACAGAGGAAATGGGGGTGAAGCAGAGGAAAGGAAGGGAGAGGAAAAGTGAGAAGAAGAAGAGAGGAGAAGAAAAAATTGGATTTTTAGGATGGCTTTGGTGTGGACCACCTGTAGAAGCCGATCGGAGCGTGCGCGTCGACCTCCTTGCAAGGTAAGCTTTGTAGCTGTTTTTTTTTAGAGAGAGAGAGAGAGAGAGAGAAAACTTATATTGCTTTTTTGTTGGGTTTTTGAGGTTTCGAAGGTGGTGTGCGCGCAGGGTTCGCTGCCGGGAGCCGCGCGCAGCAAGCAGCAGCGGCGCGCGTCTGGGCGCTGCGCAGCTGGGCGTTGCGCAGTGCCGCGCAGCAGGCGCGCGCTGCGCGCAGCGGGCGCGTGCTGCGGGCCAGGGCGCCGTGCGGCGGGCCCATGCGCCGCGCGGGCAGCGCAGCTGGGGCACGAGCGCGCGCAGCGGGCTGGGCATCGCGCGGCAGGCCCATGCGCCGTGCGGACAGCACGCAGCAACGCGGCTGGGCTTCGCGCGGCTAGTGGCAGGCGGCGCCGTGCAGGCAGCGGCGATGGCGGCAGCGCGCTGTCTGGTGCGGGCGCAGCGTGCGGCGCGCGTGTGCGCGCGGCGTTTTCGACGGCCGAGTGCTGGTTTTTGCCCAGTGTTGCGATTTTCTTAATTGTGGCCAGGCTTATTGGATTTTTGCCTTTTTTCTTTGCATCTTGCAGTGCAGTTTTGGTGTGCCGCCGCTTGGCGGGTTTTTGGTTGCTTCCGCCACGCGGAGCCGGGGGAGCTAGGTGGCTCTGATTTGTGGTGCTTGTTGGCTGTGGGTGAGCAGAGAGGGTGCTGTGGATTTTTGTGTGAATGTATTAGAGAGTGTGATTTGTGTTGTTGGCAGTGGGTTATTGTGTGTGCTGTGGGTTGTTGGTGTGTGTGCAATTGGAAAAGAAGAGTGTATAAGTGGATTTTTGTAATTGGTTTATGTGAGCTTGTATTCTGATGGTGCTGTGAGCATGGAGTTTGTGTTGTGGGTTTTATAAATTGTGCTAGAGCATTGGTGTGTTGTATGTTGGCTGAGGAGCGTGCCGGTTGCGCGCAAGATTTTGTGAGGACTCGAGGGAATTTAATTGAGCTTCCGAGGATTTTTTTTTTCATGGTTCGCGGCAGGGTGTGCGCGCGCGGCATGACTGTCAGAATTTCATCAGTTTGAGGATTCGGCGCTTCCCCGAGTTCAGCGTTGCCTGCTGAAAGCGTTCCAGGTGGATTGGAATTTCTTCCAAAATGTATGGAATGCCCTTTAATTCTTCTGAATGCAACTTGAGCATGTTTAGTGTAATATTTTCGCTGTTGATAAATCTGATAGTTGCCTAGAAAATTACAGAAAATTCTCTTGAACCCCAGATTATTTTTAGTATACTCCTGATACCATATGACACTAGATTTCATGTTCCGTTGGCATTATTTTTGCACCTTGATCGTTTTAAAAATCGAGAAGACCCGTTTTTAGCAAAATCAGCATTTTAAAGATGGTTTTTAAATCATGAGTTCGCCAGAGGTATGGCATAGGTTCAGGGTGCATTTGACCTCGTGCCTGGGGGCCGAGTGGGTACTTTTTGAGTTTTCAAGATGAGTTTCTAGTGTCAGGTGAGTTTGAGATTTCTTGTTGAGATTATTCTAGATCAGGGATTGTGCATTATCAGATTGAGTCGTGGAGGGTTCTCCGACATAGCTGTGAGTGTTTGGGCTTTTTCTGATTGAGTCGTGGAGTCTTTTTCGACTGAGTTGAGCTTTTTGAGCATCGAGTTGCCGATCTGTTTGATCGTGGATTATAGCCTGCATGTGCCGCTTATGAGACAGTTGAGACTGATGAGATACTTGAGTTCGGTGGGGTCGCTCCCCTCGAGCTATGCCCCGGGTGCGTGTTGTTGATGCGACTAGTTGATACACTAGAGTTCGCTTTGAGATTGAGATAGTCCGATTGGACACCCTAGTTGATACACTAGGGGCCCTAGTTGATACACTAGGGGACGCAGGCTTGACTGGATCCGATGTGGCAGTCATTGAGATTGGGTGATATGAGCGGGTGGTTACATATTATGTTCTTAGACGGATCTTTCCTTTGAGCATTGATACTGAGGTATTTTAGCAGTAGCGAGGGTATGCATAGCAGGTTTATGATGGAGTTTCCTTTTTGAGCATGATGGTTGAGACATTTTAGCTGTATTTTTCATTCAGCTTACCGTTTATCTATCTATCTATCTATCTGCATACCTATCTGTTTGCCTCCAGTAGACTTAGTGGGCATACCGTGGATATTGGCGACAGTACCCACTGAGATCTACCTTCTGCAGTAGATCTCACACCCGCTGCGGTGACAGGTTTCCTGAGGTTGCTGTCCCGGCTTAGCTCGCGTAGAGACAGCTGATCGAGGTGAGGACGCGGCCGAGTAGTTCCTTACCAGCATTGAGAGTCAGAGGTAGATGCACCCGGTATTTTTATGATTCCACTTTTGTACTGGACAGTCTGAGAGATCTGTGAGGATTGTTTTTATTTTCTTAGCTGAGAGACTGTGTATTGAGATTTTATTTATTTATCCAGATGTTCAGTTGATTTCTGTAGCTTTTAGTTCTTTTCAGCTCTGATACATGTTTAGCTATAGATCTTTTACAGGTTAGACGCTTCGTCTGTGCGGCAGTTTCCGTATAGACGGCGGATCTGTTGGCGAGCCCGGGTCGCAGTTCGACCCCGGGACGTGATAATAAGTCCACAAGTAAAGTACCGACCGAGAAGGTCCCCCAATCTCATACATGTGGGTCAAACCAACCAAACAGGCGGACCGAATGTGATGATAACATCTAATTAAGTACCGCTCTACTACTAAGTCATGATGAATGTAAAAAGAATACCAGTAGAGCAATCAAGTGTGAAGTCAGATGATGATACATGCTCAACATGCAAAATGTGTATAACAAATAAAAAAGGGAAGAAGGAACATCACCGAGCTAGCACCACTGTACCGACTCCGGGTCGAAGTACCCACTTGATTTGGTGAAGCACCTAACTCCCACGATGCTCCTGCTCATCGACCGTACCTGCACAAGATCTACTAAGTCAAGACTAAATTCTATGACTCAAGATCACCCATCTCTCAATCCCAAAACAGTCGGAAGAAAAAGATCTATGAACCGGAGTCCCGGGGCCCACCGGAGATTCTAGGAACACCCCCGGAACCTCCAAACTGCTCCGAAAAGTCTCAAACACTTAACTAAGTCACCCCGCTGTCCCAAAACGCACCAAAACAGGTGCCCGGACAGCAAACACTAAAATCACCCTTATAAAATATAATTAAGTGCTATTGTGACGGAATAGGTCCCCGACTTTGTCAGAAACGGCTTCGGGACCTCAATTATGCTTCACAATGACCACGGATCATGGACGAGTAGTGCAAAGGGTCCGTGCATGTTGCCTGAGGCAACCTGTGTAGTGGTCCTGGTCCCCATGCAGTTTTTCCCGTGAATCCACAGTGTGAAACATCTATTATTAGTGTGTCGGGCCCATAATGCATCAAAGGGATGTTTTGGATGGACCCAGCGAGGTTTCTGGACCATGTTTGAAATTCGGCTGCTTTGCCGAATTTTAGAAAAGGTTTTTGGGCCAAACGGAGGTCGGATTTGGAATCGGTGCGGAAAAACGATTGAAAACAGCTATTTGCTTGTATTTTTCTGAGTCCGGATGCCCAAAAACGGACTCCCGAAAGTTTACAGTGGATTCTGGTGCATGGGGGGACCGTAGACCGCCGGGATGCCACGTGGCGGCCTATTATTGGCCGGTTCACAGAGCGCGGTCCACGGAGAGGCGTGGTGTGGCGCATGGACCGGGCAGGAGACACGTGGCGCTCTAGGATTGGTTGGCGCTCGGTGCGCGGTCCACGAAATCCCCGCGCGGGTGCATGGACCTGGCGCGGGGGACACGCGGCAGCTCTGGATTGGTGGGCTCATGTAGGTGTGGGTTATGAATAATATGGATCTAAATAGGGGAAAAACCACCTAGATGGAGGGTGAATAGGTGAAAACAATAAACACACCAAATTGTTGCGTAAAAAATAACCCAATGCGGAAAATAAATAAAGTACGCAAGATTTACGTGGAAAATTCCGTCACAGGAGTAAAAAACCACGGGACCGATAACACGGCGAAATCCACTAAGATTAAACACGTACAATGTGATTTACCGTAACCCTACGACTCAACCTTTTCCATACGCTCCTAGTTGATCTTCTCCGCTCGCTACGAACGCTCCTCGAATCCACGATATGCGTCCCAACGCAGAATCCACGACGTTCAACGTCGAATCCACGACGTCCAACCGAATCCACGGTCTTCACCAATGCGGCACATCTCGATCACACGAACGCGCCTCGCACCGAATCCACGAGAGCGGTAGCTCCTTGAATCCACAAGGCCACGCGAATCCTCACGCTGATTTTTATTTCTTGTCTATCATTGATCTAAGTATTCGGAGGATCATCACCAAACAAAAACAACGATTTTTGGTAAAATCGTTGTTTTTGTTTGGTGATGATCCTCCGAATACTTAGATCAATGATAGACAAGAAATACCATCTAAGACTTATTCATTAATTTGATTCTACAAGAAATAGGAGTTTTGAAACCCTAGAATCAATTGATCAATATAGATCAAAAAACATAGATTAGATCATGTTTTCCTTCTCTATATATGTGGATTTCTTTTTGATCCTTTTTCGGATATGTGGACTGACCCTAAAAGATGAATGTAGGGTCTATTTATAGGTTAGAAACCTTTGGAAAGAGATAAGCATCAAAAACTGATGTAACAGAATTTTTCCCACATGGCGGTCCGGACTGGATTTGGCTGATCCGGAATGTCGTCTTTTTTCAGTAATTTTCCTGAAAAAATAGTTCGGGGTCAGGACTGGAATTTCCTGATCCGGACTGTTCATGCGATTTCAGCAAACACATAGTTCGGGGTCCGGACTGAACAGAGGATGGTCCGGACTGGAATTCCGCATGAACTAAACTATGTTCGGGGTCCAGACTGGAATGGTCTGATCCGGATCCTGAACATCCAACTTGTCCAGTTTTTTGATTTTTATGCACTGAAAACTTATCCAAGTGTTTCTAAACTACACAAATGTATTCAGATCACCAAAATTTTTTAGTTAAACGTACCCGATTATTCTGAATCCATTCTTCCTGATATTGATGTAATTGATTCACAATTCTTCATCTTCAATCTTCAAGACTTTTACCACTTCACGAAATACGCCAAAACAAAATCCTTAATAGTAGGCACGGTCCACGGCGGTGCACGGGGGTGCCTCCGGATGCGTGTGCGTCAAGAGGGCAGGTGGCGCCACGTGGGCGGCATGGCTCGCGGTCGGGCGGGACACATGGCGGCCGGGGATTCGCAGGCGCCTCCCACCGGGTTGACCGCGGGTGCGCCACGTGGCGCAAGGCAGCTGGGCTTGCACACGCTGTCCCGTGTTCGGGACATGTGTCAAGCCCAGGAGGATTCGGGCGCTCCTCGCTGGCGTTTCGTCAGAGGATTCGGGCGCCCGAATTCGGGTCGAGTGCCCGAATCCTGGGACACAATGGGAATTTTCCCGTTTGTTGGGCTGGGCCTATAAATAGGCCCAGAATACCTTCGTTTTTGACTTTTCTGGCCAATTTCTCCCAAAGACTTCAACAGCAAAGTTGTTCCTCCTTGTGTGCTGTATCTACTAGTGATTTTCTAGGATTTTAGGAGACACGTTCATCAAGTTCTATGACGAATTGGCGCGTTGCGACGTTTCTTCTCCGGCGACCCTTCCCGTCGCGTTTCAGTTCGTGGACTCTCCCGGGCTACTCCAACAGTAATTTTCGACTATTCTTGCGCCGTTGTCTTCATGACAGGTAGGGCTACGACTTTCATATTTTCAGCTCCTCCTCATTTTGGGATTTTCTTGGAGTTTCCGAGCCATCTTGTGACCCCCTTTTCTGCGACGGAGTTTTTGGACAGCAACGAAGTATTTCTGAGATTTCTCCGCGCTCGAGCGTCGGATCGAGGTGTGCAAGTACTCGTTTCGCATCTACACATCGTAGGGAACATCATCGTGATTTTTCTGGATTTTTTGGGGATTCGTACGAAGGTGACAATTCAGTTTTTTCAAGACTGGGTGCCGCAGAATTTGTTCTTGTGGAGTTTCGCGCTTACCGCGATGTTTATTTTGTAACATGGCCTAGAGGTGTCGGAACGGGACGTGCGAGTACTCGATTTTCATCTACTCGTCGCGTCGATCGTAACATGATTTTTCTGGAATTTTCGGAGTTCATCTCGCTGGTGAAAATTAATCTTTTCTGGACTGGTTGCGTGGACAGCGTCTAAGTGTAAAATGGTGTGATTAATTGAGCGCCGTTTTGGGCATTTTTGTAGTTTTCGCGGCGTGCGTTGTTCTTCTCGAGTGGGGTCGTGTTTGGACTTGTGTTTAGCATTCGAGGTGGGTGATCGTTTTGAACCTCTTAGTTTGGCTCACCCACTAGGCCTATTGGACTAATCTATCGTGATTAAAATGTTGATTGCACCCTAGGAATAATACTTGCATGCTTTATAAGTTAAAAGGACATTATATTAGTAATTAGCCTTCATGTGAAATTAATTATTAGAGATTGGGACATTTGCATGCTTGTATGGACATCTAGATAGGCCACCTTTTTCTGCTACACTATCATGCTGGAATTGACTTAGGAGAAACCATGTTTTCAGCTTTTCTCCTTTTATTTAGACTCAGGATATTTGTTTCTCAGGTTCGAGCTTGGGTTGGGATAGTGTAGGCAGGATATCGGGTTCTGGGAGAGGTTGGACTTGTTAGTCGGGTATTGCAGCGACCGCGGACATTGGGCGGTTGACCGGACTGTTACTTGTGTGCATCAGATTGGGGGAATCGGGTTTTCTTTAGTGGATGGATTTTTCCCACATTGATCATGGTCGTGATCCAGTCCTGCTATATCATGATATTTGCGACAGAGATACTTTGCTCGTGTGGGTCGCTCCCCTCGAGTGCCATTCCGGAGTAGGCGATTTATACAGCGGCCAGTGAGTACCGGACAGTGAGTGCCAATCTGTTAGCAGATGCTTGAGACAGTGCACAGGCAGTGTTAGTGGTTACTGGTCCTTTGATTTAGGTTTATGCAGGTAGATACTCTTATCGATGCATTCCTGTAGTTATTCCTTTTAGCACTGCATTTAGAGACATAGTAGTGGTAGCTTCATCTTTTGTTTATCAGCAGTTCAGTTTACAGTATACCACCCCTCTATTCTATTTTGCCTTTGGTAGACCTAGTGGGCACGTCAGAGTTTGAGGCTTAACCCACTAGGGGGAGGCTACTGGTTTTATAGTAGTTCTCACCCCCATTGTACTTTTTTCCTCTTTCCCCCTTTGTTTTGCAGAGTCCTCTGTGGGAGTTGCTGGGCCGTCATCGGCAGATCGAGGTAAGAGGATTGCGGACTAGATAGATCGTCTACCTCGACTGCGAGCTTAGTAGTGCTTTTGGTTGTACCCCTATACTCTCAGACAGTTGTATTTTCATTTTGTGTCTGGCTTTAGCCAGCTGTTTGCATTTATTTGGTGAGCTGGGAGAGACACTTGTACTTTATTTATAGTTGTACTTACTTTTATTTCCAGCTTCAGTCTGAGATGTATTAGTTTTAGTTCAGCTATGTTTTTATGCTCTTTTATTATATCTCTTATATCTGAGCAGGTTACCAGTGCTTCGTGTACACGAGAAATTTCGTATGCATGACGGATCTGTGGACGGGCCCGAGTTCTGGTTTACACCCGGCGCGTGACAACCCATGCGGTCGATTGCATTTTGGGGTCCCAAGTACTCCAACAGTTGCATAAAAATGATTAAAACAAGTGTTTAAGCTTTTACCGCAAACCTTGAGCTTCGGGTGTGAACCGACGACGTGGGTCGATAGGTCCCGACGCACGGAACACTGCGCTCGCTGTCCGGAGCAAAGGTGATACTCGAGGAGTGTTTCGGGTCGAACCGAATGCCAAAAACCAAATTCGCCGGGGGGGCGCGTTTCGACATGTAAATCGAGGCAAATTCGGGGATCGGCGACGTCCACGACAAAGAGGGAGCAAGCTCGGATCAGCCCTCAAGCTAGGTAGGCGCAGGCTTGACTGGACCCGATGTGGCAGTCAGCTCGATTGGATTGATTGAGCACCTCGTCTGCGAGTGTTGAATATCTTTATCAGAGTTTCCCCATTTGAGCATTTAGATAGAGGCAAGGTAGCTGTAGAGTACTTCCAGCTTTCTTCTTCAGTTTTTATTGCATGGTTATCTTATGCCTCTAGTGGACTTAGTGGGCAGATTGTCGGGCCTGGCGGTGGTACCCACTGAGAACTCCCTTTTGGTGTAGTTCTCACACCCATTGGGGGTTTTCCCCCTCCTCTTTCTTTTCTCTCCTTGGTTTTGCAGAGTCTTAGCAGGTGTTGATGATTCTGCGATTGCTGTTCGAGGCGAGGAAGTTGCAAGCTAGATCCCTACCCGTCTGTGGAGAGTAGCGGTACCCCCTTTGGAAGGAGATCCTGAGTACAGTCAGTAGATTATTTACTTTTCCGCTGTTGAGAGATTATTGTATTGTGAGGATCTGACTTGTACTGAGAGTCTGTACACTGATGTATTATTTCAGGTTACCTCCCTGTTGAGTTCTAGTTTATTGTATTTGAGGATATTGTATGATTATCATTTATGGGAGATGGATATTGTATCATTATTTCAGTTGTACAGATGGTTGGTTTTAGTTTTACAGCACTTTTATTTTATAGCTCTGATATCTATTTAGCTGTAGCCCCTTTCTTGCAGGTAGGGCGCTTCGCCTATGCGGGGTTTTGCATAGGCGGCGGATCTGTTGACGAGCCCGGGTCGCAGTTTCGACCCTGGGGCGTGACAACAACTATAATAACTGTAAAGTAAATAGAGGAATAGTAAAGCAGATAAATGCGTCAAATGTACTGATACTCAAATCAACCCAATCGGATGCCACTTTTGGTCCCTAGGGCCTTAGGCCTGAACAGAACTTACATATACCCTACACCTGTAGAAACAACTAGAGAACAGGGGCTCAATATCACCCAGAATATGCAGGTGCAGCCAGAGAACGGGGCTCATGGGTTGATCAGACCACTTTACCAGTAAATAACACCAATACTGCGGCCAATCCGCTCGTATACGTGAAATGAATAGCTGGTGCACGACGATCACAATGTGGATGCTCAATTGCTCGAGGTGGAAAGACCAGAATACGACAAGTAGTCGGAAACTCCCAAATGGGATCATAAGTCAATCTTGGTGGATATGATGAAATAGTAACCTCCTACTCTATCATGCATAATAATCAAGAGATAATAAAACGTGTAGGAAATCACCATCAGGAGGTATATAAAGTAATAGACTAATTAATGACAACCACATTAGTGTTATGTACGACGCTGAAGTCAATCAATGTGCAGTAAAGGCAATAAACAGAAGAAGGGCTAGCAACGGTCACAAAGGTCCGATCGAGTATGGTACCCAGTGAGGTTGTAAATGCTTAGATCGAAGTACCCACCTCAATGCAGGTGATCTAGGAACCCGCTTGTTTGGGACTTAGAAAATTTCAGTCTAAGTTCCTAGCCCAAACCAAAGTGGGCTTGACAAGGAGGCCCAACTTCTACATCATTTTGTGGGAAAGTGAAGAGACTTGCAACCTCCTTCATCAATGCCATCACTACCATCAATGTCAAGGGATGCCAAGTGTCACGCCCCAGGCCCCAGCGGAAGCCTACCCGGCACGTGCACAGACCCGCCGTGTGCACAAGGTACCCCCCGGTACACACAAGGCGTCTACAACAACAAAGCGGAAAGAAAGCAATATACACATTCTACTAGTAATCAGAGCACAACACAACTAAACAATACATAAAAGAGGGAAGTAGATAACAATTATCATACAAGAAGTTAAAATTCAATATACAAAAGTGGTCCTCTCAATTACAACCTATCAAAATACACGGGTGGTTTCTATGCCAAAATACACCAACACCTCTCCAAGAAGAACAAAAGAAAAGGTGCCCTGTAACCACCTTGAGTGGTGCGGCGGGGACAAGCTAGCTATGCGGTAACCCCCTGCAAGAAACGTTATTACGTTTCTTACTGTGCTGTCCAGACCCGAACAGTCCGGACTGCCCCCAAAACGGTCCGGACCCCGAACGTGGAATTTCTAGTTTTGCGCGGACAGTCCAGACTGTCTCCTGGACGGTCCGGACCCCGAAGCCAAAAACCTCAAATTTTCGAATTTTTCGAAAATTTCCGATTTGCGCCCAAACTCTCCGAAAACCTTCTAGAACCTTCCGGAAGCTTACTAAAACATCCGAAGGGTATCATTTAACCCTTCACACACTAGAACATTGCAATTTGCTAAAGTTTAGTGTACTACATTCACCCCTCCTAAAAAGGTGTTTCGTCCGTGAAACTAGAAGTTAAGTACCTAAAGTCTCCAGCTGAAAAAGATGAGGGAAACGCTCCTAAAGCGCGCTCTCCAGCTCCCAAGTAGCCTCGCGATCCTCGTGATTGCTCCAAAGTACCTTCACATAAGGTATCTCGCGATTCCGAAGTTTCTTCACCTCACGAGCCAAAATCTTCACCGGTTGCTCCTCAAAGCTCAAGTCCTCGTGTAGTTCCAACGGGGCGAAGTCCACCACATGAGATGGATCAAAAACATACTTCCGGAGCGTCGAAACATGGAACACATTGTGCACTCCCGATAGGTTAGGCGGTAGAGCAAGCCGATAAGCCACCGGGCCGATACGCTCCAAAATCTCAAAAGGTCCAATAAATCGGGGACTTAGCTTCCCTCGGATGCCAAATCTCTTGACTCCTCTAGTCGGTGATACTTTTAGGAAGACATGGTCTCCAACTTGGAATTCCAAATCGCGCCGACGCTTATCCGCATTGTTGGGTTATACTAATATGGATCTAAATAGGGGAAAAAAAACACCTAGAGGGGGGTGAATAGGTGTAAACAATAAACACTCAAAAAATCATTGCGCAATAAAACCCAATGCGGAAATAAAAATAACACGCAAGATTTTTACGTGGAAAAACTCCAAACCGGAGTAAAAAACCACGGGACCGATAACACGGCGAAATCCACTAGAATTAACACACGTACAAGGTGATATAACGTACTCACAGACGACTCAACCTTTTTCATACGCTCCTAGTCGATCTTCTCCGCTCGCTCCGCAACGCGTCTCGAATCCACGATCTGCGTCCAACGCCGAATCCTCAGCGTCCAACGTCGAGTCCACGACGTCCGACCGAATCCACGGTCTTCACCCAGTAGCACGCTTCGAATCCACGAACGTACCTCGCTCCGAATCCACGAGAGCGGTTGCACCTTGAATCCACAAGGCCACGCGAGTCCACGCGCCGATTTGGGGTAAATCGTTGTTTTTTGGGTGGTGATGATCCGCCGAATACTTAGATTAGAAATAGATCGGAAATACCATCTAAGTATTCATTGATTTGATTCTACTCAAAATCTGAGTTTGGAAAACCTAGAATCAAATCAATCAATATAGATGAAGAAACATAGAATTAATCTAGTTATTTCCTTTCTTCTCTATATGTGGATTTTTCTCTTTCGGAAGTATTTTTCTATTATGTCCCGTTATTTTCCGATGTATGCGGATTGCCCTAAAAGATGAATCATAGGGTCTATTTATAGGTTAGAAACCAATGGAAGAGGATAAGAATCAAAAACCTACCATTTCTGGAGTTTTTAAATGACGACGATCCGGATCGGATCAGGCGATCCTGATCGTCGCAACAGAACAGGCAGAATCCAGAAACACACGGGTTCGGGATCCGGATCGGATTGCCTGATCCGGATCGTTCATACAATTCAGAAAACTTAACATTCGGGATCCGGATCAGAATCTTCATGAATCCGGATCGAAGTACTGTATGAAGTAACAACCTTCGGGATCCGGATCACTGGCTCTGATCCGGATCCTGAACATGTCCGAACACCAGTTTTTGATTTTTATAGCAATAAAAGTTCATCCAAGTGTTTCTACACTATAAGAAGTATTCGGATCACCATAAATCTTTAGTTAAACATACCTGATCCTTTTGAATTCTTCTTTCTTGAGATTGAGGTATATGATCCAAACTTTCTTCATCTTCAATCTTCAAGACTTAACACTTTCACGAAATACGCCAACTCAAATTCCGTAACAATCTCCCCCTTTGGCGGTTTCGTGACAAAACACAAATCCACAAAAGAAAATTCAAAAAGATATTTTTGTTGCTATCACCATACAACAAAAATTTACAATGGAGATCCAAAAGTTTAAAAAGATGAGATAAACTCCTAAAACAGACTCTAGACTTAGACATCTGTACTCTCTGCAAAAAGAAATCATTCTTGACAAAAAGAGATCGTTAGATACCTCAAGAATATTTAGGATTCAAAACCTAGCAGAGATGAAGTTTATACTCATCATGACATTTAGTAATTCAGATATGTAAAAAGATCACAATCAAACATTGACATACCTTCTAAGCAATAAGATTCCAAATGTCATAACATTGCTTTGTTAGTAATCAAACAACTTGTTAGTAATAATACATGTCCAAATAGTTAGTCGAATAGTTAGTAGGGACATGCAACAAATCACCAGATAAAAACCAAAAGTTGTAATACTTACCTGTCACCAAAGTCAAAGTTTTCTCACACAAAGTTCAAAGTTCTCTCTAATCTCTCTCCCCCTTTTTGTCACAAACAAAGCCAAAACGTAGTCAAAACTACAAAATGTAAGGAGAGTTAAAAGTTCCAATAACATGAAAAGCCTAAGAACTAAAAATCTAACGCAAAGTAAGAATAAAACTAAATCCTAAAAACGTAAAAAGTCTGCACACAAAGAAAAGCCTGCACGAAATTTTGTTTAGTCTGAAGTGTCTGAACTGGTACAGCTCAGTTTGCTTAAAATCCCCTTAAGCATCTTCGAAATATTGGAATATTTCTTCTTGATCTTCTTATGCTCAGATGAAATGTGCTGAAGTTCTCTGGACAGCCTTTCCTGTTCAGCAGAAAGTCTTTGCTGTTCGTGGCGAATGGATGTCAATGCATCTGTTTCAGCAGTCATTCTCTTGGAGGTTGACGCATTCTGCGTAGATGCAGATGGTGCATTCTCGCCCTCAATCCATGGTGATTTACTCTGTTGAATTCCAGAAAGTGAGCGTGCTCTAGTAAGAGGCTCAGTAATCTGAATGCCGCTTCTTTGGACACTTTTTCGTCTTGTATATTGTCTTGTCGTTGAGGCAGATTTCTTTAGCTTTTTGTTCTTCAAATACTGCCTATCCTTCGCATCAATTTTTTGTTGAACTTCTTTGAAGAATTATTCCCATTCCTCTTCATCAAAGTCAGAGCTATCTACATCATCAGTTTTTGTCTTGTCACGAGGTGAGTCATCTTGTTCCTTTTTAACAGTTGCACGGGTGTGCACCATTGTGACCAACAAAAGGATGATCCAAGAGAATGCCATTGTTGAAAGTGCTTAGAGTTTAGAAGGTGTCCTGTGAAAAACCAACTCAAGAACACATGAAAAAAAATTGTTAATTTTGAAAAATTTGAAAAATTGTACCCAAACAATCATAATCATGTAGAGAAGCCAAGAATCAAATTAGTTTTGGAAAAAGAATTTTAAAAGTGGATCAATTGCATGATTTTCAAAAATTCCTCTTATATGCCCTAAAACCGAAATTTTTAGAAATCGAAGCCCAAAAATTCGTTTATCTTGAGAAAACCCAGCATATAATCAAAACTAATCTACCCAGAGTTCTTATTTCAAAAGAAATTTGACCAAAAACCATTCAAAAACGAAAAAGTTGCAAGATTTCTGCTCACGTTTTGACCAAACAAGCAAAAACAATAAAAAACCGAGATTTTGATCAACAAAACTTACTTGGAATCGAAGAACTTTGAGTTTGAAGGCTCCAAGATGGAAGAAATCTAGAGAGAGAAGCTCTAGAGACTTAAGAACAAAAGATTAGGGTGAAAGAAATCAAAACCCTTGCGTTCTTATTAAAACCCTAGCCGTGATCCGGATCGGATCGAGATTTCGATCCGGATCGGCTACCCGCAGGAAGAAGCCTGCGTTCGGGATCCGGATCACTTACCCCGATCCGGATCGGCTTCAACTTTTTCTCCAGAAAAATTTAGAAAAATTCGATAAAATCCAGAAAAAGTATGTAAGCACTTTAGCATATCAACTTTAAACAAAAGTCATAGTTTCATACAACAAGAATTAGATTATGCCAAATCTATCAATAATATCCAAAAATGAAACGAAAATTTACAAAAATTAAATCCCTTAAAGTTGAACAACTTCAATCACATCTAACATGATCTTATGCGTAATGCCTTTATCAAATCATCAATTTGGTAAAGAAAATGAAATACCAAGATCAATAGATGTTTGAAATCCCAAATAAGTTAGATAATGTATCTAGTCAATCTATTGAAGAGAGTGGCTCTTTGAGCATCTTTCTTTAAAATCCCACCTTATACCAACCTTGAAATTTGACAGAGTCAAGTATTTCAATATGCATTTTACTTAATCAAAAATTGAACAACCATGCTTGGTATACATGTGGTAGCTGCACACAGTACTCGGACGACCGAGGTGGTAGCTCTTTCCTCCATGTGGTGGTAGTTTTCACACTCCTCATTAGGATGTAACACTTTCCACATCTTTTGAGCATATTATTTTTCTTTGACTCCCCCTCAATTGGCTATCAATTATTTAATAAATTTTTGTTGTATGGTGATAGCAACAAAAATATCTTTTTGAATTTTCTTTTGTGGATTTGTGTTTTGTCACGAAACCGCCAAAGGGGGAGATTGTTACGGAATTTGAGTTGGCGTATTTCGTGAAAGTGTTAAGTCTTGAAGATTGAAGATGAAGAAAGTTTGGATCATATACCTCAATCTCAAGAAAGAAGAATTCAAAAGGATCAGGTATGTTTAACTAAAGATTTATGGTGATCCGAATACTTCTTATAGTGTAGAAACACTTGGATGAACTTTTATTGCTATAAAAATCAAAAACTGGTGTTCGGACATGTTCAGGATCCGGATCAGAGCCAGTGATCCGGATCCCGAAGGTTGTTGCTTCATTCAATACTTCGATCCGGATTCATGAAGATTCTGATCCGGATCCCGAATGTTAAGTTTTCTGAATTGTATGAACGATCCGGATCAGGCAATCCGATCCGGATCCCGAACCCGTGTGTTTCTGGATTCTGCCTGTTCTGTTGCGACGATCAGGATCGCCTGATCCGATCCGGATCGTCGTCATTTAAAAACTCCAGAAATGGTAGGTTTTTGATCCTTATCTTCTTCCAATGGTTTCTAACCTATAAATAGACCCTATGTTTCATCTTTTAGGGCAATCCGCATACATCGGAAAATTACGGGACTTAATAGAAAAATAAGCCGTAAAGAGAAAGATCCACATATAGAGAAGAAAGGAAATCAATAGATTTATTTCTATGTTTCTTCATCTATATTGATTGATTTGATTCTAGGTTTTCCAAACTCAGATTTTGAGTAGAATCAAATCAATGAATACTTAGATGGTATTTCCGATATATTTCTAATCTAAGTATTCGGCGGATCATCACCACCCAAAAAAAAACAACGATTTACCCCAAATCGGCGCGTGGACTCGCGTGGCCTTGTGGATTCAAGGTGCAACCGCTCTCGTGGATTCGGAGCGAGGTACGTTCGTGGATTCGAAGCGTGCTACTGGGTGAAGACCGTGGATTCGGTCGGACGTCGTGGACTCGACGTTGGACGCTGAGGATTCGGCGTTGGACGCAGATCGTGGATTCGAGACGCGTTGCGGAGCGAGCGGAGAAGATCGACTAGGAGCGTATGAAAAAGGTTGAGTCGTCTGTGAGTACGTTATATCACCTTGTACGTGTGATAATTCTAGTGGATTTCGCCGTGTTATCGGTCCCGTGGTTTTTTACTCCGGTTTGGAGTTTTTCCACGTAAAAATCTTGCGTGTTATTTTTTATTTCCGCATTGGGTTTTATTGCGCAATGATTTTTTGAGTGTTTAATTTTTACACCTATTCACCCCCCTCTAGGTGTTTTTTCCCCTATTTAGATCCATATTAGTATAACCCAAGAAGTGGTATCAGAGCGGGAATAGGGTTGTAAACAATGGTTGAAGGTGGAAACATCAACCGACCCCCATTCTTCGATGGAACGAATTATGCGTACAGGAAAGTGCGGATGAAAGCCTTTTTAATTTCCATCGACGAACGGGTGTGGCAATCAATTGAATTAGGATGGTCTAATCCAACTGAAATTATTGGTGAAGATTGAAGATGAAGAAAGTTTGGATCATATACCTCAATCTCAAGAAAGAAGAATTCAAAAGGATCAGGTATGTTTAACTAAAGATTTATGGTGATCCGAATACTTCTTATAGTGTAGAAACACTTGGATGAACTTTTATTGCTATAAAAATCAAAAACTGGTGTTCGGACATGTTCAGGATCCGGATCAGAGCCAGTGATCCGGATCCCGAAGGTTGTTGCTTCATACAATACTTCGATCCGGATTCATGAAGATTCTGATCCGGATCCCGAATGTTAAGTTTTCTGAATTGTATGAACGATCCGGATCAGGCAATCCGATCCGGATCCCGAACCCGTGTGTTTCTGGATTCTGCCTGTTCTGTTGCGACGATCAGGATCGCCTGATCCGATCCGGATCGTCGTCATTTAAAAACTCCAGAAATGGTAGGTTTTTGATCCTTATCTTCTTCCAATGGTTTCTAACCTATAAATAGACCCTATGTTTCATCTTTTAGGGCAATCCGCATACATCGGAAAATTACGGGACTTAATAGAAAAATAAGCCGTAAAGAGAAAGATCCACATATAGAGAAGAAAGGAAATCAATAGATTTATTTCTATGTTTCTTCATCTATATTGATTGATTTGATTCTAGGTTTTCCAAACTCAGATTTTGAGTAGAATCAAATCAATGAATACTTAGATGGTATTTCCGATCTATTTCTAATCTAAGTATTCGGCGGATCATCACCACCCAAAAAAAAACAACGATTTACCCCAAATCGGCGCGTGGACTCGCGTGGCCTTGTGGATTCAAGGTGCAACCGCTCTCGTGGATTCGGAGCGAGGTACGTTCGTGGATTCGAAGCGTGCTACTGGGTGAAGACCGTGGATTCGGTCGGACGTCGTGGACTCGACGTTGGACGCTGAGGATTCGGCGTTGGACGCAGATCGTGGATTCGAGACGCGTTGCGGAGCGAGCGGAGAAGATCGACTAGGAGCGTATGAAAAAGGTTGAGTCGTCTGTGAGTACGTTATATCACCTTGTACGTGTGATAATTCTAGTGGATTTCGCCGTGTTATCGGTCCCGTGGTTTTTTACTCCGGTTTGGAGTTTTTCCACGTAAAAATCTTGCGTGTTATTTTTTATTTCCGCATTGGGTTTTATTGCGCAATGATTTTTTGAGTGTTTAATTTTTACACCTATTCACCCCCCTCTAGGTGTTTTTTCCCCTATTTAGATCCATATTAGTATAACCCAAGAAGTGGTATCAGAGCGGGAATAGGGTTGTAAACAATGGTTGAAGGTGGAAACATCAACCGACCCCCATTCTTCGATGGAACGAATTATGCGTACAGGAAAGTGCGGATGAAAGCCTTTTTAATTTCCATCGACGAACGGGTGTGGCAATCAATTGAATTAGGATGGTCTAATCCAACTGAAATTATTGGTGAAGATTGAAGATGAAGAAAGTTTGGATCATATACCTCAATCTCAAGAAAGAAGAATTCAAAAGGATCAGGTATGTTTAACTAAAGATTTATGGTGATCCGAATACTTCTTATAGTGTAGAAACACTTGGATGAACTTTTATTGCTATAAAAATCAAAAACTGGTGTTCGGACATGTTCAGGATCCGGATCAGAGCCAGTGATCCGGATCCCGAAGGTTGTTGCTTCATACAATACTTCGATCCGGATTCATGAAGATTCTGATCCGGATCCCGAATGTTATGTTTTCTGAATTGTATGAACGATCCGGATCAGGCAATCCGATCCGGATCCCGAACCCGTGTGTTTCTGGATTCTGCCTGTTCTGTTGCGACGATCAGGATCGCCTGATCCGATCCGGATCGTCGTCATTTAAAAACTCCAGAAATGGTAGGTTTTTGATCCTTATCTTCTTCCAATGGTTTCTAACCTATAAATAGACCCTATGTTTCATCTTTTAGGGCAATCCGCATACATCGGAAAATTACGGGACTTAATAGAAAAATAAGCCGTAAAGAGAAAGATCCACATATAGAGAAGAAAGGAAATCAATAGATTTATTTCTATGTTTCTTCATCTATATTGATTGATTTGATTCTAGGTTTTCCAAACTCAGATTTTGAGTAGAATCAAATCAATGAATACTTAGATGGTATTTCCGATATATTTCTAATCTAAGTATTCGGCGGATCATCACCACCCAAAAAAAAACAACGATTTACCCCAAATCGGCGCGTGGACTCGCGTGGCCTTGTGGATTCAAGGTGCAACCGCTCTCGTGGATTCGGAGCGAGGTACGTTCGTGGATTCGAAGCGTGCTACTGGGTGAAGACCGTGGATTCGGTCGGACGTCGTGGACTCGACGTTGGACGCTGAGGATTCGGCGTTGGACGCAGATCGTGGATTCGAGACGCGTTGCGGAGCGAGCGGAGAAGATCGACTAGGAGCGTATGAAAAAGGTTGAGTCGTCTGTGAGTACGTTATATCACCTTGTACGTGTGATAATTCTAGTGGATTTCGCCGTGTTATCGGTCCCGTGGTTTTTTACTCCGGTTTGGAGTTTTTCCACGTAAAAATCTTGCGTGTTATTTTTTATTTCCGCATTGGGTTTTATTGCGCAATGATTTTTTGAGTGTTTAATTTTTACACCTATTCACCCCCCTCTAGGTGTTTTTTCCCCTATTTAGATCCATATTAGTATAACCCAAGAAGTGGTATCAGAGCGGGAATAGGGTTGTAAACAATGGTTGAAGGTGGAAACATCAACCGACCCCCATTCTTCGATGGAACGAATTATGCGTACAGGAAAGTGCGGATGAAAGCCTTTTTAATTTCCATCGACGAACGGGTGTGGCAATCAATTGAATTAGGATGGTCTAATCCAACTGAAATTATTGGTGAAGATTGAAGATGAAGAAAGTTTGGATCATATACCTCAATCTCAAGAAAGAAGAATTCAAAAGGATCAGGTATGTTTAACTAAAGATTTATGGTGATCCGAATACTTCTTATAGTGTAGAAACACTTGGATGAACTTTTATTGCTATAAAAATCAAAAACTGGTGTTCGGACATGTTCAGGATCCGGATCAGAGCCAGTGATCCGGATCCCGAAGGTTGTTGCTTCATACAATACTTCGATCCGGATTCATGAAGATTCTGATCCGGATCCCGAATGTTATGTTTTCTGAATTGTATGAACGATCCGGATCAGGCAATCCGATCCGGATCCCGAACCCGTGTGTTTCTGGATTCTGCCTGTTCTGTTGCGACGATCAGGATCGCCTGATCCGATCCGGATCGTCGTCATTTAAAAACTCCAGAAATGGTAGGTTTTTGATCCTTATCTTCTTCCAATGGTTTCTAACCTATAAATAGACCCTATGTTTCATCTTTTAGGGCAATCCGCATACATCGGAAAATTACGGGACTTAATAGAAAAATAAGCCGTAAAGAGAAAGATCCACATATAGAGAAGAAAGGAAATCAATAGATTTATTTCTATGTTTCTTCATCTATATTGATTGATTTGATTCTAGGTTTTCCAAACTCAGATTTTGAGTAGAATCAAATCAATGAATACTTAGATGGTATTTCCGATCTATTTCTAATCTAAGTATTCGGCGGATCATCACCACCCAAAAAAAAACAACGATTTACCCCAAATCGGCGCGTGGACTCGCGTGGCCTTGTGGATTCAAGGTGCAACCGCTCTCGTGGATTCGGAGCGAGGTACGTTCGTGGATTCGAAGCGTGCTACTGGGTGAAGACCGTGGATTCGGTCGGACGTCGTGGACTCGACGTTGGACGCTGAGGATTCGGCGTTGGACGCAGATCGTGGATTCGAGACGCGTTGCGGAGCGAGCGGAGAAGATCGACTAGGAGCGTATGAAAAAGGTTGAGTCGTCTGTGAGTACGTTATATCACCTTGTACGTGTGATAATTCTAGTGGATTTCGCCGTGTTATCGGTCCCGTGGTTTTTTACTCCGGTTTGGAGTTTTTCCACGTAAAAATCTTGCGTGTTATTTTTTATTTCCGCATTGGGTTTTATTGCGCAATGATTTTTTGAGTGTTTAATTTTTACACCTATTCACCCCCCTCTAGGTGTTTTTTCCCCTATTTAGATCCATATTAGTATAACCCAAGAAGTGGTATCAGAGCGGGAATAGGGTTGTAAACAATGGTTGAAGGTGGAAACATCAACCGACCCCCATTCTTCGATGGAACGAATTATGCGTACAGGAAAGTGCGGATGAAAGCCTTTTTAATTTCCATCGACGAACGGGTGTGGCAATCAATTGAATTAGGATGGTCTAATCCAACTGAAATTATTGGTGAAGATTGAAGATGAAGAAAGTTTGGATCATATACCTCAATCTCAAGAAAGAAGAATTCAAAAGGATCAGGTATGTTTAACTAAAGATTTATGGTGATCCGAATACTTCTTATAGTGTAGAAACACTTGGATGAACTTTTATTGCTATAAAAATCAAAAACTGGTGTTCGGACATGTTCAGGATCCGGATCAGAGCCAGTGATCCGGATCCCGAAGGTTGTTGCTTCATACAATACTTCGATCCGGATTCATGAAGATTCTGATCCGGATCCCGAATGTTATGTTTTCTGAATTGTATGAACGATCCGGATCAGGCAATCCGATCCGGATCCCGAACCCGTGTGTTTCTGGATTCTGCCTGTTCTGTTGCGACGATCAGGATCGCCTGATCCGATCCGGATCGTCGTCATTTAAAAACTCCAGAAATGGTAGGTTTTTGATCCTTATCTTCTTCCAATGGTTTCTAACCTATAAATAGACCCTATGTTTCATCTTTTAGGGCAATCCGCATACATCGGAAAATTACGGGACTTAATAGAAAAATAAGCCGTAAAGAGAAAGATCCACATATAGAGAAGAAAGGAAATCAATAGATTTATTTCTATGTTTCTTCATCTATATTGATTGATTTGATTCTAGGTTTTCCAAACTCAGATTTTGAGTAGAATCAAATCAATGAATACTTAGATGGTATTTCCGATCTATTTCTAATCTAAGTATTCGGCGGATCATCACCACCCAAAAAAAAACAACGATTTACCCCAAATCGGCGCGTGGACTCGCGTGGCCTTGTGGATTCAAGGTGCAACCGCTCTCGTGGATTCGGAGCGAGGTACGTTCGTGGATTCGAAGCGTGCTACTGGGTGAAGACCGTGGATTCGGTCGGACGTCGTGGACTCGACGTTGGACGCTGAGGATTCGGCGTTGGACGCAGATCGTGGATTCGAGACGCGTTGCGGAGCGAGCGGAGAAGATCGACTAGGAGCGTATGAAAAAGGTTGAGTCGTCTGTGAGTACGTTATATCACCTTGTACGTGTGATAATTCTAGTGGATTTCGCCGTGTTATCGGTCCCGTGGTTTTTTACTCCGGTTTGGAGTTTTTCCACGTAAAAATCTTGCGTGTTATTTTTTATTTCCGCATTGGGTTTTATTGCGCAATGATTTTTTGAGTGTTTAATTTTTACACCTATTCACCCCCCTCTAGGTGTTTTTTCCCCTATTTAGATCCATATTAGTATAACCCAAGAAGTGGTATCAGAGCGGGAATAGGGTTGTAAACAATGGTTGAAGGTGGAAACATCAACCGACCCCCATTCTTCGATGGAACGAATTATGCGTACAGGAAAGTGCGGATGAAAGCCTTTTTAATTTCCATCGACGAACGGGTGTGGCAATCAATTGAATTAGGATGGTCTAATCCAACTGAAATTATTGGTGAAGATTGAAGATGAAGAAAGTTTGGATCATATACCTCAATCTCAAGAAAGAAGAATTCAAAAGGATCAGGTATGTTTAACTAAAGATTTATGGTGATCCGAATACTTCTTATAGTGTAGAAACACTTGGATGAACTTTTATTGCTATAAAAATCAAAAACTGGTGTTCGGACATGTTCAGGATCCGGATCAGAGCCAGTGATCCGGATCCCGAAGGTTGTTGCTTCATACAATACTTCGATCCGGATTCATGAAGATTCTGATCCGGATCCCGAATGTTATGTTTTCTGAATTGTATGAACGATCCGGATCAGGCAATCCGATCCGGATCCCGAACCCGTGTGTTTCTGGATTCTGCCTGTTCTGTTGCGACGATCAGGATCGCCTGATCCGATCCGGATCGTCGTCATTTAAAAACTCCAGAAATGGTAGGTTTTTGATCCTTATCTTCTTCCAATGGTTTCTAACCTATAAATAGACCCTATGTTTCATCTTTTAGGGCAATCCGCATACATCGGAAAATTACGGGACTTAATAGAAAAATAAGCCGTAAAGAGAAAGATCCACATATAGAGAAGAAAGGAAATCAATAGATTTATTTCTATGTTTCTTCATCTATATTGATTGATTTGATTCTAGGTTTTCCAAACTCAGATTTTGAGTAGAATCAAATCAATGAATACTTAGATGGTATTTCCGATATATTTCTAATCTAAGTATTCGGCGGATCATCACCACCCAAAAAAAAACAACGATTTACCCCAAATCGGCGCGTGGACTCGCGTGGCCTTGTGGATTCAAGGTGCAACCGCTCTCGTGGATTCGGAGCGAGGTACGTTCGTGGATTCGAAGCGTGCTACTGGGTGAAGACCGTGGATTCGGTCGGACGTCGTGGACTCGACGTTGGACGCTGAGGATTCGGCGTTGGACGCAGATCGTGGATTCGAGACGCGTTGCGGAGCGAGCGGAGAAGATCGACTAGGAGCGTATGAAAAAGGTTGAGTCGTCTGTGAGTACGTTATATCACCTTGTACGTGTGATAATTCTAGTGGATTTCGCCGTGTTATCGGTCCCGTGGTTTTTTACTCCGGTTTGGAGTTTTTCCACGTAAAAATCTTGCGTGTTATTTTTTATTTCCGCATTGGGTTTTATTGCGCAATGATTTTTTGAGTGTTTAATTTTTACACCTATTCACCCCCCTCTAGGTGTTTTTTCCCCTATTTAGATCCATATTAGTATAACCCAAGAAGTGGTATCAGAGCGGGAATAGGGTTGTAAACAATGGTTGAAGGTGGAAACATCAACCGACCCCCATTCTTCGATGGAACGAATTATGCGTACAGGAAAGTGCGGATGAAAGCCTTTTTAATTTCCATCGACGAACGGGTGTGGCAATCAATTGAATTAGGATGGTCTAATCCAACTGAAATTATTGGTGAAGATTGAAGATGAAGAAAGTTTGGATCATATACCTCAATCTCAAGAAAGAAGAATTCAAAAGGATCAGGTATGTTTAACTAAAGATTTATGGTGATCCGAATACTTCTTATAGTGTAGAAACACTTGGATGAACTTTTATTGCTATAAAAATCAAAAACTGGTGTTCGGACATGTTCAGGATCCGGATCAGAGCCAGTGATCCGGATCCCGAAGGTTGTTGCTTCATACAATACTTCGATCCGGATTCATGAAGATTCTGATCCGGATCCCGAATGTTATGTTTTCTGAATTGTATGAACGATCCGGATCAGGCAATCCGATCCGGATCCCGAACCCGTGTGTTTCTGGATTCTGCCTGTTCTGTTGCGACGATCAGGATCGCCTGATCCGATCCGGATCGTCGTCATTTAAAAACTCCAGAAATGGTAGGTTTTTGATCCTTATCTTCTTCCAATGGTTTCTAACCTATAAATAGACCCTATGTTTCATCTTTTAGGGCAATCCGCATACATCGGAAAATTACGGGACTTAATAGAAAAATAAGCCGTAAAGAGAAAGATCCACATATAGAGAAGAAAGGAAATCAATAGATTTATTTCTATGTTTCTTCATCTATATTGATTGATTTGATTCTAGGTTTTCCAAACTCAGATTTTGAGTAGAATCAAATCAATGAATACTTAGATGGTATTTCCGATATATTTCTAATCTAAGTATTCGGCGGATCATCACCACCCAAAAAAAAACAACGATTTACCCCAAATCGGCGCGTGGACTCGCGTGGCCTTGTGGATTCAAGGTGCAACCGCTCTCGTGGATTCGGAGCGAGGTACGTTCGTGGATTCGAAGCGTGCTACTGGGTGAAGACCGTGGATTCGGTCGGACGTCGTGGACTCGACGTTGGACGCTGAGGATTCGGCGTTGGACGCAGATCGTGGATTCGAGACGCGTTGCGGAGCGAGCGGAGAAGATCGACTAGGAGCGTATGAAAAAGGTTGAGTCGTCTGTGAGTACGTTATATCACCTTGTACGTGTGATAATTCTAGTGGATTTCGCCGTGTTATCGGTCCCGTGGTTTTTTACTCCGGTTTGGAGTTTTTCCACGTAAAAATCTTGCGTGTTATTTTTTATTTCCGCATTGGGTTTTATTGCGCAATGATTTTTTGAGTGTTTAATTTTTACACCTATTCACCCCCCTCTAGGTGTTTTTTCCCCTATTTAGATCCATATTAGTATAACCCAAGAAGTGGTATCAGAGCGGGAATAGGGTTGTAAACAATGGTTGAAGGTGGAAACATCAACCGACCCCCATTCTTCGATGGAACGAATTATGCGTACAGGAAAGTGCGGATGAAAGCCTTTTTAATTTCCATCGACGAACGGGTGTGGCAATCAATTGAATTAGGATGGTCTAATCCAACTGAAATTATTGGTGAAGATTGAAGATGAAGAAAGTTTGGATCATATACCTCAATCTCAAGAAAGAAGAATTCAAAAGGATCAGGTATGTTTAACTAAAGATTTATGGTGATCCGAATACTTCTTATAGTGTAGAAACACTTGGATGAACTTTTATTGCTATAAAAATCAAAAACTGGTGTTCGGACATGTTCAGGATCCGGATCAGAGCCAGTGATCCGGATCCCGAAGGTTGTTGCTTCATACAATACTTCGATCCGGATTCATGAAGATTCTGATCCGGATCCCGAATGTTATGTTTTCTGAATTGTATGAACGATCCGGATCAGGCAATCCGATCCGGATCCCGAACCCGTGTGTTTCTGGATTCTGCCTGTTCTGTTGCGACGATCAGGATCGCCTGATCCGATCCGGATCGTCGTCATTTAAAAACTCCAGAAATGGTAGGTTTTTGATCCTTATCTTCTTCCAATGGTTTCTAACCTATAAATAGACCCTATGTTTCATCTTTTAGGGCAATCCGCATACATCGGAAAATTACGGGACTTAATAGAAAAATAAGCCGTAAAGAGAAAGATCCACATATAGAGAAGAAAGGAAATCAATAGATTTATTTCTATGTTTCTTCATCTATATTGATTGATTTGATTCTAGGTTTTCCAAACTCAGATTTTGAGTAGAATCAAATCAATGAATACTTAGATGGTATTTCCGATATATTTCTAATCTAAGTATTCGGCGGATCATCACCACCCAAAAAAAAACAACGATTTACCCCAAATCGGCGCGTGGACTCGCGTGGCCTTGTGGATTCAAGGTGCAACCGCTCTCGTGGATTCGGAGCGAGGTACGTTCGTGGATTCGAAGCGTGCTACTGGGTGAAGACCGTGGATTCGGTCGGACGTCGTGGACTCGACGTTGGACGCTGAGGATTCGGCGTTGGACGCAGATCGTGGATTCGAGACGCGTTGCGGAGCGAGCGGAGAAGATCGACTAGGAGCGTATGAAAAAGGTTGAGTCGTCTGTGAGTACGTTATATCACCTTGTACGTGTGATAATTCTAGTGGATTTCGCCGTGTTATCGGTCCCGTGGTTTTTTACTCCGGTTTGGAGTTTTTCCACGTAAAAATCTTGCGTGTTATTTTTTATTTCCGCATTGGGTTTTATTGCGCAATGATTTTTTGAGTGTTTAATTTTTACACCTATTCACCCCCCTCTAGGTGTTTTTTCCCCTATTTAGATCCATATTAGTATAACCCAAGAAGTGGTATCAGAGCGGGAATAGGGTTGTAAACAATGGTTGAAGGTGGAAACATCAACCGACCCCCATTCTTCGATGGAACGAATTATGCGTACAGGAAAGTGCGGATGAAAGCCTTTTTAATTTCCATCGACGAACGGGTGTGGCAATCAATTGAATTAGGATGGTCTAATCCAACTGAAATTATTGGTGAAGATTGAAGATGAAGAAAGTTTGGATCATATACCTCAATCTCAAGAAAGAAGAATTCAAAAGGATCAGGTATGTTTAACTAAAGATTTATGGTGATCCGAATACTTCTTATAGTGTAGAAACACTTGGATGAACTTTTATTGCTATAAAAATCAAAAACTGGTGTTCGGACATGTTCAGGATCCGGATCAGAGCCAGTGATCCGGATCCCGAAGGTTGTTGCTTCATACAATACTTCGATCCGGATTCATGAAGATTCTGATCCGGATCCCGAATGTTATGTTTTCTGAATTGTATGAACGATCCGGATCAGGCAATCCGATCCGGATCCCGAACCCGTGTGTTTCTGGATTCTGCCTGTTCTGTTGCGACGATCAGGATCGCCTGATCCGATCCGGATCGTCGTCATTTAAAAACTCCAGAAATGGTAGGTTTTTGATCCTTATCTTCTTCCAATGGTTTCTAACCTATAAATAGACCCTATGTTTCATCTTTTAGGGCAATCCGCATACATCGGAAAATTACGGGACTTAATAGAAAAATAAGCCGTAAAGAGAAAGATCCACATATAGAGAAGAAAGGAAATCAATAGATTTATTTCTATGTTTCTTCATCTATATTGATTGATTTGATTCTAGGTTTTCCAAACTCAGATTTTGAGTAGAATCAAATCAATGAATACTTAGATGGTATTTCCGATCTATTTCTAATCTAAGTATTCGGCGGATCATCACCACCCAAAAAAAAACAACGATTTACCCCAAATCGGCGCGTGGACTCGCGTGGCCTTGTGGATTCAAGGTGCAACCGCTCTCGTGGATTCGGAGCGAGGTACGTTCGTGGATTCGAAGCGTGCTACTGGGTGAAGACCGTGGATTCGGTCGGACGTCGTGGACTCGACGTTGGACGCTGAGGATTCGGCGTTGGACGCAGATCGTGGATTCGAGACGCGTTGCGGAGCGAGCGGAGAAGATCGACTAGGAGCGTATGAAAAAGGTTGAGTCGTCTGTGAGTACGTTATATCACCTTGTACGTGTGATAATTCTAGTGGATTTCGCCGTGTTATCGGTCCCGTGGTTTTTTACTCCGGTTTGGAGTTTTTCCACGTAAAAATCTTGCGTGTTATTTTTTATTTCCGCATTGGGTTTTATTGCGCAATGATTTTTTGAGTGTTTAATTTTTACACCTATTCACCCCCCTCTAGGTGTTTTTTCCCCTATTTAGATCCATATTAGTATAACCCAAGAAGTGGTATCAGAGCGGGAATAGGGTTGTAAACAATGGTTGAAGGTGGAAACATCAACCGACCCCCATTCTTCGATGGAACGAATTATGCGTACAGGAAAGTGCGGATGAAAGCCTTTTTAATTTCCATCGACGAACGGGTGTGGCAATCAATTGAATTAGGATGGTCTAATCCAACTGAAATTATTGGTGAAGATTGAAGATGAAGAAAGTTTGGATCATATACCTCAATCTCAAGAAAGAAGAATTCAAAAGGATCAGGTATGTTTAACTAAAGATTTATGGTGATCCGAATACTTCTTATAGTGTAGAAACACTTGGATGAACTTTTATTGCTATAAAAATCAAAAACTGGTGTTCGGACATGTTCAGGATCCGGATCAGAGCCAGTGATCCGGATCCCGAAGGTTGTTGCTTCATACAATACTTCGATCCGGATTCATGAAGATTCTGATCCGGATCCCGAATGTTATGTTTTCTGAATTGTATGAACGATCCGGATCAGGCAATCCGATCCGGATCCCGAACCCGTGTGTTTCTGGATTCTGCCTGTTCTGTTGCGACGATCAGGATCGCCTGATCCGATCCGGATCGTCGTCATTTAAAAACTCCAGAAATGGTAGGTTTTTGATCCTTATCTTCTTCCAATGGTTTCTAACCTATAAATAGACCCTATGTTTCATCTTTTAGGGCAATCCGCATACATCGGAAAATTACGGGACTTAATAGAAAAATAAGCCGTAAAGAGAAAGATCCACATATAGAGAAGAAAGGAAATCAATAGATTTATTTCTATGTTTCTTCATCTATATTGATTGATTTGATTCTAGGTTTTCCAAACTCAGATTTTGAGTAGAATCAAATCAATGAATACTTAGATGGTATTTCCGATCTATTTCTAATCTAAGTATTCGGCGGATCATCACCACCCAAAAAAAAACAACGATTTACCCCAAATCGGCGCGTGGACTCGCGTGGCCTTGTGGATTCAAGGTGCAACCGCTCTCGTGGATTCGGAGCGAGGTACGTTCGTGGATTCGAAGCGTGCTACTGGGTGAAGACCGTGGATTCGGTCGGACGTCGTGGACTCGACGTTGGACGCTGAGGATTCGGCGTTGGACGCAGATCGTGGATTCGAGACGCGTTGCGGAGCGAGCGGAGAAGATCGACTAGGAGCGTATGAAAAAGGTTGAGTCGTCTGTGAGTACGTTATATCACCTTGTACGTGTGATAATTCTAGTGGATTTCGCCGTGTTATCGGTCCCGTGGTTTTTTACTCCGGTTTGGAGTTTTTCCACGTAAAAATCTTGCGTGTTATTTTTTATTTCCGCATTGGGTTTTATTGCGCAATGATTTTTTGAGTGTTTAATTTTTACACCTATTCACCCCCCTCTAGGTGTTTTTTCCCCTATTTAGATCCATATTAGTATAACCCAAGAAGTGGTATCAGAGCGGGAATAGGGTTGTAAACAATGGTTGAAGGTGGAAACATCAACCGACCCCCATTCTTCGATGGAACGAATTATGCGTACAGGAAAGTGCGGATGAAAGCCTTTTTAATTTCCATCGACGAACGGGTGTGGCAATCAATTGAATTAGGATGGTCTAATCCAACTGAAATTATTGGTGAAGATTGAAGATGAAGAAAGTTTGGATCATATACCTCAATCTCAAGAAAGAAGAATTCAAAAGGATCAGGTATGTTTAACTAAAGATTTATGGTGATCCGAATACTTCTTATAGTGTAGAAACACTTGGATGAACTTTTATTGCTATAAAAATCAAAAACTGGTGTTCGGACATGTTCAGGATCCGGATCAGAGCCAGTGATCCGGATCCCGAAGGTTGTTGCTTCATACAATACTTCGATCCGGATTCATGAAGATTCTGATCCGGATCCCGAATGTTATGTTTTCTGAATTGTATGAACGATCCGGATCAGGCAATCCGATCCGGATCCCGAACCCGTGTGTTTCTGGATTCTGCCTGTTCTGTTGCGACGATCAGGATCGCCTGATCCGATCCGGATCGTCGTCATTTAAAAACTCCAGAAATGGTAGGTTTTTGATCCTTATCTTCTTCCAATGGTTTCTAACCTATAAATAGACCCTATGTTTCATCTTTTAGGGCAATCCGCATACATCGGAAAATTACGGGACTTAATAGAAAAATAAGCCGTAAAGAGAAAGATCCACATATAGAGAAGAAAGGAAATCAATAGATTTATTTCTATGTTTCTTCATCTATATTGATTGATTTGATTCTAGGTTTTCCAAACTCAGATTTTGAGTAGAATCAAATCAATGAATACTTAGATGGTATTTCCGATCTATTTCTAATCTAAGTATTCGGCGGATCATCACCACCCAAAAAAAAACAACGATTTACCCCAAATCGGCGCGTGGACTCGCGTGGCCTTGTGGATTCAAGGTGCAACCGCTCTCGTGGATTCGGAGCGAGGTACGTTCGTGGATTCGAAGCGTGCTACTGGGTGAAGACCGTGGATTCGGTCGGACGTCGTGGACTCGACGTTGGACGCTGAGGATTCGGCGTTGGACGCAGATCGTGGATTCGAGACGCGTTGCGGAGCGAGCGGAGAAGATCGACTAGGAGCGTATGAAAAAGGTTGAGTCGTCTGTGAGTACGTTATATCACCTTGTACGTGTGATAATTCTAGTGGATTTCGCCGTGTTATCGGTCCCGTGGTTTTTTACTCCGGTTTGGAGTTTTTCCACGTAAAAATCTTGCGTGTTATTTTTTATTTCCGCATTGGGTTTTATTGCGCAATGATTTTTTGAGTGTTTAATTTTTACACCTATTCACCCCCCTCTAGGTGTTTTTTCCCCTATTTAGATCCATATTAGTATAACCCAAGAAGTGGTATCAGAGCGGGAATAGGGTTGTAAACAATGGTTGAAGGTGGAAACATCAACCGACCCCCATTCTTCGATGGAACGAATTATGCGTACAGGAAAGTGCGGATGAAAGCCTTTTTAATTTCCATCGACGAACGGGTGTGGCAATCAATTGAATTAGGATGGTCTAATCCAACTGAAATTATTGGTGAAGATTGAAGATGAAGAAAGTTTGGATCATATACCTCAATCTCAAGAAAGAAGAATTCAAAAGGATCAGGTATGTTTAACTAAAGATTTATGGTGATCCGAATACTTCTTATAGTGTAGAAACACTTGGATGAACTTTTATTGCTATAAAAATCAAAAACTGGTGTTCGGACATGTTCAGGATCCGGATCAGAGCCAGTGATCCGGATCCCGAAGGTTGTTGCTTCATACAATACTTCGATCCGGATTCATGAAGATTCTGATCCGGATCCCGAATGTTATGTTTTCTGAATTGTATGAACGATCCGGATCAGGCAATCCGATCCGGATCCCGAACCCGTGTGTTTCTGGATTCTGCCTGTTCTGTTGCGACGATCAGGATCGCCTGATCCGATCCGGATCGTCGTCATTTAAAAACTCCAGAAATGGTAGGTTTTTGATCCTTATCTTCTTCCAATGGTTTCTAACCTATAAATAGACCCTATGTTTCATCTTTTAGGGCAATCCGCATACATCGGAAAATTACGGGACTTAATAGAAAAATAAGCCGTAAAGAGAAAGATCCACATATAGAGAAGAAAGGAAATCAATAGATTTATTTCTATGTTTCTTCATCTATATTGATTGATTTGATTCTAGGTTTTCCAAACTCAGATTTTGAGTAGAATCAAATCAATGAATACTTAGATGGTATTTCCGATCTATTTCTAATCTAAGTATTCGGCGGATCATCACCACCCAAAAAAAAAAACGATTTACCCCAAATCGGCGCGTGGACTCGCGTGGCCTTGTGGATTCAAGGTGCAACCGCTCTCGTGGATTCGGAGCGAGGTACGTTCGTGGATTCGAAGCGTGCTACTGGGTGAAGACCGTGGATTCGGTCGGACGTCGTGGACTCGACGTTGGACGCTGAGGATTCGGCGTTGGACGCAGATCGTGGATTCGAGACGCGTTGCGGAGCGAGCGGAGAAGATCGACTAGGAGCGTATGAAAAAGGTTGAGTCGTCTGTGAGTACGTTATATCACCTTGTACGTGTGATAATTCTAGTGGATTTCGCCGTGTTATCGGTCCCGTGGTTTTTTACTCCGGTTTGGAGTTTTTCCACGTAAAAATCTTGCGTGTTATTTTTTATTTCCGCATTGGGTTTTATTGCGCAATGATTTTTTGAGTGTTTAATTTTTACACCTATTCACCCCCCTCTAGGTGTTTTTTCCCCTATTTAGATCCATATTAGTATAACCCAAGAAGTGGTATCAGAGCGGGAATAGGGTTGTAAACAATGGTTGAAGGTGGAAACATCAACCGACCCCCATTCTTCGATGGAACGAATTATGCGTACAGGAAAGTGCGGATGAAAGCCTTTTTAATTTCCATCGACGAACGGGTGTGGCAATCAATTGAATTAGGATGGTCTAATCCAACTGAAATTATTGGTGAAGATTGAAGATGAAGAAAGTTTGGATCATATACCTCAATCTCAAGAAAGAAGAATTCAAAAGGATCAGGTATGTTTAACTAAAGATTTATGGTGATCCGAATACTTCTTATAGTGTAGAAACACTTGGATGAACTTTTATTGCTATAAAAATCAAAAACTGGTGTTCGGACATGTTCAGGATCCGGATCAGAGCCAGTGATCCGGATCCCGAAGGTTGTTGCTTCATACAATACTTCGATCCGGATTCATGAAGATTCTGATCCGGATCCCGAATGTTATGTTTTCTGAATTGTATGAACGATCCGGATCAGGCAATCCGATCCGGATCCCGAACCCGTGTGTTTCTGGATTCTGCCTGTTCTGTTGCGACGATCAGGATCGCCTGATCCGATCCGGATCGTCGTCATTTAAAAACTCCAGAAATGGTAGGTTTTTGATCCTTATCTTCTTCCAATGGTTTCTAACCTATAAATAGACCCTATGTTTCATCTTTTAGGGCAATCCGCATACATCGGAAAATTACGGGACTTAATAGAAAAATAAGCCGTAAAGAGAAAGATCCACATATAGAGAAGAAAGGAAATCAATAGATTTATTTCTATGTTTCTTCATCTATATTGATTGATTTGATTCTAGGTTTTCCAAACTCAGATTTTGAGTAGAATCAAATCAATGAATACTTAGATGGTATTTCCGATCTATTTCTAATCTAAGTATTCGGCGGATCATCACCACCCAAAAAAAAACAACGATTTACCCCAAATCGGCGCGTGGACTCGCGTGGCCTTGTGGATTCAAGGTGCAACCGCTCTCGTGGATTCGGAGCGAGGTACGTTCGTGGATTCGAAGCGTGCTACTGGGTGAAGACCGTGGATTCGGTCGGACGTCGTGGACTCGACGTTGGACGCTGAGGATTCGGCGTTGGACGCAGATCGTGGATTCGAGACGCGTTGCGGAGCGAGCGGAGAAGATCGACTAGGAGCGTATGAAAAAGGTTGAGTCGTCTGTGAGTACGTTATATCACCTTGTACGTGTGATAATTCTAGTGGATTTCGCCGTGTTATCGGTCCCGTGGTTTTTTACTCCGGTTTGGAGTTTTTCCACGTAAAAATCTTGCGTGTTATTTTTTATTTCCGCATTGGGTTTTATTGCGCAATGATTTTTTGAGTGTTTAATTTTTACACCTATTCACCCCCCTCTAGGTGTTTTTTCCCCTATTTAGATCCATATTAGTATAACCCAAGAAGTGGTATCAGAGCGGGAATAGGGTTGTAAACAATGGTTGAAGGTGGAAACATCAACCGACCCCCATTCTTCGATGGAACGAATTATGCGTACAGGAAAGTGCGGATGAAAGCCTTTTTAATTTCCATCGACGAACGGGTGTGGCAATCAATTGAATTAGGATGGTCTAATCCAACTGAAATTATTGGTGAAGATTGAAGATGAAGAAAGTTTGGATCATATACCTCAATCTCAAGAAAGAAGAATTCAAAAGGATCAGGTATGTTTAACTAAAGATTTATGGTGATCCGAATACTTCTTATAGTGTAGAAACACTTGGATGAACTTTTATTGCTATAAAAATCAAAAACTGGTGTTCGGACATGTTCAGGATCCGGATCAGAGCCAGTGATCCGGATCCCGAAGGTTGTTGCTTCATACAATACTTCGATCCGGATTCATGAAGATTCTGATCCGGATCCCGAATGTTATGTTTTCTGAATTGTATGAACGATCCGGATCAGGCAATCCGATCCGGATCCCGAACCCGTGTGTTTCTGGATTCTGCCTGTTCTGTTGCGACGATCAGGATCGCCTGATCCGATCCGGATCGTCGTCATTTAAAAACTCCAGAAATGGTAGGTTTTTGATCCTTATCTTCTTCCAATGGTTTCTAACCTATAAATAGACCCTATGTTTCATCTTTTAGGGCAATCCGCATACATCGGAAAATTACGGGACTTAATAGAAAAATAAGCCGTAAAGAGAAAGATCCACATATAGAGAAGAAAGGAAATCAATAGATTTATTTCTATGTTTCTTCATCTATATTGATTGATTTGATTCTAGGTTTTCCAAACTCAGATTTTGAGTAGAATCAAATCAATGAATACTTAGATGGTATTTCCGATCTATTTCTAATCTAAGTATTCGGCGGATCATCACCACCCAAAAAAAAACAACGATTTACCCCAAATCGGCGCGTGGACTCGCGTGGCCTTGTGGATTCAAGGTGCAACCGCTCTCGTGGATTCGGAGCGAGGTACGTTCGTGGATTCGAAGCGTGCTACTGGGTGAAGACCGTGGATTCGGTCGGACGTCGTGGACTCGACGTTGGACGCTGAGGATTCGGCGTTGGACGCAGATCGTGGATTCGAGACGCGTTGCGGAGCGAGCGGAGAAGATCGACTAGGAGCGTATGAAAAAGGTTGAGTCGTCTGTGAGTACGTTATATCACCTTGTACGTGTGATAATTCTAGTGGATTTCGCCGTGTTATCGGTCCCGTGGTTTTTTACTCCGGTTTGGAGTTTTTCCACGTAAAAATCTTGCGTGTTATTTTTTATTTCCGCATTGGGTTTTATTGCGCAATGATTTTTTGAGTGTTTAATTTTTACACCTATTCACCCCCCTCTAGGTGTTTTTTCCCCTATTTAGATCCATATTAGTATAACCCAAGAAGTGGTATCAGAGCGGGAATAGGGTTGTAAACAATGGTTGAAGGTGGAAACATCAACCGACCCCCATTCTTCGATGGAACGAATTATGCGTACAGGAAAGTGCGGATGAAAGCCTTTTTAATTTCCATCGACGAACGGGTGTGGCAATCAATTGAATTAGGATGGTCTAATCCAACTGAAATTATTGGTGAAGATTGAAGATGAAGAAAGTTTGGATCATATACCTCAATCTCAAGAAAGAAGAATTCAAAAGGATCAGGTATGTTTAACTAAAGATTTATGGTGATCCGAATACTTCTTATAGTGTAGAAACACTTGGATGAACTTTTATTGCTATAAAAATCAAAAACTGGTGTTCGGACATGTTCAGGATCCGGATCAGAGCCAGTGATCCGGATCCCGAAGGTTGTTGCTTCATACAATACTTCCATCCGGATTCATGAAGATTCTGATCCGGATCCCGAATGTTATGTTTTCTGAATTGTATGAACGATCCGGATCAGGCAATCCGATCCGGATCCCGAACCCGTGTGTTTCTGGATTCTGCCTGTTCTGTTGCGACGATCAGGATCGCCTGATCCGATCCGGATCGTCGTCATTTAAAAACTCCAGAAATGGTAGGTTTTTGATCCTTATCTTCTTCCAATGGTTTCTAACCTATAAATAGACCCTATGTTTCATCTTTTAGGGCAATCCGCATACATCGGAAAATTACGGGACTTAATAGAAAAATAAGCCGTAAAGAGAAAGATCCACATATAGAGAAGAAAGGAAATCAATAGATTTATTTCTATGTTTCTTCATCTATATTGATTGATTTGATTCTAGGTTTTCCAAACTCAGATTTTGAGTAGAATCAAATCAATGAATACTTAGATGGTATTTCCGATCTATTTCTAATCTAAGTATTCGGCGGATCATCACCACCCAAAAAAAAATAACGATTTACCCCAAATCGGCGCGTGGACTCGCGTGGCCTTGTGGATTCAAGGTGCAACCGCTCTCGTGGATTCGGAGCGAGGTACGTTCGTGGATTCGAAGCGTGCTACTGGGTGAAGACCGTGGATTCGGTCGGACGTCGTGGACTCGACGTTGGACGCTGAGGATTCGGCGTTGGACGCAGATCGTGGATTCGAGACGCGTTGCGGAGCGAGCGGAGAAGATCGACTAGGAGCGTATGAAAAAGGTTGAGTCGTCTGTGAGTACGTTATATCACCTTGTACGTGTGATAATTCTAGTGGATTTCGCCGTGTTATCGGTCCCGTGGTTTTTTACTCCGGTTTGGAGTTTTTCCACGTAAAAATCTTGCGTGTTATTTTTTATTTCCGCATTGGGTTTTATTGCGCAATGATTTTTTGAGTGTTTATTGTTTACACCTATTCACCCCCCTCTAGGTGTTTTTTCCCCTATTTAGATCCATATTAGTATAACCCAACAAGTGGTATCAGAGCGGGAATAGGGTTGTAAACAATGGTTGAAGGTGGAAACATCAACCGACCCCCATTCTTCGATGGAACGAATTATGCGTACAGGAAAGTGCGGATGAAAGCCTTTTTAATTTCCATCGACGAACGGGTGTGGCAATCAATTGAATTTGGATGGCGTATTTCGTGAAATTATTGGTGAAGATTGAAGATGAAGAAAGTTTGGATCATATACCTCAATCTCAAGAAAGAAGAATTCAAAAGGATCAGGTATGTTTAACTAAAGATTTTGGTGATCCGAATACTTCTTATAGTGTAGAAACACTTGGAAGAACTTTTATTGCTATAAAAATCAAAAACTGGACATGGGACATGTTCAGGATCCGGATCAGAGCCAGTGATCCGGATCCCGAAGGTTGTTGCTTCATACAATACTTCAATCCGGATCATGAAGATTCTGATCCGGATCCCGAATGTTATGTTTTCTGAATTGTATGAACGATCCGGATCGGGCAATCCGATCCGGATCCCGAACCCGTGTGTTTTCTGGAAACTGTCTTTCTGTTGCGACGATCCGGATCGCCTGATCCGATCCGGATCGCCGTCGGTAAAAACTCCAGAAAAGGTAGTTTTTGATCCTTATCTTCTTCCAATGGTTTCTAACCTATAAATAGACCCTATGTTTCATTTTTAGGGCAATCCGCATACATCGGAAAATACGGGACTTAATAGAAAAATAAGCCGTAAAGAGAAAGATCCACATATAGAGAAGAAAGGAAATCAATAGATTTATTCTATGTTTCTTCATCTATATTGATTGATTTGATTCTAGGTTTTCCATACTCAGATTTTGAGTAGAATCAAATCAATGAATACTTAGATGGTATTTCCGATCTATTTCTAATCTAAGTATTCGGCGGATCATCACCACCCAAAAACAAACAACGATTTACCCCAAATCGGCGCGTGGACTCGCGTGGCCTTGTGGATTCAAGGTGCAACCGCTCTCGTGGATTCGAGGCGAGGTACGTTCGTGGATTCGAAGCGTGCTACTGGGTGAAGACCGTGGATTCGGTCGGACGTCGTGAACTCGACGTTGGACGCTGTGGATTCAGCGTTGGGCGCAGATCGTGGATTCGAGAAGCGTCGTGGAGCGAGCGGAGAAGATCTACTAGGAGCGTATGGTAAGAGGTTGAGTCGTCTGTGAGTACGTTATATCACCTTGTACGTGTGTTAATTCTAGTGGATTTCGCCGTGTTATCGGTCCCGTGGTTTTTTACTCCGGTTTGGAGTTTTTCCACGTAAAAATCTTGCGTGTTCTTTTATTTCCGCATTGGGTTTTATTGCGCAATGATTTTTTGAGTGTTTATTGTTTACACCTATTCACCCCCCTCTAGGTATTTTTTCCCCTATTTAGATCCATATTAGTATAACCCAACAAGTGGTATCAGAGCGGGAATAGGGTTGTAAACAATGGTTGAAGGTGGAAACATCAATCGACCCCCTTTCTTTGATGGAACAAATTATGCGTACTGGAAAGTGCGGATGAAAGCCTTTTTAATTTCCATCGACGAAAGGGTGTGGCAATCAATTGAATTAGGATGGTCTAATCCAACTGAAATTATTAGTGATGTTCGCACCTTAAAACCTAGGTCGAAATGGACCAAGGAAGAGATAGATTCATCTTCTTACAATGGCAAAGGAATTAATGCTCTATTTAATGCTTTGTCACAAACAGAGTTCTCTCGCGTCTCGGCATGTGAGACTGCGAAAGAAATCTGGGATGTTCTTCAAGTTACGCATGAGGGAACTAACCTTGTGAAGATTCAGAAACTGCAAATGCTTACGAGCAAGTTTGACTCTATTTCTATGGCAGAAAATGAATCTTTCACTGACTATTACACACGATTGCAAGACATCGTAAACTCATGTGCTAACTTGGGAGAGAAGATTCCAGAATTTAAAGTTGTAAGAAAGATTTAAGAACTCTTCCTGAACGATTTCGCCCGAAGGTCGCAGCCATTGAAACAATTAAACACCCGGACGAAATGCGTGTAGAAGAATTAGTTGGTGCTTTACAAACTTATGAAATGACATTTCCTACTAACTATTCTTCTGGAAAGGCATCCTCTTCTAAGTCTTCAGGTTATGCATTGAAAACAACAAAGAAGAAGACGCGGATTCATCCTCCTCGGACGATGACGAGAACCTATCTATGGAGGACTTTGAGAAGCAGCTCGCTCTCTTGACAAGGAAGTTTCGCCGCAACTTTCGAAGGGGTAATTCAAGCAAAACTCCATCCTTCGGAAAGTCGAAGAAAGGCAAGGGTCTTCAAGCTACAAGTCAAGAAAGCAAGAGAACTTCTCAAAGGATAAGAAAAGTTCAGAGGGACAAGTACAGTGCTTCAAATGTCGAGGCTACGGCCACATTGCAACGGAGTGTCCCAACAAGAATCCGGCAAAGAAGAAGGCGATGCAAGTCGTCACTTGGGATGACAACTCCACGTCAAATGAGTCATCCTCAAGTGATGAAGAAGACAACGCGACAGCATTCCACGCGTCCACTACATCTTCACCCTTCATGTGCTTGATGGCAAGTACCTCCGATTCCTTGTCCAACTCCTCCCAGTTGAAAAGATTGCAACGGACGATGAATCGAGATAATTCTGAAGGTGAAGATTTTGCTCTTGCCTACCATAAGCTTTTGAGGGATTCAAAGAAACTGGCAAAGCAAAACCGGAGTTTGAGAGGGAGATTGCAGGATCTCGAAGAAGAAGCAAAAAGGGCAACTTCTCTCTCAAACGCTCTTGAAGTGGAAAGGGATAATCTAGTCAAGCAAATGTTTCCCTTCAAGAGAATGAGCTTCTTGAGAAGAACATATGAAAATGGTGGATAAAGCGAATTATTTCTTGAAGCTCTACGGCGAGGCTCGACAGGAAAAATGGAAATGACAAAGACCATACTCCAACTAAAGGATGACTTAAAGCGATTTTCTTCTGGAAGGAGTAAGTTGGACAGGCTTCTTGGTCTTGGTCAAACAAATAAGTTCGGCCTCGGATACACTCAAACTGGAGACATTCCAAGTTCGAGTGGGACAGTTTTTGTGCCTCAGTCGGTATCTCCTCCTCCGACACCGGAATTCACGACAAGCAACGACAACAAGCCTACTTCATCCTCTTCGGATCGTCAAGATCTAAGGTATGTTTTCGTTGTGGCATTTCAGGGCACATAAGGAGAAATTGCAAGACGGGAGCCAAACGCACACCTCAAGCACCTCTTGCAATGACTACCAAAAAGGTGATTCCTCAGAAATCAAATGCAAATCATTTGAAGGAAAAGAGCCTTGGTAGTTCACCGCTCAAGACGACATCATCAAGGAGCAGCAATCTTCAACAAGACGCTTTCACCTAGGAGATAACTTCACGACCATTACCGACGCATTCCAAAAAGGTTTGGGTGCGCAAAGGTGAAATTTTCCCTTGTCTTGTTACCAATGTTTCCTTGCATGCATATGATAGTTCGTCTTGGTATCTGGATAGCGGGTGTTCCCGTCATATGACCGGTGACAAAAACTGTTTTCAAACATTTGAGAAAATCTCCGGAGGACTTGTTGTTTTCGGAGATGGTCGGTCTTCCAAAATTGTTGGAAAGGGAACGGTAGCTATTCCAGATGGCCCGGTTCTAAATAATGTGTTATTTGTTCATGGCCTTAAGACTAACCTCATAAGCATAAGTCAACTTTGTGATAATGGTTATTCAGTTAATTTTTCATCTGATGAATGTACTGTAACTGACAAGAACCATGCTTCTTTTTAAAGGGGTTAGATCAGAAAACAATTGTTATGTAGTTCCTAGTAAATTTCTGAAAAATGTAACCTAGCATCTTTGAAAAATGAAACACTTTGGCATGAAAGGCTAGGTCACATAAACTTTAAGGAACTTGCTAGAATTTCAAACAAAGATGTGGTCAAGGGGGTTCCTAAACTTTCTTTTGAACAAAACATTGTGTGTGGCGGTTGCCAAAAGGGAAAACAGTCTAGGACTGCACACAAGAACTTGAACCACATAGGTACAAAACGGCCTTTGGAACTTTTGCACATGGATTTAATGGGGCCAACTCGTCAACCATCTTTGGGAGGTAAATGGTATATTTTCTTATTGGTTGATGATTTCTCTAGATATACTTGGGTAGCATTTTTAAAAGAGAAAAGCTGATACTTTTGATTCTTTTCACGAGATTTGCCATCGTATTATGATTGAAAAGAATGAAAAGATTACTCGTGTTAGAAGTGATAGAGGTGGAGAATTCATAAATTCCAAATTCATTGATTTTTGCACTTCTAACGGCATTAAACATGAATTCTCAGCACCCTATACACCTCAACAGAATGGTGTAGTCGAGCGCAAAAACAGGGTCGTACAGGAGATGGCACGTGTTATGCTTCATAGCCGGAACCTACCGTTATATTTTTGGGCTGAAGCGGTGAACACTGCTGTCTATGTTATTAATCGCGTGTATTTGCGCCCGGGGACTTTGAATACACCATATGAACTATGGTTTTGTAGAAAACCTAACATCAAATATTTTCGTATCTTTGGGAGTCGGTGTTTTATTTTACGTGACCGCGAAAATCTTGGAAAATTTGACTCTCGAAGTGACGAAGGGATTTTCTTAGGTTATTCTACAAACAGTAGAGCATATCGAGTTTTTAACTTAGAATCTAAGACGATCGTAGAATCGATAAATGTTAAGGTAGATGAAGCTTTTCACTTTGAATCTGAAAAATCTACCCTCGATATCTCTCTTGATGATGATACACCTGCTAATGCATCTTCTTCTAACAATTCTTTCGATAATAATGATGCATCTAACGGTTCTTCAAGTTTATCTGATGTGCAGGAATCATCTCGTGTACCTCCGACTACTCCTTACCTCAAACGTTACGCATCTCCAAGGATCATCCTGAATCGAACATCATTGGAGATCCACAAGAAGGAGTTAGAACACGGAGACAATTGGTTTGCGGATTTGCATGCTATGTATCTCAAATCGAACCAAAGAATGTTGATGAAGCTCTTCAAGATGACTACTGGATTAAAGCAATGCAGGAAGAGCTCCATCAATTTGAGCGAAACAAAGTCTGGGAATTAACGAAGCCTCCGAAGCAACACAATGTGATAGGTACCAAATGGATTTTCAAGAACAAGAAAAATGAAGATGGTACTATCATCAGGAACAAAGCAAGGTTAGTTGCTCAAGGCTACTCTCAAGTAGAAGGTATAGACTTTGATGAAACTTTCGCCCCTGTAGCTAGACTCGAGTCCATTCGTATCTATTTGCGATTGCTTGTCATTTTAAAATCAAATTATTTCAAATGGACGTTAAGAGCGCCTTTTTAAATGGGTTTTTAAATGAGGAAGTTTATGTGGCTCAACCGAAAGGTTTTGTGGATCATAAACTACCTAACCATGTTTTTCGTCTGAAAAAGGCTCTTTACGGTCTGAAACAAGCACCGCGAGCATGGTACGAAAGGTTGACAAAGCACCTTTTGGAAAAGGGCTATACTCGAGGGGGAGCTGACAGGACTCTCTTTGTGAAGCATTATCAAAACAATTTCATTGTAGCACAAATCTATGTCGATGACATTGTATTTGGCGCAACAAGAGATAATGATGCTTCTAAATTCGCGGAGACCATGGAAAGCGAATTTGAGATGTCCATGATGGGCGAATTGACTTATTTTCTTGGATTACAAGTTAAACAAAACGATGAAGGAATTCACTTGTGTCAATCCAAGTATGCAATGGAGTTGGTCAAAAAGTTTGATTTAGAAAATTCTAAGGATTTTCCGACTCCAATGGGAACTAGCCATAAGGGACTTGGAAGTGAATCACATAGTGAGAATGTAGACGAGAAACTGTATCGCAGTATGATTGGAAGTCTACTATATCTCACGGCTAGTCGCCCGGATATATCCTTCAGTGTTGGGATTTGTGCGAGATATCAATCAGCACCGAAGGAGGTTCACCTGAAAGCGGTGAAACGGATCATCCGGTATATCAAAGGTACAATAATTTCGGAATTTGGTATCCTATGGGAACAAGTTTGGATATTGTTGGATACTCAGATGCCGATTGGGCTGGATCAGTGGATGATCGGAAAAGCACGAGTGGTGCATGCTTCTATCTTGGCCATTGCCTTGTTGCATGGCACAGTAAAAAGCAGAACTGCATAGCACTCTCGACTGCCGAAGCGGAGTACATTTCAGCAGGAAGTTGTTCAACCCAATTGATTTGGATGAAAAGCGTGTTGAGCGATTTCCGGATTTCAGCATCTTCGGTAACCATTTTATGTGACAACACTAGTGCTATTAACATTTCTAAAAACCCTGTGTTGCACTCTAGAACAAAACATATTGAACTTAGATATCATTTTCTTAGAGAGCTAGTTGAATCAAATATTCTTCAACTGTCATATATTTCAACTGAGGATCAATTAGCTGATATCTTAACAAAACCTTTGGATCAAAAACGTTTTATTCACTTGCGTAAAGCAATTGGCATGCTTTCCTTGAAATAACCTCTTTTGAAACCTTTGCTTAGGTTAGGTTTTGTTTTTGTTTTGTTTTGTTCTTTATCTATGTTTGTACATAGGACATTAATTGAGCATAAATCATATTGACTTTAATTGCATCCTTTTCATGCATTTAGAAATTTATTATGCTTTTGATATCATAATATTTCAATGTTGCAATGATCATTTATGTTAATTAAGTCATCTTTTAAGTGATCAAAGTCAATTTCTCTCTCAATGATCTCTTGGTATAGTCATTATCTTATTTGATTGCTTAGTCGAGTATGAATGCGAGATCAATTTTTGGTTGAATACCTTATATATTAAATAATTGATAGCCAATTGAGGGGGAGTCAAAGAAATGTAAAATGCTCAAAAGATGTGGAAAGAGTTACATCCCAATGAGGAGTGTGAAAACTACCACCACATGGAGGAAAGAGCTACCACCTCGTCTCCAGTACTGTGTGAGCTAAATGTATTGTTTTAAAAATTTGATTAATAAAATGCATATTGAAATACTTGACTCAGTCAAATTTCATGGTTGGTATAAGGTGGGATTTTTAAAAAAGATGCTCAAAGAGCCACTCCTTCAACAGATTGTCTAGATATATTATCTAACTTATCTGGGATTTCAAACATCTATTGATCTTGGTATTTCATTTTCTTTACCAAATTGATGATTTGATAAAGGCATTACGCATAAGATCC